>CAJQZP010001030.1:9640000-10150674 GCA_907164705.1 Parnassius apollo | reverse complement strand
GTAATTTTCTTTACAACCTGTATAAATGGTACTGTTAATACGTAATAGCTCACTGTAGTACACAGATACCGCGAAATTATACCATTATTATTTTTAGACAGCACATGTCGATCTACCGTTAAAAGATTTAAGAAAGACGTTATACCAGAACTAACAAAAGAAATGTGGCGTAAAACTGCCGAAGATTTTGAAAACCTTAGAGGTTTTCCAAAATGTATAGGCGCATTGGATGGAAAACATTTTGTTATTGAAGCCCCAGACAATAGTGGTTCTATATATTTTAATTATAAACACACATTCTCAATTGTTTTATTGGCGTTAGTGGACGCATGCTACAAATTTATTGCAGTTGATGTTGGCGCTTACGGACGAAACAGTGATGGTGGCATTTTTGCACAATGTAATCTTGGAAAACGTTTAGAAAATGGGTCGCTTCATGTACCTTTTGGTAAAAATTTACCCGGTTCCTCTACGTTTGCACCATATGTAATAGTTGGTGATGAAGCGTTTCCTTTGAAAACATACCTAATGCGACCGTGTCCAGGACACCAAGCAACAGGTGACGCTAATAAAACGAATTTCAATCATAGACTGTCTTTGGCCCGGCGACTAGTCGAAAATGCCTTTGGTATTTTGACGCAAAGATTTAGAATATTTCAAAGAAGAATGAAACTTGCGCCAGAAAATGTTGATTACATTATTCTATCCACATGCGTACTGCATAATTTTTTATGTGAACAAAAAAGATTACACAGGGCTTATCAATCATAGTGCACAAAATGCGCAACCACATTTATTAAATCCATTGAGCGTTCAACCAGGAAGACCGGCTAATGATGTATTTGCGGTAAGAGAAACGTTTAAAGAATATTTAGCGTCAACAGCGGGACGTAATTTTATAGGACAACAGTATCAAGAATAAATACATACTTACACTATAATATACTTCTTATAATTTACCTAACATATTCTAAAATACCTACTAAAAACCGATAATCCCACTCACATGTACTTACATGTTGTCGTAAAGTAATTAGTGACACTTGAATAACTATTATAAATGTAGTTATTTAAGTGTCACTAATTACTTTACAACTACTTTAGGCGAAGTGTAGGGTGACCCTTCACTAGACGGAGTGACACCTGGTAAGACATGCAGGAAGTCGATGGATGTACGTGGCTCAGGACCGTGCTTTGTGGCATACCTTGGGGGAGGCCTATGTTCAGCAGTGGACTTGCGAAGGGCTGTAATGATGATGATGATGAAGATACATGTTATGTATATTGTAAATGTTTAACACTAATATTGACGTCTAACTGACGGTGATGATTCACAGCCCTTCACATGCTCGCTACTAAGCATAGCTAGCGTCCATCGACTTCTTATACGTTTTTCTAATTCGTTATTCCATCTAGTGGAGGCCCGCCTTACACTCCGCTTGCTGGTACAATGTTGCCCGTCGAAAAGCTTTCAGATCTTCTCTATCGGTTGTGGATTTTTCGAGCTACATGGCCGACGCATTGCTACTTCAGCTTAATCTGTCGGTTACCTGGTTCTACTGCTCACATCATCTTCATTACGAATTCTACCATATAGATAATTTCTGAGCTTTCTTCATAGCATACTGGACAATCTTAAGCCTCTTTGTATGAATCTCCAGCGTAAAAACCACGCTGTAGATAGCTTACGATTACTGAGACGCTATCGCCATGGCCAAAAATAAAGGTTAAATTTTTAAGTATTTTAAATTATTTGCAATTACATGACCTAGCCTGATAAAGTCAATAATGGCTACCAATTTATGTTAAATTGTTGGTATGATAGTACACAAACGTAAGGTTATCACAGCAGACTTGTCTATTTTCTATATATATGTATATATACAGACGTCGTAAAGTTTCGGCATCACATAAACGTTCATCGAAGTTACGTCGTAAGCGCGTTGTTGATTGCCAAAGTTTACCAGACTTAACAAAATTTAATAACTTTGATATAGGAGAGTGGATAAATGCATTATAATAATAAGGGAGGTAGGTAATTTTTCTATTTACTGGTTTTGGGGGCTTCATAAAACTCAAAGCTGAGAGGAAATTATTTAATTATTACTTTCATAGTTACTTATTTGTCGTTTATCTATCAAATGTTTTATTAAAATCACATTTTTAGAATTGAGCTAAGAATAACTGTAACTTATTAAAATAAAAGAATAATATCGACCCATGGTATTATGATGATAGCCGCCTTTAAATTTTACAGTTCTCGAATAAAGTAAATGAAGTTCCTTCCCCTCTGGTATCGACCCATTCGTGCTACAACTATACTACTAATATTTTTTATCTTTTTTATATTTCTTTTTATTATCCTAAACAGTGTTACATTTAAGTTATAAATATAAGCAAAAATAAATAACTCAACAAAATCTAAAACATTTTGTAAGAACTTTTTGTAAGAAAAAAATTAATTACCCACAATGTTAGTTATAAAAATATTAATTACTAAAGTACGTTAACAGTTGCTTATCGATCAATGCCTATCTTACGTATCTGCGAAAGCAAAGCCTCATCTCAATTATTACTCAGAACTCCAATAAAGCAACTACACAGAAATTTCAAATTAATTTCGCAAAAACGCAAACGATTATGATATTATAAAGCTCCATTGTATTCGCTTCATTGTCATTTATCAACCTCTAATATTTATCAAAACGAAATTATCACAAGAATCCTCCGGTACGTAGGCCGTTTTAATATGATATAGGTTAGTGGCAACAATGGATATCGTGCAACGGGCCCCCGGATGCGATGAAACAATGGTGCTCGAGATAAGTTCACCCTTGTTCCCAAGGTACTCATATAAGTTATTTAATGTGTCACCTACATATTTAAGGAAGCTGCTTTGCGAGCGTGTAATGTGCTCTGTCACGCAGCTTTTGAGTCGCGTTTATTTTCAATGAAGATAGCACAGTGTAATGTAAATGTTAGAGAATTGTATAAATTAAACAACGTATGAAATAACGTTGCTATTGTGTTACAATCAACACATAAATGTCAACTGCTGGAAGAATAGTTTGAATAGGATACCCAAGGCTTCAATAACACCTTATATATTTTTATTTATATTACAGCCTATAAAAGTCCACTGCTGAACATAGGCATCCAAAGATTACCTCATAGGGGGGATATTGCCATAGTTGCCACGCTATTCAGGTATGTTGGTAACCGAATACTTTTATTATGTATTTTTATTTCATTCTCTTATACATAATTAAGTACATTAACTGTTATATTTTAGTGTAATGTCAGGCATTTCGTCTTAGTCCTCAGATGTTTGTGACTTGCCTTCTTTCTTTTAAGTTGAATTCAGTTGCTGAGAGCTTGTTTGTATAATATAAAAAAAAACAGTCAAGTCAGGGTCAGGTCTCGATCTGTTAGGGTTCCGTACATATCATGAACAATTAACTTTTCCCAGAACTAAAATTTAATATCGGTTTGGTTGAGTTGCTGGTCTACATTCTACATCAAATATCCAAATATCAGGTCTGTAACTCATTCCGAATGTGAGGTAGAGATCCGTGACATAGCGAAGTGGCATTCATAGGGCTCAAGTTCACTCTTTGATTAAACAAAAATTAAACGAACTTAATGAAAAATAAATAATTCTGATAACATAGTCAAGATACGAAATTGCCTCAGTACGTTTTAAAAAAAAGATTTAATTTAAAATTTAGGGTAATTTTATACCATCGCGGTACCCTTGATTTTTGGCTCTAGAAAATCGAAAAATCACCCGATGTCGATGATTTTTTTTAAAATAATAAAAAATAAAAATTACAGGAATAAAAACATTAAAACTTATATTGGTTACAGAGCTTCAAATGTTCATGAAAATGCTCACACGTATAATTGTTGATAATTTTTTATATGAAGTTTTATATTTTTTTCATAATCTACACATTAAAGAAATTTCAATAAACATTGAAAATTTGATTTTTTTTGGAACTTCTGAGCCACGCCAACCTATCCGAGTCGGGATGCCCTAAGTCCCGAGCTCGCTTCGTTCGATTGTACACTCAAAAAAAAAACATCAAAATATTAACTTCTATAATTAATTCGATTTTCTTGAACGAAGGGGGGGTTTGGGGGTGTGTGAGGGGGGGGGGGGGGGGGGGGGGGGGGGGGGGGGGGGGGCGGGGGGAGGGGGGGGGGGGGGGGGGGGGGGGGGGGGGGGGGGGGGGGGGGGGAGGGGGGGGGGGGGGGGGGGGGTGGGGGGGGTGGGGTGGGGTGGGATGGGGGGGGGGGGGGGGGGGGGGGGGGGGGGGGGGGGTGGGGGTGGGGGGGGGGGGGGGGGGGGGGGGGGTGGGGGGGGTGGTTTGGCATTTGTGATATGATAACATTTAAAGTCAGAAAACCATATAAAAACTTAAAAAATGTAAAATAAAAAATTAATAAACAAACAGTTTTTAATTGGGTTTTAAATGTTAGTTTTTTTATGTAGATTAACAAAAATAGTATATAATCTTCGTTTAATGCTTAGCAAAAACGTTATGAACCATCCCATTTAAAGTCAAGAAACTATATGAAACCTTCAGGTGAGATATTTTTCATACCTTTTTTCATAAATCCGCCATAAAAACGAAGATTTAAAAAAAATCATCGAAATCAGAATATTTATTGATTTTCTAGAGCCAAAAAACGAGAAGTCCGAAAAGTATAAAATTAGCGTAATATAAAGTTCTATTTAGAAATCATCAGTGCGAGGAACCTGACTTGACTTACTTAATCTACTTGGTATTTACCAAGACCTCATATACACGGCTATTCATTGGCAAGTTGACGCTTTTTTAATGTTTCGAGTAGAATAATTTAATCTACTGCAACCACCAATATAAAGTAATTGCGTACATATATATTAAAATGTGTGAATGCCCTAATGCGACAGTGTAGTTCTTTTAAAAATGTGGAAATTAACTGTAACAAACTGTAAATAATTCTACTCCAGTTAATTCACTCAAGGAGCAACAGAACAGGTCAATCTCTGCTGCTATTCTAAGGATGCGTAAAGTTCGTGTTAAAGGTGCTTTGTTTAATAATTTGGAGCACGGAGAGCAGCCGCGGCCGCCGACCTTCCATACGTACCGTGTAATACCAATATTCTCTATGTGTAATACACAATTCAATCCTCCCCAATGTGTCACTATTATGTTTTTTTTCTAAGCACTTTAAAATATATAAGGCTAATGCGAGGTCTCGTCTTACCCTCAACTCGTTGTACCCAACCATACCCATAATAAGCATTAATGGGTTCATAGGGTAGACACCATAATAGCACATATATAAGTATCTAATAAATTCATTTTGAACACATTCTAGCATTGTATTGTACCTATTTTCGTGCGGTGACCATATTACGGACACATTCCAGGTTATTTCTTACCAGTGTATTATACAGGGTAATAATAATTACATTAATGTTAGTAAAACCCTGAACAGTGCGAAGAGTGAAATCGTCAGTTCTTCATTCAGTTTCTATACGCTTTTTTCCAGCAATAGAGAATGTGTTCCGTAAATGATAATTCACTATTTAACCGAAAGCCTAGATCTTTAACTTCTTTAACTCTTACTATTGGCGAACCATCCACTTATAGTTATATACAATGGGTGCGCACTTTCTAGGGGATGAAATGGTAACATACTGTAACTAAACTGTAAACGGCTATTTTTGCTCCATGCCACTACTTTGTTTACGTCCTGTTCTATCTTTTAACTGTCTGCCAATGATTCTACGACGTAGTACAACTTGAGGTCATCAGCATATCACATAATACTGAATATACTAAACTTGTATTGTCCGGATGGTACGATTTCTTTTCGGAATTTAAAAGTTGCTGGACATGGCCTGATATTCTTATATATTGCCGACTCATCACGTTACGATATAGCCTATATTTATAAATTATAGCTTATAGAGTATCATCGTCATCAATCATTCGGAAAGTTAATATAACGGGACTTATAGACTATAATACATCGTAGATCGCTGCTTAGTAGATCTAAAAACAGAATGGTGGACCACTGCCTCAACCTCAGTAAAGAAGCGGAATGTTTCGGCCTCAAGATCAACACCGAAAAAACAAAATATCTCGCTACAAAACATCTCTATGATGAGCAACATTTTCGAAGGGGTTGAAACTTTTAATTACTTAGGGTATACATTAACTTCCCAAAACAGCACTGATAACTGAGATCAGAACAAGAATAGTCGCGGGTAATAAATGCTTTTGTTCATATAAACAGCTACTTAACTCCAAACTACTGAACAGAAAATCCAAACTCTACCGGACGATCATAAGACCTGTTGTGACTTACGCATGCGAAACCTGGACACTTACACAGAGGGACGAAGCGAGACTGGCGGTATTTGAAAGGAAAGTGCTCAGAAACATATTTGAACCAGACCGAGAATCTGGTGGCACATATCATCAGCGCATGAATCACGAGCTTAATGCTCTTATAGGACGTGAGACCATCGTCAGGTTCTGTAAGTCACAGCAGCTGAGTTGGGCGGGCCACCTGTAATGAATGCCGGATTCCAGCAGTGGCGAAGCTAGGGCTCCAAACTAGGGCAAGCCCAAGATATGGTTTTGTTGTTTTTAGCAGTTTAATAAAAATACACCAATCTTGAGCTGTCTCCACTCTTTAGTTTCATATTCAGTGCTGACAATGACGTGTTTAACAAAGCACTCAGAAAGCATACTACCGCTAGATAGATTGTATGACATAATATGCAATTGCACACCTTCGGTGGTTTTGAAAAGAGCCGTTTGGTTTTGCTTGAGATATTTACAAACAATACAATACATGAACAAACAAACTATGTACAAAGTTAAAAAAGGGACGCCTGGCAGATGTGAAACCTCGAAATTAGATTTTGTTTAAGTTATATGCATAAAAGAACAGATTACGACAGGAATTAGATAGTTATAATGAGAATATAAAGCTTTGCTAATTTTTTACCATAAAATAATGACTATTTATTATAATTATAATTATTCATTTTCAATTCATAATAAACCGTACATAATGATATTTTTAAACTCATATATCACTATAAATTAGCCGATAGCGTATTTGTGCCATCTAGCGTAATCTTTAGGTACCATCGTGAGAATCAACCAATTTTCGTTCGATAAAATGACTTTACGTATAGAATTAAGTTAAGTAGATGGCGCCATTAAAATTTTATATACTGAAAAGTAGACGGAGAAACCTAACTGGAAATAACTAAAGGGAGTACTATTCTTTAAAAACCTCAATACATTCTTCTGTATTCTTTTGATTTATTTAATTAAAATTTGGGCTTCACGTTAAAAAAGATTGTAACACTTATTTCCTCTAAAATTAAACCTAGGTCTCATACTTTATGCTGCTGTTCAAATTGATATTTTTAATTCGTATGGTAATATTAATATTGAGTTATTAAACCTTTAAATACGCCTAACTTAATTAAACTTTAATACTAAAGAGTCCTGTACCTATATTTAAAGTATGAAGAAATGTTTATTGAATATCAAATTTCATTTTTAAAGATTTTTACCTTTTCTTCGCCGATTCGCCGAGAGCACTTCAACACACTTATATTCATCACAATGAACACTATTATCCTCCCATTTTCACTGAAAATCTTCGAAAAAGCATACATTTTTAACAAACACAACAAAAACAAACATAAACATTGAAATGTGAAGTGAACTTGCATACGAGGGGCCCGCAACCACTTCGCTAGTCGCTAACGCAGTGTTGCCAGATGTCTTGAACCTTTTATCTGTATTAGACACTGCTAAAATCTGTATTAAATCTGTATGCTATTTAAACTTAAAATCTGTGTAATTTAATAAACCAAAATAGAATAATTGATCATCATCATCATCATTGCTTTTTTTAGCAGATAAGGTTTTATAATCGATATTAAATAAAAATATGTTTTATAGAATAAGGGTGACAAACGAGCATACAGTCTTCCGATGGTAAGTGGATGCTGTGGCCCATAGACATCTACATTTATCCTCGCTTAAGAATTAAATCACAGATACGTTGTCACACCTGAGGACCAAGAGGGGATGCCTCATTTCCAGTAAAAAGGGTCTCCGGATTTCTACGTTCACCATACGAAACACAGCAGTATTAAGCTGGTATTTTACGCTGGTATTCTGTGAGAGCGTGGTCCTTCCCCGGTCGAGCGTCAGCTATTATGGTTGCAGTGCTGCAACCATAATATAGCTGCAGCGTGGCTCTACCACGTATAAAATATACACTATACACAAAATTTTTTATATAGCAAAATTGAAAATATTAATTTAAGCAAACAACATATTAAAACTTAAACATTTGCCAAATGAACATATAATTACTTTATTATTTTCTGTCATACATATTTTATACACAGGGCGTTAGTGTAAACACCGTTATCCTTGAAACCAGTGGTTTGGTTTCACTTATAGAACGTAAATTCAATGAAATATAACAACATTTTTTTTTAGTAAAATCTCAATTTTTCTTTAATTCCTCAATTTGCCTGTCTTAAGCCAGGGTGAAAGTATGAAGGAAAAGTTACATCACAGGTTATGTGTACCTATTGTGTTTTTATTGGAATATAGTGTAGGTAGCTAGCGCGGGCGGTGATCTTTACAGTGATTACGTCACCCGGGCGCATATGGTATCCATGAATTTACGGATGGTTTCGGACAAAAACCTCTTAAATTTTATGAAAGATAATAGGTTTTTTTTAGAATTCGGATAAATATTTTATAATAAAGCCAACTACGTATGGTTTTAGTGACAATTAACTTGAGCGCTTGCAAAATCAGTGTATCCGTTTCATATTTGGGCTCAAGAAATTTGACCGTATATCTCAGTTTCGTAAGCAACTCAAGTGGCTCCCAATTCGACTTCGAAGGAACACTCGATTGTTATGTCTCCTCTATAACATTTTGCACAACCCTTCCTCTCCCACATACCTCAGAAGCCGATTTTCCTTCACCCATCCTCCGGACAAACCATGCAGATCCCTTGTTAAAAATCTTCTTGACTTTCCCGTCTTTAATTCCGGTTTTTACTCCCACTCCTTTTCAGTTCACGCGGTAAGTATTATGGAACTCACTACCGTCAAATATAAGAAATTCCGAAACTTTGTTGGTATTCAAGAAACGTCTTAGAGATAACTAATTTGCATCCTGTTAATTTTTATATATATATATATATATATATATATATATATATATATATATATATATATCATATGTAACTATCGTCTTTATTATTATTATTATTTATTGATTTATTTTATTTTTATTTATTGTTTTATTTTATATAATTTCCGTAACATTGTGTATATTATTTATTTTTTAGTAGTACTAATGTATGCACTAAGTTTGCAATTTAAATATAATTTCCTTTATGGGTCTGCTGGAAGATATTTCAGCGAATTTGGAATAAGTAGAACCTTTGTACGTAATTACTATAAGACTGCTTCTGTACCTTAATGTGTGTACATAAAATAAATTAAAAAATAAAAAAAAAACGGTGTTTACACTTACACCTTGTATACATATTTTGTAATACACTTGTAATTCTGCCATACTAACTAATTACGTTGTGAAAAAATAAATTAACCATAAAGAATAGAAACATGAATGTGTGTAACGCGGTGTCTAGTCACTTATTTTGCTTCATTCTATTTTAAGTTGAATATTATGGTAATCCAATCAATAGAGTTAGAAAACTCTGTATAAAAATCTGTACCCAGTGCTAATCTGTATCACACATCGAAAATCTGTATAAGTACGGGGAAATCTGTATATATGGCAACACTGCGCTAACGCACTCCTAAACAAGTTCATGGCAAAGCCAAGCTTGTTGGCTCAATAGTAATTGCTATATAAACATTTCGTAGTTATATTTCATTATAGAATATTTTACCATAGGTTAGAAAGAGAGCGATCGTCTTCTCGAAAGCCCCGTAAAAAGCCCACGCGAGTGAGGGAGACAACTAATCGCTCTATTAAAACTCACTTTATGACAGCAGCAGTATCGCCACAGAGTAGCTTTGTATAAACGTATCGCTAAGGCAATACGAGGTCATCGGTCGACATGTGTCGAACAGTGGAGTGCGCGGTAAAATTTAAGTAATTTGTTTTAGGAGTTATTTTATTAGTTGATATTATTGATTGATATTATTGATTGATTCAGTTTTAATAAGGCAAGCCCGGGTTTTCGGCTTTAATGGAAGCTTCGCCATTGATTTCCAGGGCCGTGAAAATCATGACCAGGTGGACTCCCCAGCAAAAGAGACCAAAAGGCAGGCCAAAAAACGTTGGGTAGAAAATGTGGAAGAGGATCTGAGAAGAAAATCTGAGGGTAAATACACCAACTAACGCAGGAAGTCGAAGGATCGCGACAAGTGGAGGAATATTGTGGAGGAGGCTAGGGCCCACAAAGGGCTGTAGCGCCACAGGATAGATAGATAGCTTATAGAGTACAATAGCGTAAAATAGCTGCTTGACGCTGCTCTGTTTCGTATGGTGAGTGTATAGAACCGGAGACCCTTTTTACTGGAAACGAGGTATTTCATCTCAGTCATCACGGGTGAAAACGTATCTTCATTTTTATTCGTAATTGAGGATAGAATTAGATGTCTATGGGCCACAGAAAACACTTGTCACCGGGTGGACTGTGTGCTCTTTTGTCACCCTTATCTTAAAAAATTTCAAATAATACACGAAATGTTGTGACAGTATTCTTCTTAATCAACACGTAAAAGTCTACTGTTGGACCACGGGCATCTCCCGTTGCAGGGAAGTTTTACATTAGTTGCCAGGCTTGGCGGGCGAATGGGCGATGTCATTATCAGACAATGGAACAAGGGAAATTGCTGGTGCAGTTTTTATAAAGGAGACCTTTTTATTGAAGGTTCCTTTGTTGTATCGATCAGAAAAACTGCTGGCGACAGTAAATTTATTATAACTCAGTCAATACTTTATTCACATTCATTCATTCATTATTCCAGTTTAAATACCAATTGACACAAACTACTTTTATTTTTATCGCAGTCGCAATCTACACAGAGATTAACACTTGTGAGAGAAACGAGCATTATTAACAGTTTCCAATTTTCTAATTTTAACGTTTTCATGAACATAAATCTACGAATATTACCTTCCTGTTTAGACTCGTAGTTTCGCTCGTATTTAGCTCGTGTTTAGCTCGTTTTCTGTGGCTGCGTGCTTCGGTCTAGCAGCCTTCACGATAGCGAGTCCCTGCGAGTTGGGCCTTACGAACACTTCCACACGGCCTTGTTTGCATCTTCTAACCGATCCTTTGGGGATTGTACATGTGGATAGCGCATTGGGCTATATGCACCGATTATGCAGGATTGTGTTAATGGTTTGTAATTGTTTGATGAGTAGAAGATTTTGTTGACCGCAAAACCCAAGTAAAGACTTGCTTCAAACTGTAATTCATTAGGGAATGTTTTTTTATGAAGAGATGACAAATGAACTTCTAGTCCAGCTAATGTTAAATGGCTACTGCAGGCTAAATGCACCTGCGACGACCAACTTCAAAGAAAGGAGGCTACAGATGCGTTATCACCTCTGAAGACTAAGATGGAGTTCCAACGTAATGATACAGACTCTCTATTCCCTTTAGACCGGAGCATAAGAGTGCAGGCGCTGCTGTTTGTGACAGAAATAGGTAAGAGAGTAGCAATGCCCAGGCGAACTCCTCAATGGAAAACGAATCCCAACATCTAGACATATCTAAAACTTATTCGTGAAACAAAACATGAGTACTTGAAAGTTTAATTTTAATTAATCTGGCTAGTATACCTACATGACCAGGTCATGGCCTGAAATATTTAATCTTAGTATTTTGTCACAGTCGCCAAAATCTTGTTCATGTGGATTATTTTAAAAATCAAGCTCCATTATTTAAAAACACGAATTCACAATATTATTTTGGTACTAAATATATAGAAAAGTAAACCCTGCGTACGAAATACATTCAGAAGAAGTATACATTTGTACTTTAATAAATAATTCATCAATACAATTTTTAATCATGGTATGTCTTTTGTGTCGTCCTAATTTTATCTCTTTTAAAACAAATCGTTTAAAACACAGAAAGAGTTTTTTTTCCATCGGAATATATTATTATACAAAAAAAAATCCTACAATAAAAAACAATCAAAACATTTGATCAAAAACAAAAGTTGAATCTCTAGTGAACCGATATAGTATCGATGGGACGCGCAATAAAGCCTATGAAAAATGGAACGTTCCAGGAAAAATGTTACAACTTTGGACATCAATACTAAATAGTTCTAAAAAGCCCGGCCCCTATGAAAAGACAATCATCTGTTCATTTTGTATTAAACTTATTTCATTTAGCCGTCGTAAATGAGACCATTAGCGCTTACCTATTATATTTTGTATGTTTATATATATATATGTGTGTGTGTGTATATATGTAATAAATTGTTAATTACTAATTTACTACGTACACGTCGTCATTCATTCATTCAAATGTAAAGAAAATATTTTCAGAACATATTATTGTATGTATTACGCTTTTACATACTGAAGTTGCGTGTCGGCTTCTTTCCTGTCTAAAAACCCTCTAACGTAAGAGCAAAAACGTACCCAACAGTGGTACGTATGATAACGGTTATATTTAAAAGATAAAAAAAATTTAATACACCTGTTTTTGTATGAAAAAAGAAGATACATTAAAACCAGTAACGTGTGAGATTAAAAAAAGTAGAAATGAAAATTATTTTCAAATTACGTATTATATAGCACTAGTACAACTATTAGCACTACGCTCGAAGTTGTTGTCGAGTATGCTTACCTGGGACAAATAGTCCGACTAGGTAAGTCCAACTACAACCAATGAGCTTTCTTGATTGAAAGTCTCGTGCTTGTAAGCGAAGTGTGGGCACGGCCCCCCTTTAGATGGAGTGATGGTAACCTGGTAAGACATGTAGGAAGTCGATGGATACAGGTGGCTCATTACCGTCCTTGGGGGAGGCCTATGTTCAGCAGTGACTTGTGAAGGGCCATATAATGATGATGACACTACTTTTTATAAAAATTTTCGTGATAAGAACACTTGTGCAAAACGAATCATAAACCAGAATTATAATAAAATGAGCGTACAAAAAGCACATAACTTGTATTCTAATATATTTTTACATCTAAAAAAGATTCCTTTCATGCATAAATTAAATACACAGTACACAATACACACAGTATGAAGTAAATTTCTACAGGTGTTGGCACAGCCTTCGTGGAATCGCGAGCGTTTAAATTCTTCAAGATCGCGTACGAGGTCTACCTGACTCAATTCCCAATTTTCTTCTATAATGTCGGTGTACAGAGGCACGCTGAAATCTACACGCCTCTGCTACTTGTAAGCAAAATATAACTTAATTTGATACATGTGTAAATAAGTAAAATACATGCCGTATCAAAGTATTATATATTATATAGTAGACCATTTTTCTACCGAGTCATCACACGCAGTGAATCTGTTAGATATATCAATGTTGATCGTTGGATAAGTAAGATCACAGACCACTTGATGGTATGCAGGAGCCATAGCTTATAGATATCTGCTTAAACTAAATAAAATATTAAAATTATTTATGTTGCGACATTTAGTAAGAAATTCATGTTTCGTTTGTCACACGTCGACATGTCTTTAATCTACTACCGTTTCAAAATGAGTTTCCTCCATCCGGGGATAAAACGTCGAAAGAAACTCCGTAAGTATTTTCGGTTTTGCTATCATGTTTTTAAAGGCGAACGTTATAATATTCCTAATAATAAATAATAAGGAAAAGACCCGTATACCTAATTAAATCATGTTTTTCTAATAAAATTGCACAACAAGAAAAATACAAAATGAAAGCTAATAAATGCACTTATTGCAAACTCGAGCATAGCAATGTCCATAAGTAGTACCTGTCCACAAGTACGATGCATGTGGCTGTCATCGCCTTCCTCGATCATTTTAATAGGGGTGATATTTGCGATAGTTGCTACGCTTGGCAACCCAAGGATTTTTTAGGCCAACATTAGGCAGACGCAGTTGCTCATCTCCTGGTTTGATTTCCTCTACGGGATGATATACGTACTCTAGCTACGCACGGGATGATATGGTGTAGTAAATATTTTTACCCCGCCACTACACGTGTACAGGAGAGGACAGTTTTAGATGATCATGATAATGATTTATTTGCGACGTGGTGGCGTAAGAAGAAGATTAAGATATTGTTGTGTGCAAGAAAATTTATACAACAAGAGAATGGGTGGGGTGCATTCATTGTAACAGACGGAATAACAGTCTACCTAATAAAAAGCGTTTAGCAGAGCGACATAGATATCAGTTTAAGTCCACCAGTGGACGTTCTGTGAGAGGACCTAGATGTTTAGAGGAAGAAATATTTCGAAAGTTTTATATATTAAATATGAAAAAACGAAATGAAAAATACGAAATTTAATGAAAAAAAATTTTTAAATACAAAACAGGCATCAGCTTTCAAATAAAGGAAGAACAACCAAAATCGGTTCACTCGAAAAATAGATCTGAGGTAACACATATAAAAAACATACAATCAAATTGAGTACGGGAGGTAATTTTGAAAGTCTTTGTCTCTTATCTTACAGGTTCGTAAAATCTGTCTTATTTGATGTATATTACTCGCGTAAATATAAGTAACAGTTACGCGTTTTAGTATAAACAACTTTACTCTGTCATTCTGGTAGAGATTTTATTATATTCATTTTTATATTTGTATTTTGCTATGCGGTAGCTCAGGAGATAAGTGCCCGCTGTACATTTCACAGTACTAGAGCAATCCGAGTTTGATGGAAGTAAAACACTGTAATTAAACCTGAATGTCTATAGAATCAAATATTTCGAAGACATGTAAACCCCTCAAAAATAAGACAAGGCCTGTGTCCAGTAGTGAGATGTATATATTATGCTGTTACTTTTTATCATGTAGTAAAACCTCGAATAAACCTGTTTTCATTTTCTGCTATTAAAACGGTATGCAAATATTATACTGAGGAGAACAACATAAATTTATGCATGCTTAGTAACACGTGCTACGTTCAATTAGCATATAATTCATTTTAGAGGGCTTTAGGTTTTAGGGGGTCCGTTGCCGGTCGTGAAGCAGAGGCTAGCAGAGGAGAGCCGTGCCGAACACTGTATAGCGCAGAGAGTAGCTTGAAGTAACAGGAAGCATTATCATTCCAGTGCTGCGATGAACCTTGTGAAGCTAGCTGGCATGCAGGATATGAAGACTGCAGACGATATCTGCTCGGGAGCGAATAGGTGGGGTATTCTATGACGATGATGAAGCTTGAAGTTTCCGAAGGTTGTTGGTTGCGTGTTCAGATCACGTCGGGTGGTCACCACTGGGGCCGTGGAAGGAAAAGGGGAGATCTCCCGCGGGGCAAGGTGTTCTGCCCGGGGAGCGGCCAACACTCCGTGTGTTAGTTCGGAGATGTTCTATATATACTGTTTATGATTCGGAATTTTGATAGCGTGATTTAGGCTTCGATATGTAGCGCCGCCACAAGCTGCTATTTCGAGCTGGTATATTGTGAGAGTATGGTTCTTTCCTATCGTTCTATAACGAGAGAGGCCCATGTTGTCTATGCCCATGTGTTTTACGGCTTTTGTAGAAGAAGAAGAGAACAACAATTGATTCTATTCATTATTCCGTCAGGCTAACAAAGAACTAGAGCGGGTCAGTTAGCTGAATTATCAGTTGACCGATAGGAGAAAAAAGATTGTAGTGGCAGCTTCGTACCGGGAAGTTAAGTATACTCTGCCTCCCTGGCCCCACTAGATTGAGTGACGAGCTCATAGGAGATACAGGATGGTGATGGATGCAAGCGGCTCAGGATCGTGGTTTGTGGCATTCCTTGGGGAGTGCGATGTTTAGCAGTGGACTTTGTGAAGGATGGGAGACTCCCTAAAAATGAAGCAAATGCCTTAATCAATACGCCTGGAGAGCGTATTAGCGACAGTATTGGCGATAGCAGTACCAGATAATTTGTATCTTTAATTTTACTAGGTATTCATCGCTACTCAGGTATGACAAACGAGATAGTTATTTCGTCATTATCGGGGGTGTTTAACAATGATTTCGGAATTTCCGTTATTCAATTTTATGCCACATTTCAAAGAAATAAGTTACATTTTGAATGTATTCCATACCTAAGTTCTGTCTCCAACAGCTGTCATTAATATTTATTGAATTATTCCAATACAGCAGTCTGTTGTAAGTAAGTTTCAGGCGAGCAAAAAAATAACAAATTCAACGCAAAAATGGGCCCATAAAATACGGCTCCGGTCCATTAGCAAATGCGTTACGTTAAACAATTTCTCGCCCAAGTGTTTGCACACTGACTAAGTAAGTACTTAATACTTCGAACTATTTACGCTGCTGGCACTCGATACATTGCGCGGAGAATTATTTTAGTAACATAGAAAAATCTATGAAACATATTGTTTTGAAGTAAACGGGTCTATCAGAAAACCACATAAAGTAATTAGAATAACGTACTAAGTTTATAATATCTGAACAAAAGCAAATGTCAATTAGACGTCAATTTTTTTTTGTATTTAAAGTTCATCACGACACGGACTGGAGCAGCGCGGCACACCGACGCCCTACTAAAAAACCTTCTTATATAGAAGTGCCTCTACCACTTGTTATTTTCTTCTTTGTTCGTCAGCCTGTTAAAGTCTGCTGCTGGCGGGTGTCCTTTCCGTTGTAAGGAAAATTTTCCTACGTCGTCATACTTGAGACGTATCCTGCTCTTGCAATCATCAATCCAATTTCATTAACGATGCTCCCCTTCAACGACCTGGTTATTTTATGTCTTTATCTGTATTAGTTGGTTATAAAATTGCGTGTGTTCATGTTAGCTATGTTACTTGAAACGTGGTATTTCAGCGGCTTAGAAATCCCCGTAAATTATGCAGTACGCGAACAGACTGGGTTCGATCCCCACTAACACCAATGAAATTGTTAACTGCAATTTTAAGTGCTGATTTACCAGTATTCGGCAGTGATGGTAAACAACGCTAGTAAGCCAGTATGTCTAAGGGATAAAATATTTCCAAAATATGTGAGGCACAGTGCGCGGCCGATAAATTGCTTTATAACGCTTTCAGAATTGATAGAAGGATTTTGCTCAGCTGTGGGACGTATAGATATGTATCTTTACTTTTTACTCTCTGCGAGAAGAACTCGCGTTGAGCGGAACCATTCGTGTCGTAATAACATATATTTGTATGAACTACACATAATGAATGCAAGTTAAACGTCCTTTAAGAATACTAAAAGTATTCAAAACTACACCACCTATTTGCTTTTAATATCTGGTAACACGTTTTCCGTTTCAGAATGTCCTAAACATTACCCGTATAGAATAGTTTCAAGCGGATTTTCTGATTACTACAAAACTCTTCTGCCAGCCGTGCTTAGATAACTTTTATACTAGTGTTTGAATAATGATTTATTAAACGCGATAAAATCCGTAAATAATAGTTTTATTCAATTAGTGTTTGAAGTTTGATTATATATTTCGGGCCTTCGTTAACAAAAGGCATTCTAGCTAATATTGTTATGTAAAAGCGTTTATTGAAAGCGCTTAATTTAATGGTATGAAACGCTGTTAAACTTTTCTAATATCTTTAATTTGAAGCTATTATGAAAAAATCAGGAACACTATTTTTTTTAAGGGTTAAAATATCATGGTAAGCAGTAGGACTCATTTTCTGCCTAGAAGTACGTCTGGTTAGGTACTACCATTTAACCTATTTCTGCTGCCAATTAGCAGTGCTTGAACTGTTTTTTTAATTAACTGGCTTTACGGCTCTGGGTTCTAGCCCTTCTGAGCCTTGCTTGAACTACTGTGTTTCGGTCTGAAGAGTATGGATATTCAGTATAATTATTGGCTGTGAGGCATTCCATATTAGTCCTCAAAGGTACAATGTATCTTGCAGTATTCTTTGTTTGAAATTAGCTGCATGTATCCATGAACCGCAGTAGCCAGTTAACATGAAGTGTGTTACGCTGCAGCTATATTATTTGTAGCATGAATGGATCGGTTCGACCAGAGTTAGATCACGCTCTCACAGAATACCAGCGTAATAAAGCAGCTTAAAGCTGCTATGTTTCGTAAATAAGTAACAATAACCAAAGACTCTTTTACATAAAACGAGGCACTACTAATCGTCAGGCAACGCATCTGAATTTTTATTAGTGATTGAGGGTACACCGCATGCAGGCTACTACACGGGAATGACAATTTAAAAAAAGCTGAAATATGTCACCTTGCATTCCAAAGGGACGGCTTGACAGAAGACGTATCCAATGTAGTTAATAAATCTGTTAATATGTGATGTGATATTAAAGGCTGGTTAAAAATTCATCATCATTATCATTACAGCCTATTTAAAATCCACACACTGCTAAGCCATAAGCCTACCACATAAACTGCAGCATAGAGTGAATGTCTTCCACAGTTGCCTCGCTTGGCCGGCGGGTTAGCAACCGCAGTTTTTTATTGTTTTGAGCTGGTATCAAGAAGACGTTACCGCCCGTATCCCTTCACTTGAGTAGCGTGAGTTTGGCACGCAATAAAAAACCCGTCGATTCAGTCACGCCACTTAAGATAAATAGTTCGCCACAGGCGTGAAGACGGCAAGAATAAATGTTTGCTTTCTGAACAAGTATGTTTCATTTAGCAGCATTTTAGATGTAATAATCTTGATTAAAACTACTTTTACGGATTTTATCACGTTAACTGTTATTAATTGTTATTAACAATGACGTCGGGACGTCAGTCATCTCAGTCCCCCGTCACCATGGGTGCTGGAAAGACACGTCCCGAAACGTCGGGAATTAAAAATAAAAGTTATTAAAAGCAAAAATAAACGCGATAAAATCCGTAAAAGTAGTTTTAATCATGAGTAGTGTTCGCGTAAATATAAGAAATCATTATGTAATAATCTTGATCCAAACTTCGCAAAAGAGATTTTTCATTAAATTGTATTTCAAAAAGTAGAGTAATGACCACTTCGTTTTACGAAGAAAAATATAGTTTGGTTCATCAGGTATTAGAAAAACAATAACAAATAATAATTCATGTTGAAAAATTTTAACAAGACTTCAAACATGACCTTACGTAAAGATTTATGAAAAAAATGACATCAAATAATTTTTTTTTCGACCAACCTCCCTCTTTTTTCAAATATTTTTTATTTAAAATTTAAAGGAATACATGTCCATTATGCGTAAATATTTGTTTCATCGTTAACGCAAACGATTTTTTAATTATTTTTATTTTTAATATATGTAGGCAGGTGTGGGCAGTACAGTACCCAAACTCCCAAACTCAATATAACTCAAGCAAGGGGGTATTCCGATTTAGTTTCATTCCATCTGTCTAACGAAACCCGTGATGATAGGGGGTAGAAGATTTTCATAGTCTGTGTACCGTGTAGTCAACACGTGGAGTTAAAAAGAACAAAAGTGTAATAATACTAAATTAAAACTTAATGTTATATAAATACAGAATAAGGTTATGTAAAGCACGCACAAAAATTCCTTTAAAAACTTGAACCGAGGATACCGTGACAACGGGCGAATTAATTTTAATCCACTAATCGTAGAAGTGCTCGACAGAGCAGAATAATTAAGTAACTTTTAGTTTGCTTACTTTGTGAACACGAGATAATAAATATAACAATTTATGTTTTTAATTGACTCGGAAGTTGGAATCGTTTAAAAAGTTTACTCCAATAATAATCTTTATATTTAGTTGACGATATGTCCGTATATATACTACACAATATTGATTAACATAAAACATGAAAATAATATCCATTGCTGAACTAGGCTGAACTTGTATCATAATATGATTTAAAGTTTGTTTTGAAAGAAAGTGTGAAGTCTGTAAACTTGCACTGGCACCGCAGTTATCTATTTTAAAACATAATTTTATGCATAAGCCTAATGTAGAATAAAATGGATAATAAATCACAGTAAATACGTCTTAAAACTAAGGCAGATTAAAAGGTTTTAAATTGATTACAATAAGAAAATAAACCCTCTAGAAATGAAGCATTTAGTTCGTCAAGATCGCTATCAAACTTTATAAGGCTTCTTTGGATAATGTAACCTGATAAAACTATCGATGAAGCTAAAGAATGTAAGGTTTTAGTAAGGGTTTAGGGGTTGTTATGAAATCTTATATCTACTTAGATTTAATTTATGTTATAACATATAACAGAGAAGGCGTCAGGCGTCTTGTAACTTCGACGCTGCTGCCTGACTCAGGTCTGGGTATAATATTACGGCTGACGGTAACAAGATGATTATACTGCCCTCTACTAATGTAATAAGCTCAGAATCTTCTACACAATTAAATCATGTATAAATGTATATTTAATAAATATTCACAGTAAATGAGTTTGGTGCAAACGTTTATTTTTAACTAAAGCATGACGATGTATGAAATTAAATTTTATAATAAATTAAATAAACGATAGAATAGACGTACGCTTATTCTATACATAAATATTAAATTACTAATTATCTAATTATTAAAATATTAGGATATTCTGATGTCTGCTATAAACGCCCTTATTTCATAACATTAAACACGAATCTATAATATAGTAATAAGATTGTCTAGATTGTCACACAATTTATTATTCTTTTTAGTTATGGTCTTAAACTAGAAGCCAAAAATACAAAAATCCGTTGTATAAAACTGGCCCCTCCTGCCAAAAATAATAATCATTCAAGTTATCCGCGAATATTCTGCTATCAATAAAATGACAAAGAAGTAAATTTGTTTCCAGTTACAGTCACAGTGACAGTCACATGTCGCAGTGACAGTCGCAGTGCTGAATTTTTTTTTCACTAAGTATAATGGAAGGCCTCATAACCCGTAACTTTGTATGTCTGACCTGTTTCTAAACGGCAAATAAGTTATCAAAGGATACTCTTAAGTTCACTATCCGAACAGAGTTTTAAGATTTTTAATCATGCGAGTGTGAACGGAAGAGTCGGGAAGAGACACCGTAGATTTATTTATTTTTTTTATTTATTTATTTAACATATTATACATGATAAAAAGGATATAATATGGTACAACATAAGCTTAATGGAAAACTTTACCGTGTACCACAGACCACCGACATAATTTTTTTTTTAAATATGAGCTACACCTTAATCTACAAAGATATGTTTAACGCAACAGTATTGAACACTAAACAGCAATTGGCTCGGTCAACACGCGGTAAATCGGCAATACATACGTAGTAACCTCATAGTGAACAAGAAAGGTGTGAGTCTTGCCACCGCCCACTTCACTGCGTCAAAAACCGGTCGTTCCTGCGTTGCGTATACAGGAGGTATCAATTAGTTAGTTACTTAATATTAAATTATTTAATAGTAAACGAATATAATGATTATTCTTAGGTTGTATATCATATATGTAAATATAAAATATAGTTAGTGGGGATTATAGTATTTAATTTTATTATTTTTTAAGTCTGAAGTCTGATATATACAGTTCGTATAATAGTTTTTTAATTTGTGTTTAATATTTTTATGATTAATTTCATTTTGAAAAGATATTGGTAAATGATTAATTAAATTCGGAACCATGTATTCTAAAGTATGTTTTCCGTATAAATTATTATAATTAGGTTTATCTAATTTTGGTTTGAGCCGCACCGCGGGTTTTAGAATAGTTAGAAATGCCATATTTTTTTAAATCTTCATTAAAAAATTCTTCATTTAAGAGAGTATATTCTACTTTTTTATGTACCGGTATAATTTTGCAGTAATCGAATAGGTTATGGTAATCGGAATCCCTGTGTAAGTTTTTAATTTGGTCTGGGACTATAGTTTTTAAGATGCGAAGTTGCAATGAATAAATGTTATCTAAATGTGATTTGTAAGTTCGCCCATAACTAGACAAGCCATATGAAATTTTAGATTCAGCCAGTGATTTATATAATTGTAACAGAATTCTATAAGGGACTTTATACTTAATTATGGAGAATTTTGCTAATATGCTTCGAAGTCTATTACACACATCCTCAATATGATGTTTCCAGTTGAGTCGACTATCTATTATAAGTCCTAAGTAAGTTTGAGTTTCTACCGGCTCTAATTCTGCACAATGACAATTGAGAGTCAATTGTCCTTTGTGAAGGCATAGGTGGTCATGCATGATAATGCTAGGTATTACTTTACTCCTATTGTGACTTGAACTTATATACATTAGCTTGGTCTTGTTAGCATTGATAACTAATCCTTTATCGTGAGACCATTGTGTTAATATATTAAGTTCTTCTTGCAGAATGCGGCCAGTTTCGTTAATATTTTCGCCTGCTGCAACAAGGCACGTATCATCGGCATACTGGTATATTTCGCAACGTCTGATGATGTTTGCCAGACTATTAACATAGGTGATGTAATGCAATGGTCCAATTACAGAGCCTTGTGCAGTGCCTACCAAAGAGTTAACATAATAACTAATGGCATCTCCCACTTTTACCGCATATTTTCTGTCATTAAGGTAATCTCTGCACCATGATAATAAAGGTCCTCTGATACCACTATCATTAAGACTGTCTATTAGCTTGTTATGATTAAGTGTATCAAACGCTTTAGTATAGTCTACAAAGATTACCAAGACGTGTCTTTTATTATCTAAATGTTTGTAAACGCTGTTAGTGAAGGTCGATAACAGTTGAGTGGTATTTTTCTTTGGTTGAAATCCATACTGTTTTTCCGTTATTATGTTGTTTTTAGCGTAGAAGTCATAAACCTGTCTGCAGATGTATTTTTCAGCAATTTTATCTATAACGGGTAAAATAGTAATTGGCCTATAGTTGTCATGCACCATAGGGCTACCCTTCTTATAGATAGGTCTAACTATGCCAGTTTTTAAAATATGGGGATACTTTCCACTTTTTATACAGGCATTAATAAGGTTTGCAATTACGTCACTGACTAAGTTGCATATTTTTTTTATGTCTATAGGTCGTATCCCGTCAATACCTGGCGCTTTATTACAGTTTAGGTTGCGTACTATTTTTTCTACTGCATTAGCATTAGCAGGTACAAAGCGTAAGGAGACATTCGCGTTGTCACTATACAATGACTTATCTAATAAAGGCAGATTACATTTAGGGATTGATTTTTTGACGTTTACGTCGAAAGATTCAGCAAATGAACATGCAATCTTATATGGAGGATAATTACTGTTACCAAAGTTGTCGAGCAATACATCATCAATCGGTTTTGTAATTCGCCCCGTTAATTTATTTAATATCTGCCATAGGTTTCTAGGATTATGTATGTTCTTATTAATTTCTAATTTAAGCCACTTATTTTTACTTTTTTGAATCACTGTGTTTGCATAATTTCGTGCCTTATTGTAAGCTTGCTTTAAAATACTATTTCTAAAGTCTTTTGTCCATTGATTAAATAATTTGTCCCTGTGTTGGCATATTTTCAGAATTTTTTTTGTTCATCCATTCATTACCAACACGTTTTGGTTTAAGGATACTTTTAGATTCTTTCCTACATTCCGTATAACACTTATTAAAATTTTCGTGTATGAAATTGTAAATACTATGAGGGCAAGATAATAATTCCCTGGATTTTCCCCATTCTATTTTACTGAGTGATTTAATAAGTGCAATATTATTTAGACAAGTTCTTATTTTTGGAACCGCTTGTATACTCAATCCAACGCATGCGAACACTATAACTCGGTGATCGGCCAGTGTCGTATCAATTGCTGCCGTGTAAAGGTCTTGTGTATGGGATCTACCATAAATATGATCAATGCAGGACTTGTTCAACTTACCAGCTGATATTTCTATACGCGTGTTGTCGGTGATCCCACGCACAAGGCCCATACAGTGCAAAGTGTTATTGTACCTATGTTTTATAGGTTTATCTGAGTTAAGATCAATGTTAATGTCTCCTATTAAAAACAACTCACCATTGGAGCAGTGTTTACGTAAAGTGCTATCTAGTTCGCTAATGAATAAGTTTTTACTATTTTTAGGTGGGCGGTACACGGCGCATATGTCTGCGGAATAACCCGAATGGGAGGCTATTGTGCATAAAATACTTTCAAAATGTTCCGTAGTGATGTTTTTAGTTGTAATATGATGTTTGTTGTGTATGTAAAGTACAATGCCGCCTCCCCTTCGAGCTTCGCGCAGAGAAGATGAAAGCTTATTTACCAAAATTGATGATATATTGAAGTTGGCCCAGATTAAGAATACTTTTCACTGACAAGCATGTATGTGTATAAGAAGGCGAGAGAGGTGTGTCAGCATCATGCCAAATGGAAGTCCGTAATCTCTGCCTACCCCTAGTGAGTATTCATGTAGGTATGTATGTATGTACGAGTTTATACTAATACTACTATGTTTAAACATAATGCATTATTTGTGAATAGACCCACCAATTTATGCAAAAATGACATGTAAATTCTAAATCTGTGTATTATCTCGAAGCTATGTGAATGTCGAATCATTTTAGTTAACTAAGTATTTTACTAAACTGGGCATATTTTAGAAGGCCTTAATTCGCTATATTAGAGATCTAACCCTATGTTTATCGGTGTCGCGTCACTGGGCGACCTCGTAAACAAGTCTAAAGCTCTAATTAAGTCTGAACGACTCAGATGTTATTTAAAACTTTCACAACTTTCATTGATCTTGATTTATTTGTTTAGTATTTGACAGTTATTATCAGTTTATTTGCATAAAAATTTAAGCTGGCATGGTATTGATAACGCCCTTCAAAAGCACATTTCCTTTTTAACCTGGAAGTGTGTCCAGGATCTAGTTTTGTTGTAATATTTCGGTTCCATGACCACTTGTGCCGTAAGCAATGACTTATCACTGAGTTGCGGCGTTTAAAGCCGCGGATTCAAATCCCTAACGGAACAAGTATTTATATGGTCTAATAGTAGTTGTTTCAGGTCTGAATGTATGTCATTGTGTAAAAATGTATGTAAACTGCTTTTACGATACGGAAGAAAATCTTAAGGTGGGGTAACTTTTTACTTAAACAAAAAATGATTTTTATTTATTTTTATATCTTTTTTATTAAAATAGCCATCAACAGAAAACAAATGTTTTATGAGCGCTAGTTTAGGTTGCATATTATGCCAGTAGCATGTGCACACAACACTAAGCAATCAATCTACTTTACCTAAAAACTTGGAAAAAATTATAAAACCGATGGAAAGCCAATAAAAATTGAAAATGATTATAATTATTTTTTATCCAGTATACCATAAGATGAAAAATGTTTATGAATTCAAACATTTTTATTAATTTACCACTGCCTCCCAATACTTGTATGCACCCTACAATACCTTTACAAATTTTTGAAAAAGGCGCATTAGACGCAATCTTATCGTTTTCGAATGGCTCTGCTGGCGACATTGAAGGGATTACGTCTCAACATTTCAAAGATCTTGCGAGCACGTCTGTCGGTGACGCCGGTAGAGTACTTCTTAATGAAATTACTAAATTATGTAATGTTGTGCTTTCTGGTAATATTGATCCCAATTTCTAGTCTTTTTGTGTGTTGTCTTTTTTGTCTTTGCGTCATTTCTCAAAGACTCATATTTGCGCCATTTGCTGTAGTAGACTATCGGCCCGTGGGATCTACGTGCTGTAAAGTTCCTAAAAGAACTACATCCGCAACTGGTCATCGCTGGTGGCGATATGAGGGATGGTTATTTTCTCGCTCAAAAGCTAAGTGTTCAGCGAGGAAACGCAGCCAGCGTCCTTGACACGATACCACGAGGAGTAGGACTCTATGACAATTTAAATTTTTAGTTTTAGTTTTTCTTTATTGTTGCGCGCCTAAGTTGACGTCTGGCACTAGCGCCATGTAATGTCGGGTAACAAAGCGAGGAGAGCTTTCCAGAAAATGACATGACTAATCTTTCGACCAACAGCGCCATCTAGTATCGAACAGAAGAATTAAGCTTTCTGGAAGCCCCACACTCGAACTTTCTGCGCCTGGTCGGTTAGCGCGCGTATTTACTTGAATATTCTGGACGTTTCGGTGAAAAATGTGTATTTAAAGGCGCTGCAAGACGCGGTCGGGGCAGTATTGAATTTGGCGAGACAAGCGAAGCTTCGGAGCGAAATAAAGTGAATCAGTGTGGTTAATTATTAGTGTTTTAAGTTTTAATTGGTGTTAGGCAATAAAAGTGTAAATTTTGGTAATTCAATCGGCAGTTTTTATTGTCACGAACCTCAAGCTCGTAACATTATTATAGTTTTTTCATATTGTGTTTAACCTTTTACTTACATTTAATTTTACACAATTTTTTTTAACAATGTAACAGCCATTTCCGTTTTTGTATAGATAGAACTCGCTGCTCCAAGCGACTTCTCAGGGCTGGAGTTCCTCAGGGCTCAATTCTGTCCTCGCTCCTCTTCTTCACTCCTTATACGAGTAACATCCCGGAGGACTCAATTCTCAACACTGCGCTCTTTGCAGACAACACGGCAGTTTATATCACTCAATTCAGCAAGAAATTTTTCCCAAAGATGTTTCAAAGAGCCGCCAATCGCTTAGGCGAATGGTTTCGCTTATAGGGAATCGAAGTGAACCCTGAAAAAAAGTATAGCAATATACTTTCAAAGGAAACCCTCCCTCAATCGCCGGAACCTAATTCCAAAAAATCTCTAGGCAAGATCACCCTATTCGGCCGCCAGATCCCGTGGCAACCTACCGCCAAATACGTTGGGGTCACATTCGACCACACCATGACCTTCACGAAACGCATTCACACCGTCCACAATCGTGCAAAATTCGTCACTAGCCGCCTCCGCCAATTAACGGTAAAAAAAACTGTCCTTAAGTCACAAGTTCCACCTCTACAAAGCTTGCGTAAGACCTATCATTTCCTTTGCACACGTGGCTCATAAACATTTGTACGACCTCAAGTCGTCCAAAATAGATTCATTCGCATCGCCACCGGAGCTCGGTGGTACTAGCAAAACTCGAACTTGCACAGAGACGATCTTTGAATATTTCAAGAAAATGTTTAGGCGCTAATTTGAGAGCGCTTAGACATACCAACCAAAAGCCAAGCCTGCGGATGCTCCGTAACGTTTTAATTGAACCCCCAATTCCGCTGGATTCCGACGACACAAATGTTGTTGGCCCGTCACACACAGACATTACACATTCACCTAGTGCAAAACGGTTGGGACACAGCGAGTCCACAGACGGGCGCGCCGCACACCCCTCCACACCGCGTACACACCGTATACCCGTTTCTTCTCGTCCCTGGCGGTCCTCACCGCCCAGAACATCGAACGACACGAGTTAGGCATGCCAACCCCTGTTCGGAAGGCCACCGTAAGATAACTCATCCACGTGCTGTACGCGAAGGAGTACCATACTGTCACAGGAGTCATCGTTACGCAAGTAACGATGCGGAATGGTTTAAATTCACCTTTTTACAGCCCACAGCCTTTCAGGCCGCGGGGCAATGAGATTGTATAAGCTAAAAGGCTAACGGTATTAACATTATCACAAACCAAACTAACAATGTAAATAAATATCTCAAACTGAAAAAAAGTATATAATTATAGATATATTTTATATTATGTTGAGTTATGAGAGTTCGCCATTGTCCTTTGTAAAACCATTAAACCATTTAAAATAATTTTAGGTACAACTAAAACAATTTGTTTACTTACAAAACACACTTATTTCTATTGGCTTAGACTAATATTGGCTTATAATAGCAAAAGGGAATAGGATATCATGAAAACACCATCTGTTCTTAATAGTCGGAACATGTTTGGTTTGTTTTAAGCTTTAATTCGCTATTATATTCAATAGTTATTTTTGGATTAGTATCCTTTATAACACCAATCTCGCGCTCATGTAACTTTAAATGTTATTCGTTTATCATTCAATCTCATTGTTATATAAGAAAAATTTAATCATCTTCTATCATCAATTTTTTTACTTTCTATGTTAACGACTGCTTATTCTAGCTATAAAGCTGTCTATATAAGTAAACGTGACACAAGAAAATAAAGTAATGTACCACTTGCCCGGAGGCTTCCTGAGGCTTCCAAAACTTCATGAGGAAACCTGAACTTCGGAATAGTAAAATATTTTGATTATGTTTGAAGTCTTTAAATTGGAGAAGCATGCTCTAGCATAAGCCTCTAGATATGAGAGAAGGCCAGCGCCTTGCAGTGGACAGTAATGACTGAAACGACTCCTACGATTTGGAAGAAATTTTGCATGTACATGTAAAATCTGCAAAAATATGCTATACTTTCAAAATCATTTCTACTAGATATGTCCCCGCAATTGAGACACGCTTGCCGCATAGGGTCTTATTGAAACAAGATTAGATTAATTTGATAACTCGACACTTGTGTATCAAGCGGAGTCGGTGGGAACGTTGCTTTTTATTTTTATATGATAAACACTCGTGTATCAAGTCAACTCTGTGAAAATGTGGATCTTCAGTTTCATTTGATAAACACTCGTGTTAAACGCGAAGTCGGTGAGAACGTTGCTCTTCAGTTTTGTTTGATAAACGCTCGTGTATCAGACGGAATCTCTTAGCATGATGTCGTGAACATGCCTTTTGGAATACATATTGAATTTTTAACGTTATTTTTCTCAAACAATCTTTCATTTCTTCATTTGGTTGCTCTAACTGTTGTAGTGTCATTAGAACAGTGCGTTTAGAAAGCCTTTTAACTATGGTACTTAACACCATAAGAGCCGTGGTAGCTAAGCGCTCGTTATAAATTTCACAGTACATGAGGTGCCCGGGTTCGAACCCCACTTAAATTAATAATTACAATTTTAAGTGCTTATTACCACATGCTCGGCGTTGAAAAAAACCTCGTGATTTCCTCACGTACGTATTTCTTTAACGCTTGCATGTCTGAGAAATAAGAATTTTTTTTTCGAAATGTGTAGTTTGCCAACTCCTATTGGAGCAATACGGGCAAAATTACCTTGCCCTAAGACCCTACCAAAAATGAGAGGGGCCTGTGCCTAGCAGTGGGACGTTTATAGGTTGTAACTTTTACTTAACACTTTAAAGTATATATAAGCAAGCTACGCTTATGTTTACTCTAAGCTTTACAAAAGAAGTTAAAAATAAAGGTTTTTTTTTTAAAAAATATAAATCGACTTCAAACCTTTGCCCATACTATTAAAAGTCAAAGACAATATTTTTGGTTGCTAAAAAAGAGAAGAAATTTATGCGGAAAATCATAATTAGTGTTATTTAAATATTTACGATACCAAACTAGTAATTTTTGGAGTCGGTGTCAGCCAAGGCAAAAAGCTCTACATAATTATAAACTAGACAAAATGGAGATACTATGAATTTGAAATTGTTAAAAACTTAACCAAAAATGGTAACAATTAACACGATTTAAACAAAAGTAATAAGAAATAAACGGACTAGATACCTATTTAAATCTATTGAGATATGAATACAAATGAAAGAGCATTGAAATAAAAACTAACAAAAGCAAATATTTGCAGACATCTAGGTATATATATGTAATACGCACTAGATTTCGCATTCCGAACACTCACTATGTTCAACTGAACTGTACTGCAATCCACACACCTGTTATTGTGGCTTCGATATTCATGTAGTGCGGAGCGGCGCCAATAATATTAGCACATATGCAAAAAATGTACTCGATCAACAACAATACAATCTAAATAAACATTTATTATGACAATTTTCGCGAGTATATCAACTGCGCATTCGCCACTCTACTGTTTCCGGATACAGAGTAGTGCACATTTTTTGTTTGGAATAGCTTCTCTAGTACGTAGTATAATACATACATATAACTCAATGTTTGTTCAATGTTATACATATAACTCAATGTTTAAGAACACAACTGCAATGACGCAACGTCTACGATCACGCGTTTGACCGTGTTGGGCTATCAAACTTAATTTGTCCCCCTCATTGTCAACTTATAATTCAAAATTAAAATAGACAATATGAAAGAAACCGACCCCAAATATTACTGATTAGGTATTGTAAATATTTAAATAGCACTAATTGTGATTTTTCATATAAATTTCTTCTTTCGGCAAACAAAAATAGTATTTTAGACGTCTTAGTAGTATGAGTAACCACATTATATTTATAACTGCAACTAGAATAAATTTATACCTTCTCCACTTTGTGTGTAACTTAAGAAATAAGCTATTGTATACTTCCGATGTTGATTGCACATAAGCAAACTCCTCGGTACCTGGTACAATTATTTGTAGGCCATATAAAACTTATTTCATGAGGGATTCGAACCGGCGGCCGCGCAGCACCGCAACTAAAATGCTTAGTTTCTGCGCTTTTTTTTTTGCGCCCGAAGCAAATAAGGGCAACCCTCCGGAAAGCGAGGGAGGGAGGTTGGGAATGCTCATAGCATACCACGCAGCCGGCTGCGTGGTTATGTGGTGACTTTTACCCACTAAACCCAACCTTTTAGGAACTGCCTTAACGATCTGACTAGAGACCTCTAAGCCGTATAAGAACGCGACCCTCCTTGGCAGAAAGGTGGGCGCAAGGTTTCTGCGCTACCGCCATTAATATTATATATCTCCATTCATTACAGCCTATAAAAATCCACTACTTAACATAGACCTCCCCATAAATTGCCCTATGGGGGATTTTACTATAGTTGTCACGCTTGAGAGGCGGGTTGACAACAGCAGTCTTAATTAAAGTTGTTAATTGTTATCAAGAAGTTGCTGCTGCCAGTTTCCCTCCGTCGTCACTTCGACAACCCACGTGGCGACGTGGGGTAGAAGATATTCTTACACCGCCGCTACACGGGTACCTAGTAGTATATATTCATAGTAATTTAAATGTTCTATTTATATATTTTATGTACGTATAGGTTATGTTTGTATAGTTTAGTTATTAGTAAAGCATATATGTTATGTATTTAATAAATATATTTTTTTGTATTTTTTCTATATTGCTAGATATACGTCGAATTCTCAACACTCGTTTACCTCAAGGTATTAAGTCAGCCCTATGTGTTTTTAGTTTTAAGGAATGTAATTAAGAATAAATAAATTTATATTAAATATATAATTAATCTATGTTATACTCTTTGAACCTATGTACGTATCGTTCAGAATAATTACAAGCCTCTTAGAGTAATGACATACATCAAAAGTTACAATAGTTAGTGCGTAGTAATCTATTAAAGACAACGCTTCTAACATGCAAAACCCATGTGATACATCATACATATTGTTAGGAGACTTTTATTTCATTTTAATTCTTTATTGCTACACCTACGTCAAAATCTCACCACACCATGCGTTGACCGGTAGAGAATGTCTCAAGGCATTTGGTCCATCCTTTGTATTCTTTTGTTTTAAGGAATGCAATAAAGAATAAATAAATAAATAAATATTACATTCTACCAATCACCAGTCACGCATTTTATAATTTTATTTAAAAATAAGGCAAAAAGAGAAAAACTATTGAAAGATGTTCCGTGTAACTTATATGTAGATATTTTAGTTCACATTATCAGGCAAATGGTCATCTTCGGTCTCTTCATACTATGCCAATATGAGGGTAAGTACGCTCGTATATTCTGATTTACTAGAAAAGTGGCATTCCTAATGTAGTAGTATTATGTGTGACGTTATCTCATCTATAGTGATTTCGTCCTCTATATCAGCAACAATCGACAACGATATACACATTTCTGATTATTTATTTTTATTACTTCAATAAATGCCAAAAAATATAAAGTAAATAGTATTGGATAAATTATTATTTAAATGTTCAAGTAGTTTGTTTTCGAAATCAAGTGATTGATTATATTAACATTGCAAATATTTGTATCTTGAGAGCCACACGTTACGTAAGCGAGTTGGATCATTTGTAATCCCAATGCTTATTTAACGCTCAGCAGAAAATCAAGTGATTGATTATATTAACATTGCAAATATTTGTGTCTTGAGAGCCACACGTTACGTAAGCGAGTTGGATCATTTGTAATCCCAATGCTTATTTAACGCTCAGCAGAAAATCAAGTGATTGATTATATTAACAATGCAAATATTTGTGTCTTGAGAGCCACACGTTACGTAAGCGAGTTGGATCATTTGTAATCCCAATGCTTATTTAACGCTCAGCAAAAAATCAAGTGATTGATTATATTAACATTGCAAATATTTGTGTCTTGAGAGCCACACGTTACGTAAGCGAGTTGGATCATTTGTAATCCCAATGCTTATTTAACGCTCAGCAGAAAATCAAGTGATTGATTATATTAACAATGCAAATATTTGTGTCTTGAGAGCCACACGTTACGTAAGCGAGTTGGATCATTTGTAATCCCAATGCTTATTTAACGCTCAGCAGAAAATAAAACATTCCCAAAAGCTTTATCTGCTTGGATGAATATATTTAAATAAAACTAGTTTTAATGGATTTTATCACGTTCATTAACTTATTTCGTATTCCAGACGTTTCGACCACTTTACAGCACCCATTGTGTTTGACGTCCCATCCTTATAGTTAACCACGGCTACCTCCAGATTAAAATTATTAATTTTTCGTCCGATTTATGCATATTAACTTAGTACCTTGAAGTCTTTCAGTTGTGCGCTTGGGTTGGGATTTCATTTTATTAATTACTAGCTGTTCCCAATGACTTCCCCCGCGTGCAATTTAGAGGTTTTATATATTTTGTGCGGAACTTCTTAAAAAATAAGTTATCAGGAAGTGAAAGTCCCATCAAAATTAGTCCAGCCATTTCGGAGATTAGCCGGAACAAACCGACAGACAGACAAAATGTTATTTTTTTGTTATGAGTGCCTTATATAATTTTATATGCATTTAACAAAAAGCTGTTATTTTTACATTACAAACAGACATTTCATTTTTATTTATTTGTATAGATGTAGGTTTTTAATGACTTGTTTTTTGATTTCAACAGCGCATTATCCTTGGAAGGAATCGGTGTTCCTTAGCGAGGATTTGTAGTCTATGAAATCTGATGTAGTGAGGGGGCGATCCTGTAAGTCTTCACAAACTGTGGACTTATTCTATAAAAAAACTACATGTGTATGTATTTACTATAACATAGTTCATCTTAAAGAGTATATAATCACTACGTTTTGTTCGTACAACGAAATCTTTCAGAGTAAGAACTATCTAAGTTCTTACACTCAGGCCAAGTAGGTACATAAACCTAAAAATGTAATGTATGACTACTGCCCTTACACGTTCCATTGTGGGGCAGGCTTTCCTTTATTTCTGAGAAGACTCTAGAGCAATCAGTCCGCTCAGTTGGTTTTGAGATATTTCCTCCTAATCCTCATATAGGCACATTTCGGTTTGTATTTGACAGTGCACATGGCACTTGGTAAATCCGCACTTAAAATTTCAATTAACAATTTAATTGGTAACGGCAAGTATTGAACCTATGTCGCTCGTACAATAAAATTTACGTAATACCTAAATATTAAAATACAAAAAATTCAAACTTGAGAAGAAACTTTTATATTCAAAGCAAAAGGTATTTCTCTACTGCGGACGATACTAGGCCGTATCATTAACATCATATAGCCATATAACTACAAATGTACCAATTTCAAAAAGCTTTCGTTTTTCGTAGTAAAGGATGTTACGGAAAATACAATATTAATACTATGTTTTTAGACCTGTTTTAACTATTACTGAATTTATATTAAAACTGCGAAGGCCAAATAGATTTGGAATAAAGGTTATGATATCATTAAACACTTATTAGACTATCGAGCCCTTGGGACTTATTTTTCCGGCCGCTTTAACAATTAAAGTATTTATCGTCGGTACCAATAATACCATCTCAAGAATAACAGTACTCTCATGTCTCTAAAATGTATTGGTTTTTGTTTTTCCCAATAACTATTTATATTTCAAGCATTATGTGAGATCGATTTCTAAAAATCAACTGACACTTAACTTATGGGTACTATACAAACATATACATATAAGCATCATACAAACTTATTGATTTTTTCATTTGACAAGATTATAAAATTGTTATAAATTTAATTTTTATTGTCATCTACTGAACGCTGAAGCGGTTAAATACTTTTTGTTAGAGCATGGACACATCATTGCGGTGCTTTTGCTGAAAACGAAAAGCTAAAACATTCGTGCGTCGTTATTGTATTGACGGAACAATGAAGCCTTGGACATGTAGTTCCTGGACACTTTTTACTTTTATCGAATTGCAGCATTGGATTTTGAAAATTATATTTGAACGTCATGCGTATATGCATTAACTATGCATTGTGACTTATCCTAACGCTGTGCCGATGTAAGAGCTTAAAAAATTCCGTCATCCAGTTTTTCTGTGAGTATCGTAAGAAGTAGCTGTGGGAAATGCCAAAAAGATGTCATGAATTATTTTTTTATTATATGGTGGAGACACCATCTACCTTACGCCAGACGTAAGATACTTAACCCTAATGATTTCTTAAATTTACGCGAACACTACACATTGAATAAAACTATTATTTACGGATTTTATCGCGTTTAATTACTTTAATTTATTTTTATTATTATCCCGACGTTTTAATTTTGTTTGTATTAATTTTGACGGGGGTTTAATTTTGTTAATTATAGGATCCCAAGCAGATGGTAGCACCCAACCATCTTCTCTATTGAATTTCAATTTGCTTGGGATCCTATAATTAACAAAATTAAACCCAAACCCAAGCATACCACTGCAAGACTTCATGATACTATAAGCTCGTTTTGCGTAAATCGGACCAAAAATTAATATTAAAAAAAAAAACTGAAGGTAGCCGGACTAACTATGACATTGGGACGTCAAACATCTCAGTCCCCCCCCGTGACCATGGGTGCTGTAAAGCACCCGAAACGTCGGGATAATAATAAAAATAAATTAAAGTAATTAAACGCGATAAAATCCGTAAATAATAGTTTTATTCAATACTTAACCCTGTCTGGCGACGGGGAGTAGCTACTCAAACCGTTGGGCACAAGCATATACAAGGTGCTAGGGTTTGGCAATATGATTACTAACTACCTTCAATACGTGACAGTTGGCGCTCATTCTAACATCATCGTTTTTCGTAAATGTTGGTGCATTTAACCAGGAGAATTTTAATGATCGTGGGAGGTCTTTATCTACATGTGAACCAAATAACATGTGCAGTATTAATTTTATATCTAACTGCGCAACCGGCCATTATCAACACCTTCGTTGCATTATTTAGTTTTACGTACTATAGCCACGCTGCAGCTATATTACTAGCTGGTGTAGTTGTAGCACGAATGGGTCGGCTCGACCGGGGGAGGACCATGCTCTCACAAATTATCAGCGTAAAATAGCAGCTTAATGCTGCTTTGTTTCGTATGATGAGTATAGAGAACCGGAGACACGTTTTACTGGAAGGGAGGCATTCCATCTTAGTCCTCATGGGTGACAACGCATCTGTATTTTGATTCGTAATCGAGGATGGATGTGGGTGTCTATGGGCCACAGCAACCACTTACCATCAGGTGGTCTGTGTGCTCGTTTTTCACCTTTATGCAAAAAAAAATACTAAAGAAACTTTATATATTAGTAATAAAGTAGGGTTTAATACTCATGTAAAACTATTGTTCCTAAAAGTATTTAAATATTTAAGATAAAAGGTTTTCAAACGTTTTATTAAAATAGTTTGAGGATCCTCATGAATTATATTGAAAGCACCACCTACATAGGTTACCAACTGTGAATGATTAAAAATATACAGTAAACAATTTATTTTAACTAACTTATGCATCGCCTACTAACTTATACTAATACTTGTTATGTACTTAATAAATACCGAAAAATTTAAAACAAAAGTAATTTCATTTTTTTCTCTTTATATCTTTAAAAACATTAGAATATAGAATAATAGAATTTCTATGTAGAAAAGTTTTCCAAATATCAAGAGAACTCTCTTACAACCGCAAACATATAATTTGTAGTATAAAATAGTAACAAAAAAATTAGTACGGGATAGCTACTAAGGCTAAAATATCTATTACTATATATGTTTCATACATATTAATGTTATATGAATAGTCTTAAGGTTTCTTGGAATAAATATGTAAATATTTCTCTACCCCTAGGTTGATGCCAATGTGTGTTGGCGAATTTCACATATCCCTAAATTTGTTTCAAATTTTCAAAGCATCAGCAGGAAAAGGTTGGCTCAACCGGTGAAGAACCATGCCCTCACAGAATTCCAGCTTCTCACAGAAATAGCAGGTAAATGCTGCCGTGTTTCGCACAACCTGAGACCCTTTCTATTGCTATCAAGACATTCTTTCTTAGTCCCCAGTAGTGACAACGCATCTACATTTTGATTTGTAATCGAGGATAAATAAAGATATCTATGGGCCATGTCCTTATCATCCTTATTCTATAAAAGAACACCAACTGGCATAAATAACTTGATGAAGGCAAAGCTCGCACTTCAGCGGGAAGGAGTTAAATTAAAACGACAATTGAACGCCATGCTCGACAGCAAAAGAGATGAATATTCAACGAACCGTTATTGTATTGTATTAAGGCCACGCGCCATAAATCCCCTGAAAAATGATTGCAGGAAAATTGCTACACCTGGCGACATTAATATCACTTACAGCAGCAAGGCTGGCGGTGACACGGCCAAAGAGTAATGTTGAAGGCTTTCTAATTGAAAGAAGTGTTCAATTTGCCTCGATTTCTTTTTGTAGTATATTGTTTCTGAAGAATGTGCTTATTGTGCCCGGTTAGTAGGTTGTGGGTCCTATGATCTAAACCTGTCAGATACAACATTTTTTGATAATAGACACATTGTTGATTTTCAGGCCTGATTTATATTTTGTCCCGGGTGTGTTGTAAGGGATGTCTAGAAAAATACTTCCGGTAAATGACAGTACTACCATCTCGTTTACGTCATAAAATATCCATGTTCCTCTTTTTGTTCATTTTAAAATTGGTTTTTGATAGACAAATTTTAATATATTTAGAATCTGAAAAAATTAAATACGTTCTTTCTCCTTACGCTGTACCCAGTCCATACACGATACGATACAATTTTCTCGATGAAAAAAAAAAACACCGAACTACGTTCGATTTACAGTTTTTTTTACAAGCGTAATTTCATTTAAACAAGTACTAATACTTCTTTTCTATAAATAATATGAATTTGTAGATAATTCATATTGGAACCGATTCTTCCCGACCGTTTTTTTTACATGTATAAAAAATTGTCGATTATTTAAGTTATTTTCGACGTACCATCATTCACTTATATATTAACAAGATGCGACGCCATTTATATATTTTAGGTCGTTTCTTGGTTTACCTCTTCGACAGAATTAAGTATATATTCGAATTTATATTATATTCATAATTTTCGAAATTATCACTCTCTTTGTTGTCAATCTAAGGAAAGGTTTACTTATAATAAATTTACGATGATATAAGAAAAAAATCTTTAACTAAATTTATAACAAATTTTTGGATTAGTTATAATTGCTGTATATATAATATATACTACATTTACTGGGCAGCGTTCGGGAAATTACGACACATCTTCTCGTCAGCTATACCTTAAAACCTGAAAACGACACTGTACAACCAGTGCGTGTACCCAGTATAGAACTGATGTAATGGTATGGAACTGAGACGTAGTCCTTCACTGCTGGTCCTATGAGGACACTCAAGGTCGCTCAGTGAGCTATGAAGAGGACTATGCTCGGAGTTTCTCTGCGTCATAAACTTAGAAATACGGATATCTAGTAGTAGTAGAACTAGAGTGACCGACATAGCCTATCGGATTAATACGCTTAAATGGCAATGGCCGGCCATAAAGCTCTAAGAACCGACAACCGACGGGGAAAAAGTGACGACCTGGTAAGACATGCAGTAGCCGATAAATGCAGGTGGCATGGTTCCTGGGGGAGGCCTATGTTCAGCAGTGAATTTGTTAAGGGCTGTAATGATGATGTAGATGTACTATATTTTGCTATAATATCAGCCTTTCATAAAATCAGAACATTTTAACCTTTATGCTCCTTGTTTCAAATATATATTATGCAACCGCTTGACTTGTTTGTGTTTGAGAGGATTGTAATATTTCAGCATCAAAACATCTTATTCGCTAAAATTTAAATTTAAATAGTTTTAGTTTGTAAGTTGTCGCATTGATGGTGTTTTATGGTATTACGCAATGAGCGGCGGTGTGAAAAATCTTGAATAAACTTAACAGTCGCTTTAGTTCCATTTTTTGTATTGTAAAAGTTTCATTTAAGAAAAAAGTATAAGTTTCATTCACCTAGTCGTGTATTACCAAATACTTATACAATATGATCTTACCGTTTGGTATAGGAGAGTTCGTTACCTCATATCGTTCCGTGGATGTCGTTAAAGCGATTATGGGAAACACCAAAAAATATTATTTGTTTTTTTTTTGATGGTATATATCCGCGGGACTAACTTGATCGTTGTCGTCTGCATGGGCTTTCTTCCTAGCAGGATTCGGGCCTCGGGGCATTCCCCATTACTCGGGTAATCTTCACAGCCCACTCCAGTGTGCCGGTCTTGGGAGCCGTTCAGGAACAGCGTTGTAGGCTATCTTAATTTGGCATATTTCATGCCCCTAGGAATGTTCTGCCGAAGGGTCAGCGGTCTCGAAGCCCCACGGAGACTCGCAGAGGACGGTTTTCGACGTAGAATTTCCGACAGCCAAATCTACCGACAGGCGTGCGCTCCTGAATAGCAGCACGCCGGGCCTCAGGTGCTCCTTCCTAGTATGTAGATGATGGCCATCTAGGCATTCGTAGTGTATTTCGCGCCTCTGAAAAGGGAACTCCCGAAGGGTCAGCGACTTCAAGGCCCCACGGAGACGGATCTCGACGTAAAGTCGATGTCATCAACAGCGTGCGCTCTCCTGACAGCAACAAGCTGGGCCTCTGGAGCTCGCTTTCTTGCTATCCCAGGAGGGGTCAGGGGCGATCTCGAAGCTCGACGCAAGCCAAGTTCGCTCCAACGGCACGTACACCCACTGCGAAGCGACGTGCTGTACTCCTTCCTCCCAGGCGGAAGCCGACGACCGGCGGACGGTGACCAGTGGCGAACGCAGTCTGGACGCGACTTAAGTAGTGCGAGACTAGCGATGGAGGCAGCCTCAATCCGCCTGCCAAGCGTAACCTTAAAGACAAATTGGTCAGGCCTTTGATTCTTCTACTCTCTTATTAGCTGTTTGAAGTTGACTTTTACTTGTTACAAAAAGTTTATTTTAAACTTAAGTAGACTAAGGATCTTTTTTTATGGAATATGGGTAAAAACAAGCACACAATCTGCCTGATAATAAGTGGCTGCTGTGGCCCATAGATATCTACATCTATCCTCGATTAAGAATCAAAATGTAGACGTGTTACTTGAGGACTAAGGTGGAATGCATCGTTTCCAGTAATAAGGGTCTCCAGTTCACTATACACACCATACGAAACACAGCAGCATTGTGCTGCTATTTTACGCTGGTATTGTGTAAAAGCGTGTTCCATCCCCGGTCGATCCGACCGATTCGTAAGACAGTCATAATATTATTGAAGCATGGCTCTACCACGTTGAGATCTCAAGCTTAAGATAAAAACTAGAATGCCGCCTTAATAGTTACATTAAAAAGTATGTTTTATTCCAATTTTTTACCCTTTGAGATAGAATTTTTACTCTAATTTTTTTTTAGGATCACCGCTGAAATGCAACATATTTAAGAAAGAAGAATTATTAAAATTAATTCTCACTTGACAAAAGCGCCGCGTAACATACTTAAATAAAAATACAGTTTAATTGAAAACCTTTTTGAAGTCGCCTTTGTTACAAATTCATTTGCATATTACGTTCACATAATATTGTCTTACAATTTAGAACCCGACTGATCTCATGCGGTCCTTGACGCCTTATATTGTCAACATGCTATGCAGATGAGACCCGATCAATTTCCCACTTTCAATACAAGTTGCATTGATTGGACAGATTAGTCAATTTAAACGGCATATTGCATTAAATAAATACTAATACTAATATTGCGTCTAGTCGAAATTTAACCATTTAATTGGTTTAACTGTTTTAGCAAAATCATGCGTTTACTTAGTTTAAATTTTCGAATGATTTAGAAAAGAATAGAATGGAATCATTTCTATTCAATATTGGACTTTAATATTTCAATGAAAATTTTTCAAGTATTCTCAAAGATGCCGGAATAATACATGAAGCAACTACACCTTGCACACCAGAACAAAATTTAATAGACCAACGCATGAACAGAACTTTAGAAGAAAGAGCAAGATATATGATGTTAAATGCTAACTTACTTAAAACCTATTGGGCTAATAATACAGCTGCCTACATTGTCAATCACTCTCCGATAAAATCTCTGTTTTATAAAACTTCAGAAGAGATTTGGACTGGTCAGAAATATAAAATAAGCCACATGCATATATTTGGTTGTGAGGCAATGGTTCATTTACCAAGAGAAAAATGCAAGAAGTTCTATTCAAAATCACAAAAAATAATTTTTATCGAATCGAAAATACTAAAGTGTATCAATTCATATTACCTTATTCAAGAACAGCGATAAAGAGCAGAAATGCAATATTTTTAGAGTAAACAGTTAAAAGATATTATGTACTGATTGAATTAACTACGACTGAAAGCAATATTAAAATTAAAGATGTAGAAGAAATAATGATTTCTTATATTTACGAGTACACTACACGTTGAATAAAATAATTTTAATGGATTTTATCGCGTTTAATTTAAATTGTTTTTAATTCCCGACGTTTCGGGTGCTTTCCAGCACCAATAGTCATGGGGGACTGAGGTGACTGACGTCCCGATGTCAATGTTAAACCGGAGTACAATCGTGTTTCGCATGGACCCTTTTTTACTGGAAACGAGGCATTCTATCTTAGTCCTCAGGGGTGACAACGCTTCTGCGCTTTGATTATTAATCGAGGATAAATTTAAATGTCTGTGGGCCACAACATCCTCTTACCATCAGGTGGACTTTGTGCTCATTTGTCACCCTTCTCCTATAAAATAAATACGCAGAATGAATTAAAAGTGTCTTAAAGTCTTGCAGTGGTATGCTTGGGTTTAGTTTTAATTTTATTAATTACAAGGTCCCAAGCATGTAATGTCTTTTAATTTCAATAGCCTCACGTGTCATCCTTGGTAGGAATCGATGTTCTCAAATACTCGCAAAAGAACATCGATTCCTACCAAGAATGATACGTGATACACGTATCATTTTTGTGCTGTGAAAAAAAAATCTTTTCAAGTGTCTAAAAGAAACTAAAGATTACGTTATACGCTACACATCGTGTCAGAGACACGGTATGTGCTACAGGTCGTTATCATGCTTTTTCAAATCTTTTCATAATAATTATATAATATAAAATACTGTAAACTAATTTTATTTAAAAAAATATCACTGGGTTTCCTGCTGGTTCTTCCCAGGACAGAGGTTTTTACATCCGAACCAGTAGCAAAAGTAAAAAATGACTTTCAATAAGTATTCTTGAAGTCTGTTGAATAATATTTCATTTTAATGTAGTAATTGGCTACAGTGATGCAGATTACGCTCACACTGGTATATGATGTTTAGTTCCAGGATACGTCTTTACTAAAAATGGAGTAGCAGTGAGTTGGGCTTGTCATAGACAACAGGCAGCGGCCTGTCAACCACTGAAGCAGAATTCATGGCAGCCTATGCTGCCACTGAAGAGGCTAGCTAGGTAAAATAACTATTAGGTTACATCGGTGAATAAAAAAATCAATATGCTTAAATTTAGATAATCAGTGTTATAAGTTTAATTAAAAACAAAAATTATGCAATCAGTTGAAACATATAGACATAAATTTTTTATACGTGGTAGAGCCATGCTGCAGCCATATTAGTAGTATAGTTGTAGTACGAATGGGTCGGCTCGACCGGGGAAGGACAATGCTCTCGCAGAATACCAGTGTAAAATAGCAGCTTAACGATCGCTGTGTTTCGAATAGTGAGAGAATCGAAGACTATTTTTACTGGAAACGAAGCGTTGCATTTTAGTCCTTACGGGTGCATTTTGATTCGTAATCGAGGATAGATGTAAACGTCTATGGGCCACAGCAACCACTTACCATCAGGTGGACTGTGTGCTCGTTTGTCACCCTTATCCTATAAAAACTCAGTTTTATTTCATTTGAGAAAAATATTGTACTAAATTGAGCAATATGCTGATATTTTTGCCAAACCTTTGTGTAAAATAAAATTTTGTTATCTTAGTGATAAAATTGGAATTCATAAATCAATTAAAATCTTGTCATGTAGTCAAGAATACTTAAATACTAATCTAATTATTTCTGTATTTTTGTTTTATGTCTACAATGTTAATAATTTATTATAAATTTATTATTTTAGGGGGTGTGTTGTAATAAGAATTAGTCTATGTTAAATAAAATAAAATAAAACTGTTTAGAAAAGAATAGTATTTTAATTTAATAATAACACGGGTATGATACTGTATATAGGTTACAAGTGCGAGTATGCCCACCTTTTTTCATATACCAACCCTCAATTGCAAGCGGTGCACTGTGCTGACTGACCCGACCAATAATGATTACTCATCGAAATAAGTTTCACCAGCTGCATTGATACAGCACATTCTAGGATATGTATTTGTCTAGTGCGATTAAAAAAGATTTTCTTATATAAATATACATATTATTGACATCGATTCCCGATCAAAGTTAGGTTATTTTGGTTACACCTTCTTGAGAACTAAGACGGAATGCTTCGTTTTGGGTGCCCTGTATTAATGAATGTTTCTCAAGGCTCAAATCTCGGCTTATTCCTGTTCTTAATCTATGTTAATGACTAACATTACCTTGTAGGTGATAACCATGCTATTATTTGTTGATGATAAATCATGGATTTATAAACGGCAATCATTTAAATATGACGATGTTTTATGAAAACCGATAAATTAGTTACAGTAACTTTAAGAATTTACATTTAAACGTTAAGAAGTTTAAGCGTATAAAATTAATGACATCTAATCTTTACAATTTGAAGACCAACGTGTTTTAAAATTAGGAAAAACTAAGCCGCGTCGATCTTTAAAAAAAACTTTACTGGGGCCTATATCTAAACTTGCAAGTAGACTACGCAGCTAATGCAATAAAAACTATCAAAAGTCTCACTAGGCATGCAACAGCTAGATTAGTTTATTTCAGTGAGAAATTGTGATTGATGCAGAAATTATTTTTGCTTTGCAGAAGATGGTCGTAAAAGCCAATTATATAACCTTAAATCGAATTGTATGATTCGTCACTAATCACTATTCACTATACAAACGACGTCTGTGTACAAACGCTCGTTGACTTGTGAAATGCCGAAAGCAATTTGATATATCGTCGTCCGATCGTAGAAATGGGCAGATCATGATGTGGATGGCCATTTCGTAATTGAAATCTATTTCTTGATTTGGCCGATTATTGATATTTTACATTTACACTCCCAATTCACTTTCACTCAAAAACATTATATCCACAAAAATTAAACAAATTCAATGGTTTCCGTTTTTGTATTCTCTAAATTTAAGTTTCATAAACATTAACGTTATTGTATATTTTAGACTTATACTAGGCAGGTACTGCAACAATATTTTATTCGAGCACTTATTCGGACACTATACAACGTTTACATTCAAAAAAGTAAACAAGAAAAAAAAATACCCTAAAAGCTTTGGCCGCCATCGGAAAACGAAATTTTTAGCTAGCCGTTATTGTATTGACGGAGCAATAAAATTCCTGAAATGGGTGGTCTAGTGGAAATTGATATACTGGATGTATCTTTATTTTAGTCACAAAACCACTTTTAAAATAACGTTTCTGTCTACAGTGATGAGTTTTTAATACTATTCTTAATTACTATTCTCAATTTATTGTACGCATCAGCGTACAACAAGTGAGTGGAAATATTTGACAGCGTTTGTCTTTCCACATTGAATGTAATATGAGTGTCTTCAAGTCAAGAGCACTGAGTTTACTGGGCACTCAGCATTGACTTAGAGCTACACAAAATCCTGAATATAGCCTGTGCGCTACACCATCTTGGACTGCATCAATTGGGAGCGGTTGTGTCGGCGTGTATAAATAGCAGCTGTTTTGGCTCGCCGCTCATCATTCCGCCTGTGGCATCGCTCTCGAGCGGTCGTGCCCAGGTAGTCCGCGCTCTCGTCCCTGTACGGTAGTGCTATCTCGCTCTCGCGCCTCTGCTGTCCTGCTCGCGCTGTGCAGCGTCGATGCATCGGTGAGTCTTTTACTGCTAACAGTTCTTGCCCCCCTGTCTTCGGGCGGGGAGGTTTGACTGACCTCCGCTTGTTATTGTTATTCTTATTGTTATTGTTTATTTTTGTATTGTTGATTTTTGTTATTCTCTGTTATTATTTATTGTTATACGTGTATATTGTATCGTATTACGGCTCATGTTCAAGACCCGTCCCAATCCTTACCGTTCATAGAACTACTGCCCCAAAATTTCCACAGATAGCCTAATTAAGTCCATCGTCGCCGTTATAAACCAAACTTATGTTATGTCCATAAACCTTGATGAGACGGTCCTCGCCGCCATCGCCGCCCAGGTTACTCCCCCTGCCCTTCAGGCACTCCAACCGCCGCCCGTAATCGCGACTTACTTAGACACACGGAACTCCTTTGCACCCTTAGAAATGGAGTACGAACGCTCCGAGTCCTCCACATCGGCCTCCCGGAAGAGGCTCGCCACCAATTCTGGCACCGGTTCATCGGAATCCTGTGACTCCGACGGAACCGTAGACTCCTCATTCACCATGGTGAACTTCCGGGCGCAGCGGTAAACGCGCCCCGAAAAAACGCAACCTCCCCGTCTCAGCGGCCCCTGCCGCTCCTACAACCTCCGCAGCTCCTGCTGCCGCCTCTACCCCCGCAGCCCCCGCCGCTGCCGCGGTCCTACTTATGTCACTAGACATCCCCGCTACGACCAAACCAGCCTCTCGATGTGCTCCAGTCCTTGCCAAGAAGCAAGTCCCGCCGCCTGTCTTCCTAAGAGACAAGGCAAAATTCACCAAATTATCGAAAGCCTGCTACGACGCAGGTATTAAATATGACCATGCCATCAACCTCGGGGAGACTATTAAAATCATCCCCAATTCAACCGATGACTTCCGTCAATTGACCAGGCTATGCACTAGACTACTACCACACTTACGCTCTTCCGGAAGAGCGAAAAGTCAGGGCCGTCATCCGAGGTGTCCCCTTTGAATTCTCCAACGAGAAAATCCTTGAAGACCTTAAGTCCCAAGGTTTCCCCGTAGAAGCCGTGCACAAAATGCACAGCAGAACGAGCAAAAGGTTCAATCTTGCCCTGGTCATCTTAACAAACGTACCGGAGGCAAAAGCCATTTTCCAGCAGGTATGCACAGTGTGTGGCCTGTCGAGAGTGAGGGTTGAGCCCCCACATAGGCGCGGATTATCGGCGCAGTGCCACCGCTGCCAGCTATATGGTCACGCGGCGGCCAACTGCTCCGCCCCACCCAGGTGCGTTAAGGGCCTTGAACCCCACAACACCAAAGAGTGTCCTCGGCCCAAAGACGCCGAATCCCCACCCGCATGTGTCCTGTGCAAACAAACAGGCCACCCGGCAAACTACAGAGGCTGCCCTTGCGCACCTCAACCTCGCCCCAGTAGACGAGCTCCACCGCCGGTCAATGACCGCTCATTCCCGGCTCTCTACCAACGGCCTCGTCAGGGCCTTTCTCAGCCCATCCAGGGCTTCTCTCGGCCCTCTCAGGGTCCCCCTAGGCCCCTCAGGGTATTATTCGGCCCCCTCCGGGCTTCTTAAAGCCTATGCAGCCTCCAGTCTTTCCCTGGGGCCGCAATAAGGCAGACCCACCGCGGACAACCTCCTCCCCACAACAACAACAATCACAGCCCACCATTGAAGACCTAAAAACGCTGTATTCCGCTATTAGAAACATCGATGTTAGTGTAATCGCGGTGTTAGCACGCAAATTGCGCGCTGCGAGGTCCTCTCAGGACCGTCTCCTCGCTCTTAAAGAGCACCATAATCTTTTGTGCCCGTTGTAAGTTAAGTTAACTTAATTAACTTAACTTCACAATGACAGAGCAGTTTGCTCTACCAAAGTCTCACGGTCATATCAAACCTAAGGGTTTATCGCTTGTATCCTTTAATATTCGCGGTTTGCGAAATAACCTCCCAGAGCTTAAGCTCTTTCTTCGGAATCGTGAAGCCGATTTCCTCCTTCTACAGGAAACTAATCTCAAAACTAAGGACACTAAAGGCCTTTCTAATAAAAACTTCTCTCTTCTTCGTAATGACAGACCCGACCGCCGTGGCGGCAGAACGGCCATCTATTACAAGAAGACACTTCACTGCTCGCCCATTTCTACTCCGCAGCTTACCAGCATGGAAGCCACGGTATGCAGGCTAGCTATGACTGGACATCAGTCCATCCTCATAGCCTCCTGTTACATCCCTTCAGGAACCCATCCCCTCAAAAAGATTTTGAGGCTATTTTATCTTTAGGAAATTCAGTCATTATGTTTGGAGATTTTAACTCCAAGCATACTGAATGGACGTGCCGTACTACCTCCCCTAGTGGCAAGATACTGCTCGATATCACGCAGTCTCTTGATATTACCGTCCATAGTCCCCTCGTTGTTACTCACCGATTTCTCCCGATAACACCGATCACGCCCCCGATGTACTAGATTTTGCGTTACTCCAAGGAGTTTCTCTCAACCTCAGAGCAATCGAGACACTAGACGATCTAGGATCCGATCACCGACCGGTCTCCTTCATTCTTGGCCATCAGCCACCTCCCCCAACATACACGAAAACCTTCACTAATTGGAAGGGATTCAAGGAGTCCCTAGCTAAAGCTCTGGACTCACAGGACTCTACCATCTCCCTACCGTCGGACTTATACAGTCCCGAAAAAATCGTAACCGCGGTCGATTCACTCTCCACCCTTATTAAATCCTCCCTTAAAGAGAACGAAAGGGTCGTCCCGGTTGCTAACAATAGTAGGCTTCCCCTACATATTAGCAACCTATTAAAAGCCAAGAATGCTGCTTTCTAGAGAGCAGCAAAATATCTCACCCCCGAATATAGGCGCACGGCCAATCTTCTTCAACGAGAACTCCGTTTCCGCCTCTCTGTATTTCGAGACCTCGAAAAGAGTAAAGTCATGGAGAATAACTCTCCATTTCACACAGCGTACTATCAGATGGCTAGAGCCCTCCGCATAGACGCTATTACCCACACTCCCCCTCTCTTCCGTCCCGACGGTACGGTTGCCTTAGAGGACCAGGAAAAGGCTGAGTGCTTTGCAGATAGCATTGCCGCACAATGTTTTCCTAGCTCTCAACCCGTCGACCCCTCACACGTCCAGGCAGTGGAGGATGAGGTTCGCCGCCGGAACTCACCCCCTACAGCCTCCGAACCTATCTCTGTGTCCAATGATGAGATTTCATCCCTCATCAAAGGACTTAAGCCCAAAAAGGCTCCGGGCGCGGATGACATCTCCAACCAAGCCCTAAAACACTTTCCTGAGCAGGTGTTAACCTTTTTATCTATTATCTTCAACGCCTGCTTCAACCTTAGTTACATTCCCACTACGTGGAAAGAGGCAACTGTGATTGGTATTCCCAAGCCAGGCAAGCCTCTCAACCTCCCATCCAGTCATCGTCCCATTAGCCTCCTCTAGGCAATGGGCAAGCTCTTCGAAAGAGTCATCCAAACTCGCATGAGGCGCTATCTGTTTCCCACAGACGGTGACCCTCTTATCATTCCCCATCAATTCGGTTTCCGAGCGCAACACTCATGTCCCCAACAAGTTCACCGTATTGTGGAATATATCCTCAGCGGTTTTTATCCTCGTCGTCACAAGACCATCGCGGTCTTTTTCGACATAGCTAAAGCCTTTGATAGAGTCTGGCATATAGGCCTTATCTACAAGCTGTACAAAATAGGTCTCCCCGATCGTCTAGTACGTCTCGTGGCCTCTTATTTAAAGCATCGTACCTTTCGTTTTAGACACGAAGGCACGCTATCTTCACAGCGCCCTATCAAAGCTGGTGTCCCTCAGGGCTCAGTACTTGCTCCTCTGCTGTACATCCTGTTCATCAACGACATTCCCATCCCGTCGAAAGGTGTTCAGCTCTCCCTCTTCGCAGACGACACTGCTATCTACTGCAAAGGTATCTCGCTACCTTTCATATGGTACAAGGTTCGAAAGTCAGTTGAGGACCTAGCAGCTTGGTTCAAAAAATGGCGCATCGATGTGTACTCGGAGAAGAGCTCCGCCGTTTACTTCGATTATAAACGACGCCGTCTCAAAAACACTCCACCAATACGTATGCTAGGGAGCCCTGTCCCCTGGCATACGACTGCCAAATATTTAGGTGTCACTCCAGACACAAGGCTCACTTTCAGGCCCCACGTCAAAAGAGTAACCCGTCACGCACGTTTTTACCTGAGTAGGCTCAACAGTATGTTGGGCCGACACAGTAAAATGTCCCTCAGAAACAAGCGTACCCTTTATAAGGTCTGTATACGACCAGTCATGTCCTACGCGGGCCCCATTTTTGCCCACGCCGACCCTAAAATTATTAATGAACTCCAAATAGTTCAAAACCTTTTCTGTCGTCGAGCTGCGAACGCACCTTGGTACGTCCGTAATGCCGACCTTCATCGGGACCGAGAGCTCCCTACAATTCAACAATTTCTTAAAAAACTCTCTGAGAACTTCTTCAAAGCCTCAGAGTCGCACTTCAACCATTTTATTCGTGACGCAGCTACTTATGCAGCCCCACCCCCTTGTCGCTATCGAGTCCGCAGACCGAGAAACTCTCACTCGGAACCGCCTAATAAACTGTCAAACGACCTGAACTGCCTCCTGGCGGCTCAGGCCAACTCTAATTAAATTAATCATAGCCGCCTGCGCCCTCTTTTCCCAAAAGAGGGTCGCTCCCGATAAGAAAGCTTAAACAGCCAGTTGCCAGTCACCAAAGGCGGTTTTTAGAGGGTAACACTTAGGTTCCCCCGGTAGGCAGTGAGTCCCTCATAACCACGATAGACCGGCTATCGTGGTATGCGTAATGCATTTTCCGCCGCCTTACATATAGGGTAGCCCTTTAATTGCTTTGGGCGCAAGCTCGCCGCTCACTTAGCGGTCAGCCAACGTAGATTCTACATTACCTGAGGATGCCTCGTGTAGAGGCGAAACACGTATCGTATTATCGTCGATGGTGTGTCTTTCCTGGAATAGTGGTGTTAGGAGTAGTGGTCCTGGAATTAGTAGTGACGGGATTCGTGCACGCAATTGAGGAAGGGCGGGAGGTGCTCTTTAATCCAGGTAATGCACATCATTGTATTTAATTGGCGGAAGGTTGCAAATTAATTAATACCTTTATTATAATGGATTTCCGTAAAGTAAAGCCTGATTCTATCAATTAACTTTTTTTATTTTTTACTGAAATTTTCTTACATTCCATACTTTTGTAATAAACATTTTACTCCTTGTAGAGTATTTACAAAAAAGGAAGTCATTCGATATTCATAAGTAACCTTACGTGGCAGAGCCATGCTGCAGTTATATTAGTAGTATAGTTGTAGCACGAATGGGTCGGCTCGACCGGGGAAGGACCACGCTCTCACAGAATACCAGCGTGAAATAGTAGCTTAATGCTGCTGTATTTCGTATGGTGAGTGCAGAGAACCGGAGACCCTTTTTACTGTAAACGAGGCATTCCATCTTAGTCCTCACGGGTGACAACGCATCTGCATTTTGATTCGTAATCGAGGATAGATGTAGATGTCTATGGGCCACAGCCACCACTTACCATCAGGTGGACTGTGTGCTCGTTTGTCACCCTATCCTATAAAAAAAAACAAAACTCAGGCGACCGATTTTCAAAATCCCCGCACAATAACAATCCCCAATCAATTTGAAATTCCCTGTAATTTGGGGAATTCCCCACATGTTGGCAACGCTGAACAGGTGTAAATTGCGAGGCGACACGAGTCGGCAGCGCGTGTGTGAAAGAGAAGGGTAGAGTGAGTAAATACAGTTTTCTTGCACTGAGCTAGATAAAAAGAGTTCACCGTCTGTGCGTTTTTTGACCCCATAATCAGCTGATTTCAGGTTTATTTTCACTGCTGGTTTTATGTTTAAGTATTTTCATGATTTTTTTTATGAAATTATCGTTTCATTTTGCTATACTAACATGATGAAGCGTGAATAAAGATAATCAAACGTTGTGAAAAATGTTGTTTTTTTTACCGGGATCGTTTTTATTTTCGTCACATCATCAAAGGTTTCCTTAGTACTATTGTCTGTCTTCGTTATCGGGAGCGTTTCAAAAATACCATGTATACATTTTATTTCTTAATAATTTTGTGTGACACTTAGGTATCTAGAATTTTTTACATTTTATTTTATTTAATTTTTTTTGTATTTGTATATTAATACATAATAATGGAGAATATTAGACTTATTTCTGTTGAAATGATTTAAATCATACTTATGCTTGATGAAGATTAACGTTACTTAAATCTATTTTTAAGAAAGTGTGGACATGTTATACCTAACTTTAATGGTACGACGGAATTTGTACGTAATAAATACAATAACAAGCCGCCTTATCGGTAATGCAGCTGCATTAGTCGGCGAGCGCGATGATATCGAAACGTGGGATGAGTTCAAGCAATTAGCTGGACTAATTCAGCATGTAGGAGACTCATGAAAGGAGGAGTGTTTAAGTATTGAACTTGAGACCTCATTAATTAAACCAGGAGAAAGTTGTTTAGATTTTTGCTGTCGAATTCAATCTATGAGATCAAATTTAACAGGTAAAGTTAATCGGATCTTGCAAGCGGGTACCATCAGATCGAAGTCAACGAAAGTGACCGACAAAAAGCTGTGTTTAGTACCGGTTTTGTCTATTACGAGTTTTTAAGGATGCCGTTCGGATAAAAGACAGTGCCAGCAACGTTTCAACGCGCAATCAACAACATTATAAGAGGCCTGCCAGGGATCCACTGTTTAGTCTACTTAGATGATATAATTGTGGCAACTCAAAGTCTCCAAGAACATTTTGAAAGGTTGCGCATGATTTTTGACAGACTACAACAGACTAACCTCAAGGTGAAACTTGATAAATCTGAGTTTTAGCGGGAAGAAGTCTACTATCTAAGTTATAATACTACTAAATTCCATATTTAGTAGTATTATGACTTAGATAGTAGAAAAAATTGAACGACGATAAAGTAACGGCAATAATTGATCACCCACTTCCGAAAAATACCTATATATATATAACCTACCTATAAATAAATTTCATTAGGGATTTCGCAGAAATAACTCAACCCCTTACTTCTTGCTTAAAGAAAAGGAATAAAATTATTATCGACAAATCGTATAAAGAAGCTTTTGAGAAATGTATAGAATTACTTATTAATGCACCTCTTTTACAATACCCAGGCCCATCTAAACCGTACATATTTACAACAGATGCGTCTTCTGTCGCACTAGGTGCTGTGTTATCACAAGGGGCAATTGGTTCTGAAAAACCAGTCGCCTATGTCAGACGCATCCTAAGTAACACTGAAACAAAGTATAGTACAATCGAACGTGAACTCCTAGCCATTATATTTTTTTCAAGATGGCGCTTGAAGCGCCACCTGGATCTGTCAGCATTTTGTGATTTTATGTTCAGTAAGTGATCCAAAACCTTTTAAAAAAATTGAATCGGAAATTTTGTGCAAAGTTGACCAAAAAAAAAACTTCTATTTTTAATGTACTAACATGCTTGCCCGCAGGTTTGCTATGTGTACAAATGACATCAAAATTATCCTCCTCAAGGCGTACTGTCAAATATTTTACAAGTGCAGCCTGTGGTGTGACTATACGCAGAGGACCAACAGTGCGCTCCGAATTCAGTATAATAATACAATAAGGATGCTAACGTGCATTCCTAGACACTGTAGTGCTTCAAGCATGTTTTCCAAAGCGGGTGTTGATGATTTTAATGACATCATAAGGAAACGAACTGCGGATATTTCAAGATAGGCGTGACTGTCCCATTCATAGGCATTGAATCCGAATGCATGTGGGTGAGACGTTCAAGTTTCTTAACCGATTGCTCTCGTCCTGAAAAGATTAATATAATTTAATTTATACTGATTTTATAATTATTATAATTATATTTTTTACTAACATAGTTTAGGTTAATTACTAACAAATGTGTATGGATATGAATATCTTAAATATACTCTATTATTATTATAACACATATGGTTTGTTTTTCAAAATTAGTTATTCATTTGGTTCTTTCGGTTTTGTTTATCTGCAATGTTGCTATTTAACCATGAGTTCTAAAACAAATTCTAAAAAAGATTTAATAAAAATCGCGTCTGCATTTTGTTTCGTAATCGAGGAGAGATGTAGATGTTCATGGGCCACGGCAAACACTTGACTTTTTTTTGGACGGACATAGAATTACTAACAAACGAACTGTGCGTACTCGTAATTGGTTCAATCGTTTCCGTTCGGGAAATTTTAACTTCAGATTTTATATTATATGTTTGCCGTATTGTGTGGGAAAATTGGAATAGTATGTTTTTACAAAAAAAAAAAAAAAAGACTTATTGTGGATCGTTATTATAAATTAAATAATTCGAAATAGTAGATGCATAAGATGGGTATTCAAACAACTCAGATTTTTTAATGCTTTTCATCCTGACAATGCAAAGGGTTTCGAGTGCTTCACTCTGAACGTGATGAGCCGTTGTAGCTCAGATGGTTAACGCTCGCTGTAATATAACAGAACGCGAGTAACCCGGGTTGCTGATTTACCACGTGCTCGGCGGTGAAGGAAAACATCGTGAGGAAACCTTCATGTCTGAGGAATAAGATAAAAAATATTTCTAAGACATGTGAAGTTCGCCAACACGCATTGGGGCAGCGCGGCGGACACTTCCTTGCCCTAAAACCCTCTCAGAAATGAGGGGAGGCCTGTGCTCAGCAGTGGGACTATATAGGCTGTAACATTACATTACATTACTCTGAACGTAGTGAATTAAATATAAGTAAAATCTATTTCCGTAAAAGTAATTTTATTCAATGAACAGTAACGTTCAAAAAATTAGCAGAGCTAAAACTAGAGTACCTTCCGTAACGATCATTTTCTCCAGCTTGCTCCAGACTTCCATTTTTGTCATAATTTAAATAACTTTTTGATGGGAAGAATGTTTTATTCCGTATTCAGCATAACTTTTAATAACGAATATGTGGCACTTCATTCAGCGTAGTAGTTTAGGGTCAGCTTAATTCAGATTCGAGAAAAAAGAACCAAATCTGCATTATAATAATTAAATGACATCTACTTTGAGTTAAGAGCTGGAATATTTGTTAAATAATTTATAATCAAGCAGCACTACTTGCTGTTCTCTGGTTGATTGTGGGTTATCTGTCAAAGATTTAAGTCTTAGAGAAATGTTGCTGAAATATATGCTAGACCGGCCAGATTAACGAACAGCAATTGATTTTTATATATTAATTGCTGCTCTGCTGTCTAACTGCTGTCTGGCTAAAACTCAAAAATGGTTCGACTGATTTTGATGAAATTTTTTTTGTGTATGTTTGAGTGGATCCCTGCGTGGTTTAGATTCATAATTAGACTCCAGAAAGCAACCGTGCGAAGCTGGGGTAGATCGCTATTAATTAATATAATACTCATGATAAAGAAATACGGATGTATACTAGGTAGATATATACTAGGTTTACTCTTTGAATTATGCCTCATTAGTAATTTAATCTATATTATGAATATTATTATTATTATTAATAGATGGTTGTTGAATTAAATTGAAAGATTTAAGCCTCTTCGCGTGGCTAATAACAATTTTATATAACTAAACTGGCACATATTGCCATGTGCCGGTTAGAAACGAAACACATAAGGTATTGTAAGTTAACAAATTTTTAATTGAAAGAATAAATAAATTTTAAATCAACGCTTAATCCGTTACATCATCGCAGATAAAATACAATTCTGTGATTTCAATTAAGCAAATGTAATAAAATTGGATGCAAATAAATGTTTTTAGTTCGTAAACCGAACTGCGGCAAAAGACAAGCACATACAGTCTACGTTAACATAGTCTATGTTTAAATTGATTAAGATTGTATTTACATTGGTTGTTACATGTTAAGCATTGTATTTATTTGCTCTACTTTAACAATTAACAATGTTTTGGAGATGGGCAGCAGTTTCTTTCTAATAACAACTTAGAATAAAAAAATAACTACGGTTGCGGACCCGTCTGAAAAGCGTGGTAGCTAAGGCAGATATCCCCCCTTATGTGGCAATCTATGGGGAAGGCCTATGTTTCGCAGTGCACTTGAATAGTCTGTAACGGTAACGATATCGGTAATATTTTACTTATCGCTCTGCGGCGGCGGTATTCATTTTCCCATTCCATCCTGCGGGTGTCTAGGATTTTATATATATATATATATATATATATATATATATAGATCGCAGTTCGAAGGAAACCTAATTTTGATTAAGAAAAAATTTTTTTATGAGGAAGGGTGCAGGAGCACACAGTCCACCTGATGGTAAGTGATTGCTGTGGCCCATAGACATTTACATCTATCCTCGATTACAAATCAAAATGCAAATGCGTTGCCACCCGTCGGGACTAAGATAGAATGCCTCGTTTCCAGTAAAAAGGGGACTCCGGTTCTCTACACTCACCATACGAAACACAGCAGCATTATTATTGAGCGAGGTACTTCCCCGGTCAAGTCGACCCATTCGTGCTACAACTACTACTAATATAACTGCAGCATGGCTCTACCACGTATAAAAAATAATTCCAATTCCAAACCCATTGCGAGCAAACTCGTTGACTGCGACAGTTGGCGGCCGTCTGCCATTAAATGAACTAACGGGGTGGAGAACTACGTTTAATGTACGAAGTGTGTGGGAAAGCGATGGCAATTAGTGTGCCAGGTATGGAAATATTCCGCAAAAGGGAAGATTCTGTATAACAGAAATCCTATATAACTCCTACTATACTGGTTTTTGGTACTAGGTATCTGTTTCTCATTAATTGGGACTATATAAGACGGACTTATTAGATTTTACCAGAAAAATTCGGTTCTGAGTCAACATTCTATAATATCTATCAAAACTATCTATCACTATAGTAAAAAAGTCCCGCTGGGTTTTCAGCTGGTACTTTCAGTGGTAAAACTTAAATGACATCCAAGAAGTATTTTTGTGATCTGTATATAAAAGTCCACTGCTGCAATTTACACCAAATATCCAAATTTTAGGTCTGTTCATCATTCAGTATAAGAGTTAGAGATCCGTGTCATATGGACGGATAGACAGATAGATGACGGAGTCACATTGAAAGGGGTTCGGTTTTACCCTTTAATTACCGAACCCTAAAATTAGATTACCCTAATTAGGCGTTTTCGCGTGAAAAGTTTGACTTTGAATGAAATCAATTTTACAGATTTTATCGCATTGTCACGGGGGTCTGTGGGTGTTGTATAAGATCCGAAACGTTGGGAATTAAAAAAGTTAAAATTAACCGCTTACAATCCTTAAAATTGGATTAATTTAACGTGTAGTGCTCGCGTAAATATAAAAATAGTTTGGAAAATCCAAAAGTGCACGCCTCATGAGCGTTTCCCTTAATTTCGATGAAAAAATAAATTGTATTCCTTACTTTTAGAATAAATTATTTACGTGTTTTAAATTTAGCGCTCTATTATTTTATCAGGTAGTGTGATCTACAGGTAAAAAAACTAATAATGTTTACTAATATAATTTTAGTATATATATATTACAGTAAAAATAAATATAAGCTGTATCGTAAATTTGTCCTTTGTCTACCAAGAGCTACTAATTTGTGAATTGGTGAAAATGATCTTACGGACTTTGAATTGTTACACATTGGGTTAAAAAGGCTAGACCCGGACACCGTACGTTCGTACTAAATGGAAAATCGTGGGTCTGACATACCGCCCCTTGACGCCTTAGCATCATTCGTGCGAAACCAAATTAAAGTAATTCAACGCTCATTCAATGCTAAACAAGAAGTAAAAAAATACAACGACCATCGAATGGATGCACCATCGAAGCCAACGAAATCGCGAACATATGTGAACATCGCACGTCATTTTCGCACATAGTGGACAAAATTTACAAGGCAACGTATTTAATATAATAGTAAATTTTCGTTTGTTTCGTTCAATTCCAGCACATTTTATATCGCTTTAACCCAAGGGAGCCTCTAAAGGTGTTTGAATTTAATCGCGTTTGCTTCGGTTTGAAGTCAAGTCCATTTCATGCGCTGCACACTGTGAAGCAGCTCGCTGCCGGTAAAGATTCCTCTTACCTTAAAACTAGGAAGGCAATTGAGAATGGTCTGTATATGGATGATTTCGTAAACTCAGTTGATAACGAAGAAGAGGCCATCTCAACAACCGTTGAAGTTTAATTTGATCAACTCATGAAAGCAGGTCAACGGGATCTCATCAAGTGGATGAGTAATTCGCGTACTACTTTGAATACAATCGCATTGTCACGTCGTCATTCGTCCGTAAAGGAATTTGACAATTCTGATTCGCACAAGGTGCTCTGTTTGTGTTGGTAGCCTGAGTCAGATGTGTTTAGTCTTAAGGTATAAACACCCGCTGAGACCTGCATAAAGCCTACGATATTATCATGTGATGCTAGATTATGGAATGTCATGGGATTTGTACAACTTTGGTTGTGTGAATGTGATTGGGATGACACACGGCCTGATAACATGGCTTGTTCGTGGCTAGGCTACTAGGCTAGGTGACTATAAAGAATGTCGTTAAGGGAGACGCGGGTGCTAGTCCTAACGCTAGCATCAAGTACCAAACGTAACTTAGATGTAAGTATGTCTTCCCTAATGACACCACGATGCGGTATAAAAATATGACGGCATCTCTTTACAGTTATCCATCTTTGGAGGCGCAAGCGATATATAGCCTCCCTTTTATGTATTCTTTAATAACATTGTCATAAGCTTCTTATGCTCTTTTAATTTGGGCAAAGCGAGCATCTTGGGTTCCATACAATTAAAACGTTTTTCTGCCGTTTGATGCGAGTCACAGAGAGATAAAGTATCCCCTTTAAAGGGTAGTGCTACGATATATCGACCATCACGATCACGAACGGCCGTGCAGTGGAATTTTATAGGCTGTAATCGTGTGTTTTATTTCACATTATTTTTTATAGTTTTCACATCTAACTATTCAACAATAAAATTAATTAATGAAGAGGATCTTACGAGTAAGCTGTAGGTTGCGAGTTGAGTTTCAATCTGAATTTATGTGGCACTTATTAATTATAACAATTTTTGATAAAAATTCAATTATTACAAGTAATTTGTACGAGATAGTCCAGCAAAATTCGATTATTTGTTTTCATTGCTGGAGAGAGTACTGGGACCGAGAGAGAATATGGATTAATTATATAAGTACATGTCACACAAACAAAAGAGACGCCATCGTTTGTGGCAGTCTCGGCCATAAAACGATTAAGCGCTATGGTTGTGCAAGTGCAGTACGCATTGTCAATAGTTTGAGTACGGTACTCATAACCTAAATCGGTCACTCAATTCTGAGGGATCCATGTGGTTCCGAGTACATGAAATCTAAAGTAAAACTGTAAAAAAACTGTACATAATTACCTACAAAAATTAACTTATAATGAAACTGAAAACCTGCTTAGTATTCAGACTTAAAAATAAATTCTTATATAACTGTCACCTGTAATACTACCCGTATAAAATCATAATAACCAGACACATACACACGCACGTACGCAAACACACACACACACACACACACACACACACACACACACACACACATTTTACACGCTCCTCTCCCATAACTGCTCACACACATTACACTCATAACACAATTACTTCTTACAGTCATACATTACACATCTTATGAGAGAGGAACGGCATTAGTAGTATAAATTATTTTTTTTTATTTGTACCCTGGTATTAGTAATAAGTAGTAACATAGTATATAAACATAATATGTGATACAATTAATTTCATTGTACTTAGGTTATATTAGCGGAATGTACAAATTTTTAGATAGTATTTGATTATTTAACTTTTGCTTGCATCCTAATATTTCTATAAATTAACGGTGGGGATATGGCGCTGACAGCTAATGCACAGGTCTCCTAGTTCGGCTGCAGATGCTATGTTTTCAAGTATATGTACTAATGTAGCTTTATTAAATAATGTTATGCAAATATCGTGATGTACAACCTCTTGGAAATAAAGAACTTATTATTATTATTATTATAAAGTTCGATACTTCAGAAGTTATTGTAATGGTGCCCTCCGTGTTGCGACTTATTTAAGATAAGTCTCACGTCTGAATGAATGAATGATTTTTTATTCAATGTAGATTATTGCATAATACTTATTGAAAGTCATTTTTTATTTGCAACAGGTTCGGAAGAAAAACCTCTGTCCTGGGAACAACCAGCAAGAAACCCAGCGGAATTATTTTATAAACGGAATATTTCACTTTAAAATAATTTTGTTTTTACAATTTGTAATAAATGTTTGTAGAACCCGCATGGCGACGATCACCTCATTTCGAGGGGTTATTATCAATTTTATTCTTTGATAGTCTCGGATTGGGGCGACTAGATCCAGTCCAATTCAATCCATAGAAGACACAAGTTTGCGCGTTGACCGTTAAAAAGAACCCCTTTGTCGTATCTCCTCAGTTTGAAGGCACTCCCTTGCTGCCCCACCTAGCATCTGAATCCTCGGCGTCGCCATATCGAATAGTGTGCAATCGTTATCACTTGGAGGGGAAGTCCAAATTGGCCTCTAAAAAGCTTGGCGTGCTCAGTAGAGCGAGACAGTATTTCATGCCAGCACATCGCGATAACGAGCCGTGGTAGCTCAGATGGTTGACGCTCGCTGTAAATATAATAGAACCGGGTTCGATTCCCGCCGACACCAATGAAATTGTTAATTGCAATTATGAGTGCTGATTTACCACGCACTCGGCGGTGAAGGAAAACATCGTGAGAATGAAACATCGAGAAAAGAAAAACCTGTATGTATGTCTTAGGAATAAGAAAAAAAACATACTTCGAAGACATGTGAAGTTCGCCAACACGCATTGGGGCAGCGCGGCGAATACTTCCTTGCCCTAAAAACCCCCTCAGAAATGAGGGGAGGCCTGTGCCCAGCAGTGGGCCGCATATAGGCTGTAAATTTACTTTTTTATCGCTTGCAACTAAATACTGTTCTCATCTCTGGGCCGGGGCACTCCAGTGCCAGCTCCTTCCACCTGACCGTATCCAGTGCAGAGCGATTCGAATCGTCGAAGACCGAGTTCTTTCTGATCGGCTCGATTCACTGGCGCTGCATAGGGATGTTGCATCCCTTTGCGTTTTCTATCGTATCTACCATGGGGAGTGTTCTGAGGAATTGTTCGGATTAGTTCCAGCCGCCAAATTTCACGAACGCACATCGCGTCAAAATTCCCGATACCATCCTCACCATCTGGATACTTGGCGGTCCGCTACTGTACGTTTTACTAGGAGTTTTCCATCTCGTACAACTTCTCTGTGGAATTGTTTACCACCGGCGACTTTTCCGGATCGACACAACTTAGGGACCTTCAAGAAAAGAGCTGCAACATCTGCAATTTGGGGTTACGGTTGTTCATGGGCGGCGGTAGTCACTTACCATCAGGTGAGCCGTATGCTCGTTTGCCCCCTCTTCAATATATAAAAAAACTAATCTAGCTGTCTCAACGTTAATGAGACTTCCAATCTTTCTTACTGTTACATGAATTCTGTCAATAAGCACTGAAGCAGCGAAGTGGACTATTCCTTGTCGTACAACGCCTGTACCTATCTATATCCAGCAGTGGTAAAGTTTAAACATATTTCGATTTACAGTAAATTTATTTTGTACAATTTTTGTATGAATTTTTATAGAAATAGCATGATGGCGATCATCTCATTCCCAGGGGTTATTTTCATTTATGTATTCATTGATTGGATGATTATAATAACTTTCTTTGTACAATTTTTCTTTAATAAGACATTTAAATTTGTTTTATGACAAATTTTGTACTATTTCCAGGATTTTGTTGTAAAGGCGTATACATTGCCCCATAAATGAATTACTAATTCTCTGGAGTGTAGGAATTTATATTACAAGCTTATGTTTGTTCCTAGTGTTTAAAGTATGAACATCTTTATTCTTATGAAAGCTGTTTATGTTTTTATGTACATACATTACATTTTCATAAGTATATTGCGATGCCAACACTTCTGCTAATTTGTCCAATGCTTCCTCTTATACATGATACAACCATACACAGCTATGTTTTGGTTGTAGCACGAATGGGTTAACTCCACCAGGAAATGACCAAGCTCTCACAGAATATCAGCGTAAAATATCAGTTTAATGCTGCCGGCTGTCTTATGATGAGTGTAGTAAACCGCGGAGACCTTTTTTACTGGAAATAGCAATTTAATCTCAGTCTCAGGGGTGACAACACATCTGCATTTTAGCATGTTAAATATTAATCGCCAACCAGCCCCCAAGTAGTATGACAAACTCATAAACTTCTTTATCACCTTAAACACGAAAATATTTCAGTGTATAAATTTACATTATAAAATCGATACCAATTTTATTTGCAAATAAGGACACTTGGCCATTATTTTATAAATAGACCCATATCGGTTTTCTTTTCCACGCGGAGAAAAATCACAGCACAGTGATAAGGCTGCGAAAGGACACAGCAATTTGGCGACATTACCCATTCCTTTCTATCACATTTTCTGTCGCCAGTCTCTATACGTAATATTTGTTTAATACTGAGTGGAAAAAAGTTCTCAAGACGATACCCAACAGCGTCTTACATAAGGGCACTAAAGAAAACGATATCACGATTTTATATGACATTTACAATGCCTGTGAGCTTGCTCGGATTATTTGAGGAAATTTAGTTTGTTTTATTGTTACTGCAGTATGAATAGGTCGGCTCAATCGGGGAAGGATCACTTTCTTAAAGTGCCAAGGTAAATATCAACGTAATTTTGCTTAGTCTCTTGTGGTAAGTGTGAAGATCCGAAGACCCTTTTAACTGATAAGGTAGTATTCCATCTCTATTATTTCTTAATAACGTAAGCATTTTGATTCTCAACCGAGGCTGGATGTTTTTATGTCTATCACGCTTACCTACTAAAAAGTAGATTTCTTTTTAGAATGAGGGATACAAATCAACACACCGTCCACTTCATGGTAAGTGGATGCTGTGGCCCATAGACACCTACTGCCCACATACATCCACTGTCGACTAGGAATCGAAATGCAGAATCAGATGCCTTTTATAGGAATGCCTCGTTTCCTATAAAAAAAGTCTCTGTCTTTACGACAGTTATTAAATTACGACGAAGTAAATAATGCTATAGCTAAGTTGGTTCCCCGACATAACAGCCCCGGACAGAATAGCCCCGACAAAACAGCTCCGACAAAACAGCCCCCGACAAAACAGACAAACAACAAACAGACAAAACATAAAAGTATAATAATAAATAAATAATTATAAAACTAAGTAAGTAATTTACGAAATATGATCGTTGTAGGTAGTATAATATTATTACTTTGCTAGTTGCATTGATAATCGTGCTTTTTATCTTCAGAGTATATTACATAATGAAAATATAATATAATAATAATAATTATTTCTGTGAATATATTGTGGAATTTTATATTCAGCTTTCAATTTAATTAACTTACCTATTATGAGTAGGTTCCAAGAAGGGGCGATTTACGTTTCGGCCGATTAGCAGATTTGAATAAATGTTATAATAACTTATAGTCCGTTCATCGCTTTAAGAAAGTAATTTGTAATGTGTTTACAATACCTATTGTACCTCTTGCGGCGATAATCCTCTTATTGCTATTGAACGAGTATGGGTCATTTAGAAATACATGGGAAGTGTTAATAAATTACTTATTTTTAATTATTCGTTGTTGTAGATATTTGCCATCGTACAATGCATCTCAGAGAACTGTTGAGCGTATTCGGCAAAAGCGTGAAGTGTCGTGCCCAAACCCAGGCTATGTTGCCGATATTAATATTCCTGTTGCACTACAAGTCACTTCAAGAAATCTAAATTTCTTGTTATGGGATTCTGGACAGAATGATCCTCATCGCATCTTCATGTTTGGTACTAAAGAAAATTTGGAAGTTTTAGAGGAGCACCGGCACTGGCACGTAGATAGAACCTTTAAAGTAGCCCCACAATTATTTTTACAAGTATTTACCATTCATGCATTGGTAGATAACCGTTCTATTCCGTTGATTTACGTGCTTCTACAGGATAAACGAGAAGAAACATATGGTCGAGTGTTTCAAAAGTTGATGGAGTTGAAACCCACTTTAAATCCAATAAGCTGCTTATCCGACTTCGAGAAAGCGTTCCAAAATACAGTTTCCCAGGTATTTCATGGTGTTCAGGTGACGGGTTGTTTATTCCACTTAGGGCAGTGTTTATGGAGGAAAATCCAAGAGCTACATCTTGTAGAAGAATATCGCAATGACGAAAATGTGAGAATGCATTTGAAAATGTTACTAGCGTTATCTTTTGTCCAAGAGGGCGACGTAATCACTGCTTTTGAGGAGCTAACCGAAAGCTGTCCACGAAAAATTGATGCAGTCATCGATTACTGGGAAGATACTTATATAGGACGGCAAAGAAGAAATCGGAGAGCAGATCCAAAATTTCCTATTCATGTATGGAATGTTCATGATAGAGTGCACCAGGGCCTTCCGCGTACAAACAACTCTGTAGAAGGATGGCATCATGCTTTCCAATACACCGTTGACTGTCACCATCTATGTATTTTCAAATTAATAGACCACTTCAGGAAGGAACAAGACCGGGTAAAAATAGAGTTGGAACGTTTTCGAGCCGGCTTCAGAAATCCCGAAGCTTCCAAAAAGAAGTATGTGCAACTTAATCGTCGATTGGAAACTCTTATGGGAAATTATAACAACGACGACCTTTTACCGTATCTCCGCGGAATTTCCAACAATCTGACATTATAAATTGATATATTATTACATAACTTCATTTATTTTTATTTTATAATAATTAATAATAATTGTAACCTTTGTAATTAATAACCTTTGACGAATATAGTTTTTAGAATTTTGTTTGTAAATATACATTATAATATAATTTTATACCTACATTTATTTTTGTTTTTATTTCGTGTGTAGACGATGCAATAGTTTTGTTGAAAACAAAAAATACATAAAATGAACCAAAAAAGTCACGTAAAGTATTAACATTCGTTTTACACCACTTACAATTTTTTTCAATAATTTCTTGCTAAAACTCACAATAGAAAAGTTTCCCATATATCGCCAACTGAAGTAGATACACGGTATAAGTATAGTCATAAATTCTATAGATATGTATGGTATTTATTTTGACTTAGGCTGTTTTGTCAGGGGCTGTTTTGTCAGGGGCTGTTTTGACGGTGGCTGTTTTGTCGGTGGGCTATTTTGTCGGGGCTGTTTTGTCGGGGGGCTGTTTTGTCGGGGGCTGTTTTGTCGGGGCTGTTTTGACGGGGCACCAGCTAAGTTAGTCAATTGGTTTAATGTTAATAATTTGCATTTAAATGGAACTAAAACTAAATGTATGAAATTCGTAACTCCTAATGTCAAACATGTCAATACTAATGTAATTTTAAATGGGGAGGAACTGATTCTTGTTGATACCACCATTTTTCTTGGAATCACACTGGACGCAAAGCTTCAATGGCTCCCCCATATATCAAAACTAGCTAGCAGACTTAGTTCTGCAGCATATGCTGTAAAAAAGATTAGAACTCTTACCAGTGTTGAAACAGCTAGAATAGTTTAGTTATTTCCATAGCATTATGTCGTATGGTATTTTGCTATGGGGACACGCGACTGACACTGAAATTATATTTATTTTACAGAAGAGGGCCATTAGAGCAATATATAATCACTGAGTCACTGAGACAAAAATTTAAGGAAATTAATATATTAACTCTGGCCTCTCAATACATTTATGAAAATGTAATGTACGTACATAAAAATAAAAGTAGTTTTGCGAAAATAAGTGATATTCATTCTGTCTAAATGCTAGGAGCAGACACAAGCTGGTAGTACCAGTTACTTGCCTCCACCGAGTCAGTAATTCATTCTTGGGGCGATGTATACGCTTTTACAACAAAATCCCAGAAAATATACAAAATTTGTCATACACAGAGTTCAAAAATGTTATTAAACTAAGTTTGTATAAAAAGGGTTGTTATAATATTAAGGAATTTATAGATGATAATAACCCCTGGGAAGGGTGATCGCTACCAAGCTTTTTCTAATTTGTCTTGTGTTGTTGATTGTAAACATGATTGTTAGGTATTATTTAAAAAAAATAGTCCCGCTGGGTTTCTTGCTGGTTCTTCCCAGGACAGAGGTTTTTTTTGCGAACCAGTGGTAAATTAAAAAAGTGACTTTCAATAAGTATTTTTATATTCTACATTGAATAAAAAAGTTTCTATTTCTATTTCTATTTCTATTTCTATTTCTGGTTCTCTACACTCATCATATGAAATGCAGCAGCATGAGGTTGCTATTTCAAGCTGGTATTGAGCGAGAGCGTGGTCCTTCCCTGACAGAGCTGACCCATACGTGCCACAAATAGGTAGGGTAGTTAGTAGCAGGTCGAGGAAAAAAGTTTCATTGTATTTTTTTGTATAAAATTGAAGAAAATTCTCTTTGGTTGTTCTGTTTGTATCTGGCTGGTTTTAATATCAATACATGGACATTTAGAAAAATTAAAGGAAAAATTAAAAACAATTTTCCCACCATTTTTCAATAGTTTTTCTGTCTGACAAATTGAGTGAATCTAACGGAAAAATGCGATACATTCTGAAGATTTATTACAACAAAGGGAAAATGCGACTCAAGTTGCGAAAAAATTTGTGACGTTTATGGACCTAATGCAGCGTCAGTAAATGGATCATACAGTTGGTTCAAACATTTTCAGTCTGGGAATTTTGATATCAAAGATGCAACTCGCTCGGGTCGCCGTCATACCTGCCATTTTGAAAAAGTGGACCAAGATAGGCATAGTAGTAGTTACGACATAGCCGAGGAATTGAGAATTGACCACAAAACAGTTTTGATCCATTTGAAAGGGTCTGGCTTGTACACAAAAAGCCGATATTCACGAGTTCACTTAAAGAAACCTAATGAATCGGGTACTCATTTGCGATGACGTAATATTGGTAGTGTTAAGTTATCAGCAGGAGAGGACTACTTGTCGCATTTTTGATCAAATATCCCAAGATTTCTACGTTCACGAGATTATGTCACTACCTACAAGATGACAACAAGCTATTGGACAAAATGGCACACATATATTTTGAATAAAATTAAAAAAAAAAGTTTAAAAAAAATGTCTTGAATATTTATGTAAAATACGACGAAACTTTTTCCCCGAACTTATGTATAGCATATTCTGCCACTTATAGTATAAATACGCGAATATTCCATGATGATAAGTGGTTATTGTAGCCCATAGGCAACTGTAACGAACTTGAAACAAAGGTAGTCATAGAAGACAATCTTTCTGATAACAACTGAAAAATAAAGTAAAGTGTTGTGACCCACCCGATGCGTGACACCTATGGCAAAATCTCTAAGATGAGGCGATTTGAGCGAGAGTTCTGCAGAAGACTTTTGATAGGCTGTAATGATGATGACCATTATGATAAGTAAAAAAAAGGAACATTATTATCATCATCGTCGTTACAGCCCGTCACAAGCCCACTGCGGAACCTCTCTCTAGGTCTCCCCCAAACGAACACCACAAACTATGTCTCTCTACTCATCACTTAGACAATTGAACCGCCACACTTTTTTCTCTTTGAGAAATTAAAATATTAAAATAGAATTTACGAAAACAGTAAAAAAGACACGACAACCTTATTTGAATTGATTCTTTGATTGAATTCCCTTAACAGCGATATACTAAAAAATAAGTCCATAGATATGATATAGCTATGGACTTATTTTTTAAGTCTATAGACCGTCCTCTAGGTTTACTTTAGATTTCGAACGCTCATGTAAGGTACCTTTATGTCTTTGTACATGAGAAAAATATAAGAATATAATTCCCAATTTCCCAAAAGGAATATCATTTTAGGTTAGTTTATAAAAAGCTACATGATTTTGTATATCTGCGATATAATTCAATTTCTTTTGTTTGCGAATTTAACAAAATAATGTGAAATGATATTTATTAAATCTGTTTCTTTGATTGTTCATTCCTAGTCTATGGTTTGTACTAAATACTACTTGAGCTTATATTTGTGCAAAATTAAAAATTATTTATTTTTAGAATTATTTAGAGGCCTCTCGTATAGAATGCCTGTTACGGGGACATTTACCAAGCTTGGTATGGCAAGCGGGTAGGTAACCGCAGTTTTTTTTAATATTTTGAGTTGTTATCAGGAAAATGCTGTAGCCCATCTCCCTTTTCAATTTCTGTCAACTCTTACAACAACCACGGGTTTAATTCTAGTGGTAGTGTATTTTCTTACGCCACCACTACACGACAAACAAAATTACGTTATGCGTACAAAATTATGTAAGTTTAAATATTTATTACAAAATCCATTTTAGAAGCAAGTTCATATAATCTCATTGTAATTTATGTGCATATGCTTGCAATAACCGTGTGAGCCGTGTGTTTTGCAAGCGGTAGGCGAAGGTACAAGGCGCCTTCTTGCTCTGGAAACCCATTGTGCGGCGTCTTGCGTCTGTCAACATTCCGGTGTAGCGCACATTAAATGCATCTGCTCGCTGTTCCTATTCAAACTAAGCGCTGGAGCGTCCAGAAACCATTATTTAAACGAGAATTAGAATTTAGTTTCCGTTAGAAATCGAATCTTTGCATAGAAATCAAACACTTCAATTTACGAAAACCCACTGTGAAATTCACTGTTCAGTGAAATTAATTATATTTTACTAAGCAAGACACGAGATTAGCGAAGTAGTAACGTCGTGGAAGAATCTATTGCCACATTTAGTTCCGTGATAGCCGTAATTTTATAAAAATAATCAACTAAAGCCGTGGTAGCTCAGATGGTTAACGCTCGCTGTAAATATAACAGAACACGAGTAACCCTGGTTCGATCCCCGCCGGCAACAATGAAATTGTTAATTGCAATTTTAAGTGTTGATTTACCACGTGCTCGACGGTGAAGGAAAACATCGTGGGGAAACCTGCATGTCTGAGGAATAAAAAAAATATTTCGAAGACATGTGAAGTTTGCCAACACGCATTGGCGCAGCGCGGCGGACACGTCCTTGCCCTAAAAAAAAACCCTCTCAGAAATGAGGGGAGGCCTGTGCCCAATGTAACTTTAATCAACCAAACGAGACACGCATTTAGCCATATTGTCCCTTGGATCTCGTAAAAAATGACTATGAGAAATGTCAGAAAAATCTTATGGCTTCCGATAGATGGTGGTATAATCATCTGGTTTTTGCTGAACCATTTGAACCAGTGGTAAATAAAAAATAACTTTCAATAAGTATTATACAATAATCTATATTGAATAAAAATCATTCATTTCATTTCATTTCATAAGAGCGCTGGTGTTTGCATCCCGAGACGTCGATGCGTGAGCCCAGGCCTGGTAGCACTCTTGCTTACGACGTAATGCAATTTTGCGGGAGCGACCAAACCATGGCTGGGTTCTGCCTTTGATACGTACCACAGATAATGGAATAAAAAGTTCCATTCCCAGCACCACATCAGCGACAGAATCAGCAACAACGTTGGGATCATCCGGCGAGAGGCAAATCTGCCTCCAAGGGAAGGTGCAAAAACGATCGCATCCCGTCCCAATTGGCTGACCTATAATGCCAAACACGGCGGCAATCTGCATTACGCAACCGCGGTGGGTGAGTGGCACCGTAATCCGGATCAGACAATGGTCCCAGGAGCCAAGAGGGGCATCGACGGAGACCTGATATCCGTCCGGATGAAAGGTCAGCAGAAGGTCCAATAGGGAAAGTACATCATCTTCCACATCTGGAGTCCACGTAAGCGAGGTAAATAGTTGTGTCAGACCATATGCCGAAGCAAAGTCATACACGGATCTACCCGCATGATCGGTTAAACGAGAACCAAGCCATTCAGTGTGGTGGGCGTTAAAATCGCCGAGGATCACGATAGCTGCGGATGAGACTTGTTAAAGCATGGAGTCTGTAGCCATCTGGAAGTGGCCGATAAGTTTGTCTGTGTCGGCATTACCACTATGGGAGCTATAGAAGCACCCGTAGACACGGGGATCGTCGTCTAGCTACTCCACTCCTGAGCACCTACCTTCGGGAGTGGAGTAGCTTGGTTGTGGATGCTCAGCGAGGGATTCTCCAGGGGTGCTGGTACTCTCCTGGGGTAGTATTGATGTACCATGTTGATGTGGGGGTAGGAGAGAATTGGGCCTCTTTAGCTCTCGAAAACCTTGTATATTGTATAATACAGATTTCGATATTTACTGAATTTAGCATTTATGCATGCATTTTGTTATTGTGAAATCTTAAATCTAGATGATAGGTATATGAAATACCCATTACTAGTTACTTATAATATTTGATGTTACCTTACATCGAGGGTGTTTTCCCAAGAGAAAAATTCCTGCTTAAGTTTTACATGTATCACGTAAAACTTATATATTGTGTTCTGAACCCTCTCTAAAATGTTTAGACTCGAAAGTTTTTGGGATAGCTCTTCTGCTATATTATAGTTGCTGCGCGAACTAGGTATGCAAATAACCCATAATAAGGTGGAATACCGTGGCACACGATGACCCATCTGGTATTGAAATACCCCTTTTATTTAACCATATACATATGTATAAAATATCATTCTAAAACAGTTTATTAAAATTATTTATTTTATAATAATAATATTCCCCAAATAAAAACTATAGGAGTAAAAAATTTAATTGTCGTTAGTTGGCTATGCAGATATTTTTTAAAATACAATATATTATAATATAAGATTTAGCGATTGACAATGCAAGAAAAGCTCTTGAAAACACTTCTTTATAATGTAGAAATTATAGACTCTATTATAATCATATTATCTTGGCAAAATTATGTACCTAAAAGGATAAGTGATATCTAGTGAGAAAGAGTTTACTTAGATAATTATCTGTCAACAACTTCGATTTGATTTTTTTTTATTATTTATTGTAGTAAATGGTACAAAGATTTTAGACAAAATTACATCAAACAACATAATATATCTCCGTTTAGATAAAGGTAAGTCAGCAGAATGCGTCCTGCGCGTCGTGGAAGAACAAAATCGACGCCACATAAGGATCCAATCTCTATAGGTACATATGCAGCTTCTGGAACGAATACTAACGAATTTAAAACTTTAAATATATATAGGTTCATGCAAAACACAAAGAGAGATTTTTGCTTGACATTTCTAACCCTCTGGGGTAGTGTGTCGCCGATGCGGAGACGCGCCTGAAGAAGAAAGTTCTCAAATTAGTATTGTCATGTTTTTGTTTTCATATCGTTTTAGTTTAAGGTATACATCAGTATTGGAATTTATGCAGCTTAATTTTTAAAAGTTAGTTTCTAAATCCTAAAAATATTGTATTGTAAATAAATTCAATAATATGGTAATAATTTGCTCCATAATATTTTGATTGACGACATTCATTAGGACGCCTCAGCAAATAAAACAACTTGAGACTACTATTATTAGTAGTTCATCAACAGAGCACTTTTTATTGTTTGATGTGATGCGATTATACTCGTATATGCGATCATTATACGTTGGATAATCATTTTGAATTGCGATTACGTTTTTCTTTACTACATTGCAAATATAAACATACTCAAAACAGTGTATACATACTTTTACTATGTACAGCAGCTTGTCTCGTTTATGAAACTGTAAATAAATAGTAGCTCTGACTTTAAAAATTATCGCGAGAATAATATATTTGAAATGATTTAATCGAAACTAATTTCGTTAGTTTCGAGCAGACGCTGAATAACCAGGCTCTCAGTATTATGAAATAGAAAATATATACAGGTATAGGGAGTGTGTGCAGGAATTACATGATATGAATCCTTCTCTTCCTAAAATTCTTTCCCTCTCCGAACAACCAGACCACAGGCGGTGCTCCCCACATCATTGTTTTCGGTATTTGAACTAAGCGGTTTGCTTCATCGATCATAAGGCGTACAGCCTAGCAGTGAAAAATTTTACAGAATCTGTTTTCTCATCTGACTGCTACAGATTAGTTTTTCTATTTAACATACGATTACGCAATATAACAAGGTTAACCGAATTAGACAACAGTAACTCCGAAAACGTAAGATCACTTTACTTTGGATAAATAGACTAATATACAATGTGATTCATTTAAATTTATATTGTGATATTATATTTTTCGTGGAGAAACTAGTAACGATGAGTCTTATACAATATTATATCGTTATATAATGATGCCGTTTCCGTTATAGACTATCAAAAGTTCACTGCCAAACATACTGCTGCTTATCCATAGGTTGCTTTATCTATGGGATATTTGGCATAGCTGCCACGATTGGCAGTGAGCAACCTTTTCATTTTTAGTTATTATTAAGAACCTTGCTGCCCCTGTACTGGTTTGTTTCCCATAGTCGCCTCTAACGGTAGTCGATATTTTTGCACCGCCACTATATGGTAAATTAAAGCTACAATAATGATTAATTAAATGATAAGAACAATATTTTAAAAACCTATAAATAAAACCTAACATTTATCTGGAAAAGATTTTAGAGTTATTTGTCTGCAAGCTTGACGCGATCGTCAGTATATCTAGACGGAAGTTAAATACTGTGTTATCTCATACTATGAACCCTTTATTGATGGATTCAGTTTCAAAAATTTAGACGTTATTTTTAAAGAAACTGTCTAATAGATTATGGGCGTTTCTTTTTTCAATTTATAGTCATTTATTAAAGGTAAATTGTAAGTAAATAAATATGTAAATATTGTTGTAATTTATCTTTGCAAATAAACGAAATTGAAGTGATTTTGTTTGTCAATTTTACGATTCCTTCATAAAAGGTGGCTGTAGACGTGATCCATTTCTTACGAAACGCCTCACGTCTCTATTGGATTACATGTCTAGTAAGTTGAGCGCGAGCGAGCTCGGTGAGTTCAGCCACCCAATTTTTTCAAGCGCTTTGGCTTTTATATTTTAGAGTTCCATGGTTGAACTATAATAACCTTGTTAATTATGAAGTTTTTTAAAGAAAATCCAGTCTATATGGCAGCGTTCATAGTGGGTTATTCATGTCTTTTGGTAAGGACAACAGGATAAATTTAGAAAATTAGGGGTTTAAGTCAGACTATCATCAATATCTCGTATTGCCCCGTGTGACGGAGAGCTTAGTAGATTTCGTCTATTGTTGCAGAAATCTCGTGCGTTACAGTGGCAAAACTTACGTCTTGAGAATAACAATGATTTTATTATAATCGATATAGGCATTCGAATCAACTTTCTTATGTGTGATATAGAATGATTTTTTTACGTTACTTTATTTAAATTTCAGGTAATTCATTGCTGGACAAGGCTGTAACTGATCTCTTAGCGTTAGTTTAGGTTCCCCCCGAACGAATTCTCGCATTATAGTGGCAGGCGGGAATAGTAGCCGTGGCGTTGTCAACAGCGGTGAACAAAGAGGAACCCACTTGGGTTGGCTTGAGGTGTAGGGCCGGCACGAGCGAGCCACTTCATTTCGGATATGTGTTGGTTACGAGAGGGGTGTCCAGTCTATCGCTGCAGCCGAGGCAGAATCGCGGGAAAAGAGTAATATTGGTATGGCGAATCGCCACTCATCCTATCCTCCGCGACTCTGGCGAGGCCGCGTGGTTGAGGCGGTGATGGTTTGACCACTGGGGGAGAGGAGTGTCGGTATTGTGTGGCGCCGCTCTCTCTATACTCCGTGGCCGAAACTTGGGTGGCGGCCGAGCCAGAGACCAGATTCGCCGCTGGGGTCGGGGAAGTTTGTGCTTCCGAGTGCTCGTTTTACCTGGCCTCCACGTATTGGACTCAGGGAGGGGGAGGTCAGTTACATAGGTATAGTTATAGCCTGTGAAGGAAGGTGTGCATTGTGTTCCTGATGCGCCTTACCAGAGAATAAAAGGGGAAGAAAAATTACTTCGCGTGGCTCCGCGGCGATGGTGACATTTCCACACGTAAAAAATCAGTCGATGAAATTATCGGTCCCTAACTTCTATTTGCTTTTACAAACCAGGAATGAACAGCAGCGTCTTCTTAAAATCAACTGAAAAATAAAAATAAATCTATATTAGTAGCGTGGAAACTATACCAGATGACATATTCTGTTAAAAGAAAATTTATTTATTATTGTTCCAATAACTACTTCAATTAAGTGGTTACTGTTGTTCATGGAAATTTTAAACTATGCGTTCTCATGCGTTTTTATCTCTGAGTACTCAGATCAAATGCCTCACAGGATATAATTTTACATAGCTCACATTTTTACAACCTATTGTTTATTAATTTACAAATAAGTTCTGTTTATTCAGAAATAATGTTTAATTTATTCGCAGAAATCAAACCAGTAAAAAATAATAAAATGAACTACGGAACCATATAATAGTATTTTTGTTTACCTACTCGCCGAACCTTAACCGTCTGCAGATTATTCCGAGTACAAGTCGCCTGCACGAGTGTTGTACGTAAGTACGCTTTTACTGCATGTTGCTACCTATCTTGATAGCTACGAAGGATCCCCTTGGAATTGTTGATGAGTTTATGTCTACGTTAAGTACCTAGACAAACTCATCAACAATTCCAAGGTGTCAACTGTAAAAGAGTGACAAAGCAAATTTATGCTGCAGAAGTGGCAGAGACGGCAAGGAGCAACCAAGATATTTATCGACAAAATTGACGATATATTGTGTTGGGCCTAATTAATAGTACCCTTAACTGTCGAGCGTATCGAATATTATCGAATCTAATTTTCTTCAAAAACCTTTGCACTACCACAGTATAATAAAGACATATATATATATATATATATATATATATATATATATATATATATATATATATATATATATATATATATATATATATATATATATATATATATATATATATATATATACTGTGACACTACTAAAATATTTTTCATTATTGCTACAAGCAGCGGCCTTTGTATTTTTGATATGATGGGTAATTACGCATTAAGGGCGTTGGTTGGTGGCGTAATAAAATAAATGACAATAACATTTTATCAATATCGATAGTTGGCATATAACACTGCCCTCTCTTTCACCTTCTCGTTTACGCCACATTTTAAATATATTACATAGACCAGCGATGAGCGATCAGCGATGGGTGATCATCAATTCGCCTGCGAAGCAACAAGCGAAACGATTAAGAGATATACTCCCAACAACGGGAGAGGCTCACGTCTAGCAGACTTATACGGGCTGATGGAAAATAATATTTGTTAGTATCAGAGCCAAGTTGCAGCGTAATATGGCTGCATCACGAACTGGTCGTCTCGACCGGGGAAAGACCAAGCTCATACGAAATATCAGCGTAAAATTGTAGCACAATGCTCTGTGTTTCTTACGGTGAGTGTCGAGAACCAAAGACCTTACCTTACGCATTTGGAAACTTAAGGCAATATTAATATTAAAAATTATAAAAGTTATATGCCAATGGTAGCTGACAAAAGATATAAGCGAATCATATTAACTGTAATTACGTAAACATATTTAAATAAAACAATTTTTTACGGATTTTATCGCACATATTAACTTAATGTCTGATACCCGCTCGCTTCACTGGGCACATGTTAATATTTTATTCTAGAACCTAGATGTAAAATAACAAGAAATAACAAGAGACTATCGTAAAATCCGTTCTTAGTAAGCGTCTACATTCGATCGGATGTATAGTTTTAGAGATCTCGTGATGAGTTAGACATTCAGTGATATTTCGTTTATATATAGATTTTATATCCCCGACGTTTCGAGCACTTTACAGTAACCATGATCACGGTACGGACTGAGGTGTTTGACGTCATAGTTATCCACGACTGCTTCCAGATTAAAATGATTAATTTTTGTTCTGATCTACGCAGTATGAAATTATAATATCTATAAGTCTTGCAGTTGTATGCTTGATCTCAAGCAAGATGGTAGCGTGCAGCCTTCTTTATTGAAATAAAGGATATTTTTTGATTTCAATAGCCTCGTGAATCATTCCTGAAAGGAATCGGTGTTTTTTAGCTAGGATATAAGGTCAATCAAATCTGATGTATTAACGGGTCAATCCTGTACGTGTTTACAGACTGCAGATTTTTCGGAGCGTTGATTCTTGACATCGTTTGTTCTTTGAAATTAGCGTAAATACATTGGCGTCGCTCGCTCTTTGTAATTGTATCGTTGTGTTTTGGTGAATTTCGGGACTATCTATTGAATATTACGACTTGGCTATGTTAACGGACTCTGATTGCTTTCAAAAAAGACTTATTTGGTTGTATTTTTTTGGAACTGTGTACTGCTCAAACGATAATTTGTCACTCATAAGGGTACTTACGCATACGCAATAGAAAGTGTACTTTGTGCTAATTGCGGCCCTATTGGCGTTAACTAAATTTTATGCTTTTATACGTTGCTCTTACATACATTTAGGTTTTAGAACAAAAACTACATACCTAAGTATCTAGTTAGGCACTAAGAATAGATAAATCTCTCAGGATTTTGTTTTTCAGTTTTTTAAAAATCACTCGGAGCTATGAAAAACCTTACCAATTCAAAAACCTTCGCAATTTAATTATAGCCTCAAAATCTAACACTTTTTTTGAAATTTGTCTATACTGATGCTAGTCTTCAATCAAAATAAGATCATATAAGATTTACTAAAGATCGACAACGTAAATTTTTATTCCAGGGCGAACAATGTATGGGCGCAGAGTAATGTCTTTTGCAAAAAGAATTCAAATTTTAAAAGAAAATTAATTTAAAATAAGAATATTTCACCATCACATTTTACGTGGTAGAGCCATGCTGCAATTATATTAGTAGTATAGTTGTAGCACGAATGGGTCGGCTCGACCGGGGAAGGACCACGCTCTCACAGAATACCAGCGTGAAATAGTAGCTTAATGCTGCTGTATTTCGTATGATGAGTGTAGAGAACCGGAGACCCTTTTTACTGGAAATGAGGCATTCCATCTCAGTCCTCACGGGTGACAACGCATCTGCATTTTGAATTTGTAATGGAAGATGGATGTAGATGTCTATGGGCCGCAGCAACCACTTACCATCAGGTGGATTGTGTGCTCGTTTGTCACCCTATCCTTTAAAAAAAAAAAAACACAACGAATGCCACAAAGCACGGTAGACTTCCTGCATATCTTCTCAGGTCGTCACTCCTTCTAGTGGGGGATTTCGCTACCTTCCATTACCGGTACGAGACTGCCACTGGAGAACCCTTTTCTCCCATCGTTTTTCTGTATTTCGAGCTATATGGCCAGCCCATTGCCACTTCTGCTTACTTATCCGTTGGGCTATGGTGGTCACTCTGGTGCGGATATCCTAATTTCTAAGTTTATCACGCTGAGAAACCTCTCCATAGCTCGCTAAACGACCTTGAGCGTCCTCATACGGCTAGCAGTGAAGGACCACGTCTCAGTTCCATAGGTCATCACTGGCAACACGCAGTGGTTGTACAGACTCGTTTTCAGGTTTTGAGGTATAGCCGACGTTATGTCGTAATTGTATCGTAATTTAGCGTAATTTCCCTAAAGCTGCGAAAAAGTGCTCGTCTGACCACTATAATTCTAGAATTTTACCATACAAGCTGTTTTAATAAACTCTAGTAAACTGCAATTTTTTTAAATAAAATATCAAAAGCATAATAAAGCAATAATAAATTTATAAAATTACAGAATTTTTTTCGAATAATTATTCATTGTGAATTACGTAGTAAGCAAGTGCAAAACCTAGACATGAACAAGGCTAATGAACCTGATGGTATTCCTGCAAGGATCCTTAAGCATTGTGCGCCTGAGTTGCCTGTATCTCCTCTCTCTTAATGAACTTGAACGATGCCAAAACCCTGTAAGCTTGCCAATGTGCAACCAAGAATGGTGGTGTTACCGATTCCTTTAATTATCGACCAATCGCCATCACCTCCATACTCTACAAAGTTATGGGTAGGGTTCTAATAAATAGGATAATAATAAGCTGCTTACATATTTTGATACAAATTAACTCCTCGGTGACCACCAATATGGCTTCCGCTGGAGACGGTCTACTGGGGATCTTTTTGTGTATGCCATGCATTTTTGGGGCGTGGCCATCGAGAAGAACGGTAAAGCTCTCGCAGTTTCACTCGCCCAACCCTGTCAAAAGCCTTCTAGATAGAAGGCTTTTGACAGGGTTGGGCACGCAAATCTGCTGAGTAAGCTTCCTGCCTACTACTGGATATCTAACTTTTGCCCCAGGGCCAGATGAAAAAAAAATCTTACAAAAATCCTTTGTAAAAATATTAATTCCTCAATATTTCTAAATATATTATAAATTTTATCGGCAATTTTTATTGTCACGAACCTCAAGCTCGTAACAGTATTTTACTGGCTTCTTATCTTCATTGTAATCGTTGTTGAAATTAGACAATTCATCATCGAGCAAATCTTGATATTGATTATCTAAATTGTCAATACTCGGACGCGGGTGAGCCGTGCCCGACCGGCAAGGTCGTCGCTTTCTATTTTGACGCCCGCTCTGCGCTCGATGGACTCAGACTCGCGAGGTTAATATAATTCACTTATAATTTCTTTTTATAGAATTAAGAACGTAGACTCTTTAAAAAGTGCTGCTGGCGGACGTGCTAAGTAAATGGTGGTTACCATTTACTAACCAACTTGCCGACTGATATCCCTCAAGGTTGCTATCCATTGTACCCGTGGGATCGCGTGTTTGTAGTTAGAGGCGATTGAGGAAAACTGAATCAGATGGGTAGCAACACCTTTCTGATGGTAACTTTAAATAAAAACTTTTGGTTAATCCAAATGTGTATGCCTTAAGCGCTAATGTTATACGTCAATTTTTTAAAGTATTTTAAATACACACAAGTTTTCACAAATAACCATGTTACTATTACTTCTAATTTTCCGATAACTTTATGTCGAACGTCAATAAAAAAAGTTTGGAAAATTCAGAAGTGCACGACTCATATGATCGTGAAAAAATGTAGAAAAAAATTTCAATTAACAACGGAAAATATTTTTTTTATTTTATTATTTAATTATTATTGAGATACAAAATGTTTTAATATTGTTTATTGAAAAAACTTTTAACGGAATTATTTTAAACGATCAGAAATTATCTTTATTATTACTTAAGTTTTTAGGTATTTGTACTCAGGAATGACGGCATTGACGGGTCCGTGGCGCTGTAGCTTGCAATGAGTTATAGCACTGAGGGCCGCGAGTTCGAATCCCGCACGTAACAAGTATTTGTATGGCTTATAAGTAATGGTTATGGATCTGGATCATTGTAAATTTATGTATGTAAACCGCCTCCATGACACAGGAGGAAATCCTAGTGTGGGAGTAATGTTTTTAAAAAAATAAGAAATTTTATCGTAAAAGTAGTCTTTTTTTACCTGACTCGTTACTAATTTCTTTTTCTCGCCAACTTTATTTCGTTTCCAAAATGTTTTTCATCTAGTAATATCTAACCAGTATTTTAATTAAGCATTCACTCATGTCACTCCATAAAGCCCAAGACGTATATTTATATATAAATCCTACGTACTTTCAGTGAAACAATATATTGTAAAGAAAATCTGTGATTAAAAATAATAATAATATCTAACCTAATAAAACTACGCAATGCTTCACATAAGATTGTATAATACTTAATATCACATGTCGCGAATGATATTTTAAATTGCTCATGTATCGGCATTAAATTACACTCCTGGAAGAGCTGCTCATAATTATCCTAAAATTTAATTTCAGCTTTTGGGTTTACTGATATTTTCATAAACGTAATTTGAAATTGCTTTATCTAAATATGTTTTAAATGTCCTTCCATATGCCATTAATCCATATTGCAACGTTGACACAACTATTGCGTAATAAACAACATACAGTGCGGTTTTAGCCGTTACTTTCTTAAAAAATAGAATATACTTAATGTACCTCTTAATTTATTTCACGCTTGTTCAATATTACATCAAAATTTTTACGCATAGATCATATATTTAAATTAGCAATACTTATTGAAAGATTTTATTCCTTCATAAATTGTTGTAGACGGTTTTTGTTATTAATTCGTTCATAGTACCAATTTGTTATTAATTGGTTCAAAGTAAATGCCATAGTTAGCATTTTGCGCCATTGTGCCCTTTTTTCCACAATTAAAGGCGCAAATTACGATCACCTTTAAGGTGTTTCGGTATCCTTATCACTTTTCACTTTTCTTAATAAGTACCTTAGAATTCTGTATTCATATGAACTTATATATGCCTTTTAATTTGTCCTTAGCAAAGTAAAATAATTCTCGAGTCTGTGGAGAAATATTTTCATTTATGTAAATTGGACCTTCGATGTTTTCTCCATACAGCTGATTATTGTTTATACGTCGTTTTCGTGCTTTCGATCATTTATCGCGAGCCGTACGGCTTCTCAATCACACAGCCACCGGGCGCGTCTGTCCGTTATTTTTTTGTTTTTCTTCTCTTCCCACCAGCCAAGCACTCTCTATTTATTTTCATCATCTATTTTCATCAAATGTGAAATTTTACGCATAATTTCGACTATTTTATTTTTCTTTGGTGTTAAAACCAATCAACTCGACATTATTTTCTCTTTCTCGATTTTCTAAAACACATAATATACGTTCTTCCATAATTTTATTTCACTTCTCTAGGTGAATGTTACGTTGCTTAAATATTTAATTAGATTTTCATTCCTGTGAAATTTTTCAATAGCTTTCATCTTAAAATCTAACATTTCTGTGTACTTCTCTACGTAGTATTTAAGTTGTTGTTGTTTGTATGTAACTACTTGTTAATTTTTTCCAATTTTTGCTCATTCCCTCTACTATAGCCATTCGTTTATTGATTTGTTTAAGTACGACTTTAGTCAACAGCGTGGCGTTCCTCTATATGCTTTTACCCCGTCACACGTTTCACAAATTCCTTTAGCACAAAAACAACTTATATTTCTTACACACTTCCAATGAAAGGCATGTTTGCACTTTTTACACTCTACACTGTATTCCTTGGTATTTGGTAAAAACTTTTTGCACTCTTACGTTGCAATTTCGGCATTTTTATGTTAATTAGGCAAACCAAACAAAGACTTGTCAATTCTATTACACAACAGACGTCTGTTCACTATGAGCGCGCGCGCAGACCTGGAGTTTAAGAAAGTAGAAAAAGGAGTTTGAAGTTGGAGAAAGGAGAAGGAGCATTTCATATAGGGAAGCAGTTCGATCATTGATGCACTTAGCTATAGTAAGCCAACCTAATATTTCAGTCACCGTAAGCCTGGTGAGTTGATTTTTTACCTCTTACATTAAAACACACTGGTATGCTGTGAAAATAAAATTTCAAGTATCTTAAAAAGACTAAAGATAATGGTATGTGCTACTCACTAATGTCAGAACCCAATGATTGTTACCATGCAGTTTCTAATGTTCCATAATAATTGTATAAAACAAGATATTGAAAATTAATTTTATTTCAAAAAAGTCCCGCTGGGTATCTTGTTGATTCTTTCAAGTACAGAGGTTTTGCCAAATCAGTAGTAAAAGAAAAAATTGTTCTTGAAATCTATGTTGAATAAAAACGATTCTATTCTATTCTAATGTTGTAACTGGCTACAGTAGTACAGATTACGCTAACGACCCTAGCACAACATGTTCAGTCACAAGATACGTACTAACTAAAAATTGTTCTTGAAATCTATGTTGAATAAAAATGATTCTATTCTATTCTAATGTTGTAACTGGCTACAGTAGTACAGATTACGCTAACGACCCTAGCACAACATGTTCAGTCACAAGATACGTACTAACTAAAAATTGTTCTTGAAATCTATGTTGAATAAAAACGATTCTATTCTATTCTAATGTTGTAACTGGCTACAGTAGTACAGATTACGATAACGACCCTAGCACAACATGTTCAGTCACAAGATACGTACTAACTAAAAATAGGGCAGCATTGACTTGTGCTTATCAGACACAACAGACAGTGGCCCTGTCAACCACTGAAGCAGTATTCATGGCAGACTGTGCTGCCACAAAAGAGGCTGTGGAACTTTTATGTGTCATCGGTGAATTAAATAAAAAATCTATGTGTAATTAAAAACAAACTTTCACAAAGTGTGCAAGCACATTGACAAAAAATTTCATTTTAAGAAAGAAAAATATTATGCTATAATTATTGAGCTATGTGTAGTGATGAGCAATATACTGATATTTAATAAAATGTTATCTTAGAGAATAAAAAATTGGAATTGAATCCTGTTATGTAGTCAAGATCTAGATCCTTTAGTAGTATAAAGTCTATGTTAAGAACATCTAACAACTTCTCTCTCTCTCTCTCTCTCTGTCCCTCTCTCTCTCTCTCTCTGTAGTCATTACTAGCAGAAAGTATTGTATTCCGTCTCAATAAAGATTTGTCAAATTGGTAAGAAATGAATAGTATTTTCATTTAATAATAGCTGAGTATAGGTTATAAGTGCGAGTATGCCAAACTTTTCTTCATACTCCACCTCACTTGCACTTGCATCGGTGCACTCTGCAGACTGACCCGACCAATAAGGATAACTGCCAGGATAATACAGCACATTCTAGGAAATGCCTTTGTCTAGTGTGATTTAAAAGGTTTTCTTATATAAATATGCTTATTATCGACATCGATTTCCGATCAAAATTTAAATGCGTTATAACCCTCTTGAGAAATAAGACGGAATGTTTCGTTTCGGGTCGCCTGTATTAATGAATGTTTCCCAAGGCTCAATTCTCGGCTAATTCCTGTTTTAATCTATATTAATGACTAACATCACTTGGTAGGTGATAAACATGATAGTATTTTCTGATGAAACCTCATGCATTTTTAAGCAGCAATCGTGCAAATATGACGAAGTGATTAGTGCTTTACGAAAATTTGAAAATTGCCTACAGTTACATTAACAATTTACATTAAAAAATCAATATAATTCAACGCAAACATTTTTGACATCCAATGTTAACAATTTGAAGACCAAAGTGTTTTCAAATGAAGAAGAACTTAGCCTTGTTGATCTTAAAAGAAAGCTTTACTGGAACCTATATCTAAACTTTCAAGCAGACTATGCAGCTAATGCTATAAAAGCCAGCGGAAGTCTCACTAGGTTTGCGATTAGATTAGTTTATCTCAGTTATTTTCATAGCGTTATATCTTAAGGGATTTTGCTATGGGGTAATGTGACTGATGCAGAAATAATTTTTATTTTGCAGAAAAGGTTCATAAGAGCCGAATTATATAACCTTAAATCGAAATAGAAATTTAAGAAATACATGTATTATTTTTGACCTTTTTTATTGGATAACGGTGACAAACGAGCACACAGTCCACCTGATGGTAAATGGTTATTGTGGCCCATAAACAATAAGTATTCTTGAAATCTCCATCTTTCCATCATCTACTCTGTCCTCGATTAAGAATCAAAATGCAGATGCGTTGTCATCCGTGAGGAATGTTTAACGGAAACGGTCCTTGGTAAAAAGGGTCTCCGGTTCTCTACACTCACCATACGAAACACAGCAGCGTTAAGCTGCTATTTTACGCTGGTATTCTGTGAGAGCGTGGTCCTTCCCCGGCTGAGTCGACCCATTAGTGCTACAACTATACCAGTAATATAGCTGCAGCATGGTTCTATCAGTATATTTTCGAAAGTTTAATGTGTTTTTACCAAAACAAAATGTATAATAAAAATTATATAAAGCACAAACAAATATTAGCGATACCAGTTACTCGATTCAAATGAGTCACTAATTCATGCATATATGTCGGCGGCAAATTGTATGATTCGTCACTTATCATTACACAAACAATGTCTGTTTACAACACTTGTTGGTGTGTGAAATACCGAAGGCAAATTGATATATCGTCGTGCGATCGTTGAAATGGACAGATTATGATGCGGATGGCCAGTTCATGATACGACGCTATTTCATGATTTGGTCGATGACTAGTATTTGACATTTACACTCCCCATTTACTTTCACTTAAAACATTACATCAACAAAAATTAAACAATTTCCAAAGGGTTCCGTACTTTACAAAACAAGGAACTCTTATAGTTTAGCCATGTCCGACCGTCCGTCCGTCCGCGGCTTTACTCAGAGACCATAGGTGCTACAAATCTGTAATTTGGCATAGTTATACGTATTAATCACGCTTACAAAACTGTGAAATAAAATCTTAAAAAGAAATTTATTTGGGTACCTCCCACACAGGTAAATGGAGGATTATTTTTTTACCCGTCTATTCCATCGTGTGTAATCGTTGGATAGGTCTTTCAACGACATTGGGGGTATGGGGGAACATATTTTCGATTCAGGGGTTCGTTTACGACATATTAAACTTTAAAGCATTGAGGTATTACTACTACGTATAGAGAAGACAACGCCTTGCATGATTTTGCGCCACGCTTTGCGGTACACTGTACCGCAACTGTTTAATGCAACGCCCGCACAGACGAGTCGTGTTCGCTTCGCAGAAATAACAACTTCGAAATGTCTGTTTGTGGTTTTGAAGACTGCGTAAATACTCCAGAACATAAAAAAATGTGATGGTTTAACATTTCATCGGTAAGTAGACATTAAAACGTTTAAAACTCTTTGATTTAAAGTTTTTCGCGTTGTAACAATGCTCACGATAATCGGGCTGTCGACCACCGCCATTTTGCAGTTGTAAAATTTATGGGAGTGACTTGTTGTACACTACGTTGAACGATATGCGTAAGCGCCATGAAATTCCTGGCGCATATTACGTTTTATTCGCGAGAAAACTAACCACTAATGCAAACTAGCGTTGCATGTTTTAATAGTTTGGTTAGACGAAATAACTATTATTTTAGCGCTGCAACGAACTTTGGTTCTAACTGTTACCAAAATGAAGCAAACTTTTGGTTCGGGGTGTCTGTTATATACGCTGGTAATATAGTTCGATGCTTTCAAGTCGTATTTTTTATTAGAGGAATGTGTCCCCCTCATCTACCAACTAAACCGCCATTCTATTTATTGTAGGCCCCATTCAAAGTATTCATACAAACATATATAGCCTAATACAATTTCATTTGTCATACTCTTGGTTTACGCGGGCGACCTTCAGGGTAATTTAGGGCAGTGGTGGTTTACGGGAAGGTACTTTACGGCCATATATATCTAAGGTTTGCAGTGACGGAATATATAGATAGGTCAACTCAAAATATAAAGATAGTCAACTGTGACCATCTTTGTACGGATTTGGCCTGTAAATGATTTGATGTAAATTGTATTATTTTCAAAATCAAAAAGTTTTTTTTACTCATGTTTGAATACCACTCACTTCCTATAAGTTTGATTTGAAAATAAGTTCTTTAGTTACGATCTTCCTATTAGAGCCGATTTATAGTCGTCATAGCGGTCAAACAGCGAACTCACTTATAATGCTCATTATAAAGAAAGCCCACTCATTGTGACGGGCAACTACGAAACCCCACTTCTAAATTGCACTTGGCCAGTTTTTATATTCTCTAACTTTAGGTTACTTAAACATTAACGCAATATTTTAGACTTATACAGGCACTGCAACATTATTTTATTTCAGCACTTATTCTGATACTATAGAACGTTTACATTCAAAAAATTAAGAAAAATAACCCTTAAAGCTTTTACTGCCATCGAGAAACGGAATTTTCAGCTAGCCGTTATTGTATAGACGGAGTAATAAAATTACTGAAATAGGTGGTCTAGTGGAAAATGATATACTGGATGTATCTTTATTTTTGTCACAAAAACACTTTTGAAATAACGTTTCTGTCTACAATGATGAGTTTTTAATACTATCCTTAATTACTATTTTTACTTCTTAATTACTATAAATTAAGTACCTATAAAATAAACAAAGGAGAGGAATTATTTCACAACATTTGTCTTTCCACATTAAATATAATATGGCTGTCTTCAAGGCAAGAGGACTGACTTACTGGACAATATGTACTGACTTAGCTACATAAAATCCTGAAGAACCTGAGCGCTAAACCATCTTTGACTGCAGCATCACTTACCATCAGATGGGAATAGTTGAACATTGACTTATAATTCTTACAAAAATCCTTTAAATTACCATAATTTCGGTTACACACCATAATTTTGTGAAGTTTATAGCACTTATTAGTCTTGATACTGTCTGAAATTGTTAAATGATACGAAGATATTATTTTAAAATTCAGAGCGACGTTAGCATCACGGCTCGTCAGACCAGCAGCCCTGCACGGCCGCAGGTTCAAACTTTGCAGGGAATAATATTTGCTGACTTTCCAAAATTGTTCTAGATCTGAATGTTTGTGTACGTTTTTTTTAAAAAATATTAACTTTCTTAAACATACCATTTGTTTGAACCCCTCAGTCCCCTTAAAATTCCCATGCAGTCGCATACACCCTGCAAATTCCGAGCGGCCGCATGTGACCGCACCAACACAGCTCTTTAAACCATTAAAACTTATATTTAGAGACTACTTTTCTATGAAGAAGTTTTATTATTATAAAAGCTATACAATTTTTTTTATATAAAAGTCAGATTTTACTTCATTACAAAAAGACTATTGTATTTTGATAACAAAAACAAAACATACCAAGCGAATGTCGGCAGTGTGAAAATCACAATTATTTCAGTATATATTACTCGAAACTATTTACGTAAAAAGATAAATTATATTCACAGAAAAACTTTCATTACAATTTTATAATAAAACACTATACTAAAACACTAATAAAACACTAGAAAAATCCAAAAATCAATACAATAACATTCACTCAAAAATGGCGTTCGAAATGAACGTAGATTATGAATAAATATCCTTAGCATAACTATTTTTTATTACTCTAGACTAGAGTATAGAAAATTTCATATTAATTCTATAATGGCAAACTTCTTCATAGAAAAGTAGTCTCTAAATATAAGTTTTAATGGTTTAAAGTGCTGTGGGTGTGTGCGGTCGAATTCAACTGCTTAGATTTTGACGGAATAGCGCCGCGGTCGAATTCAACCGCTTAGGGCTTGAAGGGTTAACTACAATTTATTTAAAAAATTGAAACCAATCTTCTCAGACCGAGCACAGGTGCAAAGTGACCAGCCTCTTGGTGTTCTATAGCATACATTATGGAGTGAGTGAGCTGGAATTACATGAGTTAATTCCTCCCTCTCTTTTCCACCAACGGACAATTAGAAAGTCGCCGCTTCTACACCCCTTTGTCTTTCGTATTGCAAACAGCAAAGGAGTGGAATAATTTTCCGGCGTCAGTCTTTTCATTTGATTACAATCGGGGTGTCTTTAAAGCAAAAGTGGGAAATAGGCTTTTGTTACGCTACGTCAGTGCGATTACATTGGTACGGTGCGATTTTTATCTAGGGGTTCATCACAATTTAAAACATTGCGGCGGGCTCTTTCCTGCCTACAAAATAATAAGGGTAATAAAAAGCCATATGCATAGTGTTGAGACGTATGTAAGCCAATAATTTTACTTCTGTACTTTTAATGAGACTTCTAAAATAGTTAATAGTCTATTTTTGTGATAGTCCCTGTTTCATAGCTCACAGGAGTATATGTAAATGAACAGGCTATTGTGAAAAATTATTTAAATATCAAAGAATATACAATTTATTTAGGTCTGTATCAATAAACTTTTTTAATGTTAAAGCGGCCGACAAAATAAATCCCAAGGGCTTGATAATGTTACGAGCTTCGGTTTCGTGACAATAAAAAATGCCGATTGAATTACCAAAATTAACACTTTAATTCACTTTACACTAATTAAACTTAAAACACTAATAATTAGTCACACTGATTCACTTTATTCCCCTCCGAAGCTTCGGTGGTCTCGCCAAATTCAATACTTCCCCGATCGCACCTTGCAGCGCCTATAAATACACATTAGCACCGAAACATTCAGAACATTCAAGTAAATACGCGCAAGGCGTCGAAAGTTCGAGTGTCGGCTTCTAGAAGCTTAGTTCTTCGTTTCGATACTAGATGGCGCTGTCGGTTGAAAGATTAGTGATGTCATTTTCTGGAAAGCTCTCCTCGCTCCGTTACCCGACACATATGGCGCTAGTGCCGGGTACATGACGTCAACTTAGCCGCGCAACACTGCCCCCTCCTAAGACATGCTCGTCCCGAGCATTATTCGGCATTTATCGGCCCCATAATAATGCGCCAGGCGATCCACATGGACGATCTTAGGAGTTCCTCTTGCCCCTTTCTGTAACGGATCCGCAATGTCAAGGGCTGTCCTATCCCATGGTGCACCAACATTGTACAAAGTCGATGCTCCTGTACTACGTGTCTGAGGTCCCCTTGCAGCCGCACAACTTGTACATGTACGACACCATTATGACACAGCTGTAGAACATTCGGCACTTTAGCTTTAGAGACAACCATTTGCAAACCACAGCTGTCTCCTCGACCATTGTGCCATTTACAGTACAGGACTCCACCCTGAATCAGCAAGCTGTCCCATTGGGCCCAATAGCTTTTCGTGGTTGAACTCATCGCTGAGACGTCGCTCCACTTAGGCTTGGTAGCACGGGCCTTCATCCATTCCAGAATCGGCTTGATGTCCGGATCTTCCTGCTGTGCACGTTGTAAGCTGTCCTTCCACTCGTTGCTGAGGTGGTCTGCCCTGAGCATCCTCACGGATACCACTTCCTTACTCTCTTACATCTTCCTAGTACAATGTTTCCAATCTTCAGGACAAGGTCTTCTTGACAATGCATCTGCGTTACCATGAGATTTCCCGCTGCGATGTCTGATAGTAAAGTCGTATCCCGGCTGCTGCTGGGCGGTGATGTTAGCTGCACTTCCCTTCTGAGATCGTTCACCTTCCCTTTCTAGGGTTCGCTTAGGGCAGCTGGATCGAAGATGGCCCCTTTCCCCACAGCCATAGCACCTAGGGCTGTATCCTTTATTGTGGTTGCGAACCGTAACTGCTGCAACCTCCCTAGCGTGAGGGAAACGATGATCCTGCCACCTCCTAGCGGTGCCGTTAGCTGCACTACCCTCTCGAGATCGATCAACTTCCCTTTCTACGGTTCGCTTAGGGCAGCTGGATCGAAAATAGCCCTTTTCCCCATAGCCATAGCACCTAGGGCAGCATCCTTTGTTGCGGTCGCGAACTGTAGCTGCTGCAACCTCCCTGACGTGATGGGAACGATGATCCTGCCGCACGGCTTCCACCTCCAGTGCATGAGCCAAGGCGTCCTTAAGCGTCTCGTGGTGCCCGAGCCTCACAGCAGCTCTGACTTCCAGTTCGCGGATGCCGTCGATGAATGTCTGCACCAGGTTCTCTTCAATGAGCGCAGGCACAGACTGGTATGCTTTTAGAACCATCTTCTCCACCTCAAAGGCCCACTGCTGCTGTTTTTCGTTGCTGCGTTGCACGCGATCTTTAAGCCGCGCGCGAAAGACGTGTTCCAGTTGAGCGTCACCATATCTCGCCTCCAACGCCTCAAGGAGCTGCTTGTGGGTCACTTTCCCGAGAGCTTCCAACACAGTTAAGGCTTGGTCGCGCAGGCCTAGGGTGAGTGCAGTCATAGCTTGGCTTTTATTCTAGCTTCCATGGCCGCTTCGAACTGGATTTTGTAGGCCGACCAGGAAGAAGTCCCGTCGAACGGCGGCACTTTGAATCCACGTAGCGAAGGTGTTGTAGCTACTACGGAAGCTGTTTTTCCATCCACAAGTTTGAGGTCGTCCAGCGGTTTCTTCACGTTAGCCATCACGTTGTAAACCCGATTGTTCACTTGGTTGATTCGGGTTTCAGCTTTCTCGATTCGGGTTCTACTTTCGCGATTTGGGTTTCAGCTTCTGACAGGCGGTTGTCATGCTGAGCAACCCTATTATTCAGCTCCTTTATCTCCTTCCTGACGGTAGCGTGAAGGTCCTTCATGAGGAGCATCTGCTCTTCCAACCGACGGGCCTGTTCCTCCTGTCTGCGGGCCTGTTCCTCTTGTCGGCGGACCTGTTTATCCTGTCCACCCCGCAGCTGCTCTTCCGACCGACGGCCCTGTTCCTCCTGTTGGCGCGCCTGTTTCTCCTGTCGGCGAGCCTGTTCATCCTGTCGACGGGCCTGTTCCTCCTGTCTGCGAGCCTGTTCCTCCTGCTGCTCTTACAACAGACGGGCCTGTTCCTCTCGTCCGCGCTGCAGCTGGTCCTGTAGCATCGCCATCAGAGCACCTAAGTCAGGTGCTGCAGATGTAGGAGCTACTGACGGGCCTGCAGCCGGCGGCTGGCCCTCCGACGTCTGTGGTGTTGCACCACCATCTTCTTTGGTCCGTCTCCTGCTGGCGTTGACTTCGGGTAGGGACACCCTCCGTTTCCTCCTTAGGTAAAATCGGAATGATTTTATCCCACTTCTGACACCAATTGTTACGAGCTTCGGTTTCGTGAAAATAAAAATTGCCGATTGAATTACCAAAATTAACACTTTAATTCACTTTATACTAATTAAACTTAAAACACTAATAATTAATCACACTGATTCACTTTATTCCGCTCCGAAGCTTCGCTTGTCTCGCCAAATTCAATACTTCCCCGATCGCACCTTGCAGCGCCTATAAATACACATTAGCACCGAAACATTCAAGTAAATACGCGCAAGACGTCGAAAGTTCGAGTGTCGGCTTTTAGAAGCTTAGTTCTTCGTTTCCATACTAGATGGCGCTGTCGGTTGAAAGTTTAGTGATGTCATTTTCTGGAAAGCTCTCCTCGCTCCGTTACCCGACACAGATGGTGCTAGTACCGGGTACATGACGTCAACTTAGGCGCGCAACACTAATCCAATTAGTGTTTAATGATATTAAAACCTGTATTCCAAAGCTATTTGGGCTGTATAAATTAAAGCAACAATTAAAACATTTTCAGCTCTCAAAACGTAGTTTTAATGTTGTATTTTCCGTTATATTTTCTAGAACAAAAAAGAAAAGCTTTTTAAAATTGGAAAATTTGTAGTTATATGGCTAGATTATGTTAACGATACGGCCTATTATCGTCCGTAGTAGATAATTACTTCGCTTTGACTATAAAAGTTTACTTTTAAGTTTAAACTTTTTCTATTTAATATTTACGTATTACGTAAATTTTATTGTAGAAGCGATATGGGTTCAATTCTTGCCGTTACCAATTAAAATTGTTAATTGAAATTTTAAGTGCCGATTTACACTCTCTCCGAATTGCACTCCCAAGTACATCGTGCACGTACTTTGGCGGTGAAGAAAACATTTAGAGGAAACATGCCTATCTTAGGATTAGGAGGAAATATTTCGAGGAGATGTGAAATCCGCACACACTCAAAACTTGATTGATTGTTGTAAAATCTTATTAGAAATAAAGAAAGGCCTACCCTGTATTGGAATATTTTCTATGGACTGTAAATATATAGTAGTCAAAATGCGATAATATAATACATTACATTATTATGTTTGTGTAATTGGCCTTAGAGTAAAAACATAGCTATTACTTATTATGAAACATTTGTAGTATGAATCAAACGTTGGGATTATACACTCTTTGTTATGAACATCAGAACACTATATATGCTATAGTAATTACGTACACATGTATTTTTTACAGAATAAGGCTATCAAACGAGCATACATTCCACCTGATGGTAAGTGAATGCTGTAGCCCATAGATATCTACATATTATATCCTCTTTACTTTTGGAGAAGTCATAGCTAATGTGTAGAATCGTGACTCCGGGAAGTCTGCAGTCTGTGAACGCTTACAGGATCGCCTCCATCATTACGCCAGATTTGATAGACTACAAATCCTCGCTGAAGAACACCTATACCTTCCAAGGATTATTAGTTATTGCAATCAAAATACAAATCATCAAAAAATCTAATTTCAATACAGGCTCTGGCTGGGTGCAACCATCTGCTTGGGACCCCATAATTAATAAAATTGAATCTCAATCCAAGCATACAAATGCAAGACTTCAAAATACTGTAAGTTCATACTGCATAAATCGGACCAAAAATGAATAATTTTAATCATGAGGTAGGTAGAGTAGGAGGTAGGTATATCAGCCCCTCCCTCCTCAACCCCACCCGTGGCTGGCATGGGTGCTGTAAAGTGTTCGAAACGTCAGGAATGTGAAATAAGTTAAATATGCGCGACAAAGTCCATCAAACTAGTTTTATTTGAATATAATTTTGCAAGCGGATATAACTTTTGCGTTTATTTTACGCTGAGTAATTGTTAAATCACCATATTAAGATTGGGATTACAAATGGGATCCAACTTACTTACGTAACGTGTCTATATACGATTATCAGGACTTAGTTTTCCCACTTCTATATATATTACTTTTTAAAGTTTGTAAACATGTTTATTTCATCAATAGGACAATTTGAAGAGAATCATATAAACAAATTGAAGTGGAATAGGCTTCGGTACTCATGCGCCAATTCCTCCTGAAATAATTAGGGATGCGATTTAACTAGCAAATCAGAATATATAATACACTCGGTATTTACGGTGGCACTTTGAACCCACGTAGCGAAGGCGTAGTAGCTACTACGGGGGCTGTAGTTCCATTCCCAAGTTTGAGTTCGTCCAGTGATTTCTTCATGTCAGCCATTACGTTGTCAACCCGATTGTTCACTTGGTCGATTCGGGTTTCAGCTTTCTCAATTCGGGTTTCAGCTTTCGCGATTTGGGTTTCAGCTCCGACAGGCGGTTGTCATTCTGAGCAACCCTATCCTTCACCTCCTTATCTCCCGAAGGTAGTGTGAAGGACCTTCATGAGGAGCTTCTGCTCTTCCAACCGATGGGCCTGCTCCTCTTGTCCGCCCCACAGCTGCTCTTCCAAACGACGGACCTGTTCCTCTTGTCCGCCCCGCAGCTTCTCTTCCAACTGACAGACCTGTTCCTGCTGTCGGCGAGACTGTTCCTCCTGTCGGTGAGCCTGTTCCTCCTGTCGGCGAGCCTGTTCCTCCTGTCGGCGAGCCTGTTTCTCCTGCTGCTCTTTCAACCAACGGGCCTGTTCCTCCTGTCGGCGGGCCTGTTCCTTCTGCTGCTCTTTCAACCAACGGGCCTGTTCCTCCTGTCGGCGGGCCTGTTCCTTCTGCTGCTCTTTCAACCAACGGGCCTATTCCTCCTGTCCGCCCCGCAGCTGCTCTTCCAATCGGCGTGCCTGTTCCGCCTGCTGGCGGGCCTGTTCCTGCAACATCATCATGAGAGCACCTAAGTCAGGTGCTGCAGGTGTAGGAGCTGCTGACGGGTCAGCCTCCGTGGTTGGCAGTTAGCCCCCCGACGTCTGCGGCGTTGCACCGCCAAATCTTCTCTGGTCCGTCTCCTGCTGACGTTGACTTCGGGTACGGACACCCTCCGTTTCCTCCTTGGGTAAAATCGGCATGATTTTATCCCAGTTCTGACACCAATTGTTACGAGCTTGAGGTTCGTGACAATAAAAACTGCCGATTGAATTACCAAAATTTACACTTTTATTACCGAACACCAATTAAAACTTAAAACACTAATAATTAATCACACTGATTCACTTTATTTCGCTCCGAAGCTTCGCTTGTCTCGCCAAATTCAATACTGCCCCGACCGCGGCTTGCAGCGGCTTAAATACACATTTTCTACCGAAACATCCAGAATATTCCAGTAAATAAGGGGCCCCGACCGACCAGGCGCAGAAAGTTCGAGTGTGGGGCTTCTAGAAAGCTTAGTTCTTCAATTCGATACTAGATGGAGCTGTTGGTTGAAAGATTAGTCATGGCATTTTTTGGAAAGCTCTCCTCGCTCTGTTACCCGACACTAGATGGTGCTAGTGCCAGGTACCAGCCGTCAACTTAGGCGCGCAACAATATAATGCATTTGCAACATATAATATATTACCTTACTCCTTACACTCGTAAATTTTAACTATGATAAATCTAACAATTCTTCGTGCGTGCAATATGCTCAAAAAGGCTATAAAGTTTCCTCTTTCATTATAAATATATAGATACGTGATTCTGCCTGTAGTGACAGTGTGGGAATATCTCTTACCCCATATCGTCACTTAGGTATCGTAGGTGGCGACAGATGGGAAACTGATATCGGATATGGGCAGCAGCATTTTCTTGATAACAACATAAATTAAGAAAATGTTCGTCGCGCTGCTCCAATGTGTGTTGGCAAACTCCATATGTTTTCGAAATGTTTTCTCTTCTTTCTCAGACATGCAAGTTTCTTCACGACATTTTCCTTTACCACCGAGCACGTGGTAAATCAGCATTTAAAATTGCCATTACAAATTTAATTGGTATTGCAGTGATTGAACTCGGGTTGCTCGCGTACTGTGAAATTTACATCAAGCTCTTAGATATTACGGCTCATAGTTAAAAGGTCAGTTGGAGCAAACAAATAACCAAATGAAAGATCGTTTGAGATAGCAAAAGGATAAAAATTCAAAATGTATTCCAAAAGACTTTTGGAATGAGCAGAGTGGTTATAGACTTTTCTCAAAAGAGACTTTACGCAAATTTCACTAACCGTAATAAAAGTCTCGGACATCGTGTTAAGAGATTTCATTCCGTTTCGTTTGATAAGCTCTCAGCTAAGTGTATCAGACACGAGAGCTTATTAAACGAAACGGAAGAGCAACATCCTCACCGACTTAGCTTGACACAGGAGCGTTTATCAATCGAAACTGAAGAGCAACGTCCTCATCGAATTAGCTTGATACACGAGAATTTATCAAACGAGACTGAAGAGCAACAACCTCACCGATTCAGCTTGATACACGATGGTTTATCAAACGAAACTGAAAAGTAACGTTCTTATCGACTCCGCTTGATACACGAGTGTTTGTCAAATAAATCTAAGATTGATTCAATTAGACGCTATGCGACAAGCGAGTCGCAATTACGGAGACGTATCTAGTAAAATGATTTTGAAAGGGCTATTAATATTTTTGCAGATTTTACAATTTTTTTATAGGATAGGGTGACAAACGAGCACACAGTCCACCTGGTGGTAAGTGGTTGCTGCGGCCCATATACATCTACATCTATCATCGATTACAAATCAAAAAGCAGATGCGTTGTCACCCGTGAGGACTAAGATGGAATGCCTCGTTTCCAGTAAAAAGGGTTTCCGGTTTTCTACACTCATCATACGAAACACAGCAGCATTAAGCTACTATTTTAGGCTGATATTCTGTGAGATCGTGGTCCTTCCCAGGTCGTGCCAACCCATTCGTGCTACAACTATACTACTAATATAACTGCAGCATGGCTCTATCACTTATAAAGTTAAAAAAAGTTTCATGTACCGTTTAAAATTAAGCGTTATATCCATAATGCGACGAAATTTACAAACTGTAACATTTCTCTCAAATCGTTGTAATCGTATCAGAGTAATATTAATATTTTATTTTATGGGGTTGGGTTTATATACAATATTCTCATCTGATTAGGCTGTTTAAATATATAAAATAAAATTATATACGTCAATGAATAAACGTTAGCGTACATAATAAGAAATAAAAAAACCTTTTATCTGACCTGTAGTTAAAAGTCAAAAAGAGATCTGATTTAGATCTCGTCAAGACAAATCATAGAAGTCGATACACGCTACAAAACTTTGCCATGGAGTTATAGGCTTAAATAGTTATATATATATATATATTTATTTATTTAAGCCTTTATTTCCCAAAATAGAATTACATAAAATTAAATATATTACAAAATTTCATTTACATTCACAAAACCAATCATGCTTCAAAGAAAATTTTAACATTTAGATTTTTTTTTTAATTTTTAAAAGCAAATAACAATTTAACACATTTTTAAATTATCAAATATGAAATAATAAAAGAAAATACATAATCAAACAATTGAAATCAAATACTAATAATAAGATATGTAGTGGTTAATTATAACATGTTATGAAGATCAATTTACAGCAGATTGGTCATGATAACATAATATTCAAATTTTTACTTTTTCCTAGGATTTGATATTATATATTATTTATTTGGGTACCCATTTGCGGGTGAAGGCCTCCTCCATCTTTTGCCATTTTTGTTTATCTTGTGCGAGTCTCATCCAGGTGTGTCCAGCTGTGGCCACAATGTCATCACACCACCTACGCCTGGGTCTACCGCGTGTCCGTGGCACTTCGCGAGGGTACCATTGGAAGACTCTCTCACTCCAACGTCCATCTGTAGCTCCTGCAACTTGGCCTGCCCATCTCCATTATAATTTACATGCTAACTCTGCAGCATCTATAACTTTTGTGTTTTTTCTTATTTCTTTATTTTTTTTTGCCTATCTCGTAATTTAAGACCTAACATGTTCCTCTCTGTTGCACGCTGAAAGACCTGAATTTTGTTTATTATTGTTTTTGTTAGTGCCTAGCTTTGACAGCCATAGAGTAGTGTTGGTAGAATAATAGTATCTATTGCCTTCTTTCTTAGTCGCGTCGGTATAGGAGACTTAAATATTTCTTTTAGTGACCAGTATTTTCTCCAAGCACTTTTTAATCTGCGGTCGACTTCATTTTCCGTTTGGCTTGAAAAAACAAATGTTCTGCCCAAGATAGACATAGCTGTCTACATACTCTATGAATATATTTCGCACCTTCGTAGGCACTCTAACGCTGTTAGTTAGGAGTCTCGTTTATATTAACTGCGTTATCAGAATCAGTATCCAAGCACATGGAAATAATTTAAAAAAAACGCTTTAATTTTTTTTTTCATTAAAAAAAATTATTTGCAAATTTTATGTGGTTTTATTATCTTTGCATTGGCCGAGGAGTAAGAGGATTGTCAAAGACCCCGCATTACCGATACTCGTGTGAGTTAGAAGAAATAAAACCACATGCAATTTGCAAAATATTTTTTTTTCATTAAAATAAAAAAAAATTAAATGCGTTTTTTTGAAAAAAAAATGTTTCTATACGCTTGGCCTGATTCTGATAACACACTTAACGGGAACCACAGGGTTTTTGTTATATACTTTATATATATATATATATGGGATGGAACGCAGCGTAATGAAGTGATCTGGAAGGAACGGAGCGAATGACGAATGAGTAAAAAAATGATAGTGAGTGAGTAAGTGGGAATGATAAAAAAGCAAGATGGAGGAAAAGACGCTTGTAAAGACGCGCACGCAAAAATTTATTAAATTTAAATAAAGAGTGTTACAAGATATTTCTGGTTTTACAGCACGGTCAACACTACATTTTTGGGAGCTCGTCCGAGATCTGTGCAGTAAAATCCCTCAGAAGACAGTGTATGAGTTTTAGGCGAAATATCCGGTGGCTGACGGCACGTGGTTTCACGTGGCAGTGGCAAAGACGGGGCGGCATTTTGGTGAAGTTATTACAAGAAGACGAAACAAAGACGAGTACCTACACCAAGATGAGCAAAGGCGGAAAAGAGCGCAGGAAAAGTCGCCAGGATGATTTCGAAGATAGCATCGGCGCACGAGCTGACTTTCGCGGCAACATGCTACAAATGACTTCGGAGTACATACCAAGCTACTCAGGATAAGACGGTACATTCACAGCGGCACAATGGGCGCAGGAAATCGAAGATAATGCTGAAATATTCGGCTGGACTGCACTGCAGCAATTATTAGTGGCGAGGCGCTCTTTGACCGGCACGGCAGCGCTTTGGCTCCGTGCGGAATGACCGTTTAAGTCGTGGGATGACCTAAAAGTTGCAGTATTGAAAGAATTTCCTGATTCTGTCGACATCAAAACCATACACGAAACGATGAGCACACGCTAGAAGAAAGACAATGAAAACTGTTTGGATTATATGCTGACTATGAAAGAGTTGGGAAAGAGAGGGAAAATGCCAGATTACGTGGCAATCAAATATATTGTCGATGGGATACGTGATCTGGAGACAAATAAGATAATGCTATATGGTGTAACTACGTACGCAGAATTAAAAGAAAAGCTACGTACTCGTAATTACGAAACTGTAAGGAGTAAAATGGAACAACGTCGTCGACGAAAACCATCCGAAAAGAATCGCTGTTTTAGCTGTGGCGAGATGAATCATACATCTGCATTTTGCCCATATAAAGAAAAGGGATTAAAGTGTTTTAAATGCAACCAGTTCGGCCATATTGCTACGTCATGCCCGATGCATCATTCAATCATTCAGGTTCAAAACGAAACAACAATGCCCGAGCATAGACGAAGCGGCGGAAGCCGACTTCATTCGGCAACTTTCGGCAAATTTCGTTATCCGGCGGCGGTACCCGAGAAAGAACGAAGGCAGCAGCAAAGTGACAACATGAAGTTGAAGCGCATTATGTTCGGACGATCAATGACGTCAACGGTAGAATCAACAACTCATTCGCAGGAAGTGAATGATCATTCGTCGTGTGATGGCTATGTTGGCAGCCATGACGGCCCGCATCTGACAGTAGCGTCAATGTCAAACTCTGAAAAAGCAACGGAGAGGTTGTGCAGATTGTAAACAATACTTGCACCGACAAAACGGATACCTTCAAACCAGTGAAAATGATAACTGTGTGCAATCTTAGTGTTAAAGCATTAGTCAACTCAGGCAGAGACGTTAACATAATTTTATCAGAGTGTTACAAGGCATTAGGTCAGCCAAAAACGAAAAATGACAATACTATTTTATCAAGTATTGGACAGTGTAAGGTTAAATCATTAGAAAAGTGTTATTTACAATTTATTGCTGATGATCAACATTTCGATGGTGTGTTCCACATTATTAGTAGCGACTATGTACCGTATAATGTAATTATAGGTCATGATTTTCTGAAAAATGTTATTATGTAATGAAAGATGTTGCAGTGAGGTTTTATTTGAAAGATGACGAGTGGATGAAATGTATGACTGTTGATAAGTGTGACCATGCTTCTTCTGTAGGTCCCATGACAGATCCTGAGTTGAAGAAGCAAGTACATCAGTTAATCTATCAATATGGACAACCAGTACAGAAAAAAGAAGCTCTCATACAGTTAAAAATAGTACTGAAAGACGACATTCCAGTGACGCATCGACCCCGAAGATTATCTCTAAAAGAGCAAGAAATAGTGGAAAAACAGGTATCTGAATGGCTAGATAAGAAGATTATCCGGGTGAGTTTCTCTGAGTATTCTAGTCCAGTGGTTCCAGTGCAAAAAAAAGATGGGACAACTAGAGTTTGTGTAGATTACCGGGCACTAAATAGAAAAATTGTGAAGGATGAGTTTTCCTTGCCTATTATAGAGGATTTAATTGATAAATTGAAAGACTCTAAATTCTTCAGTATTTTAGATTTGAAAAATGGATTTTTCATTTAAAAGTAAGCGAGGAATCTATACCCTATACTTCCTTCGTAAGGCATCATGGCCAGTTCGAATTCTTGAGAGCTCCCTTTGGACTCTCAGTTTGTCCAAAGAATTTCATGCGATTTGTCTCAATTATCTTCAGAGCTTTAATAAGTAAGGGGATTATTCTAATCTTTATCAACGATATTTTATTTCCACCTAGCGATGAAAGCCAGGCAGTACAACGCTTGCAAATGGTGCTTGAAGTGGCATCTGAATATGGACTGGAGATAAACTGGAAGAAAGCTAAACTTGTCCAGAAGGAAATAGAATATTTGGGACATGTCAAGAATGGAGAGGTAAAACCTAGTCCAGAAAAGACTGATGCAGTAGTATAGAGAGCTATGCATTGACTGCACAGCCATTGACAAATTTGCTCAAAAATGATACTCATTTTTGTTTTGGTGAAGACCAAAGAAAAGCGTTTAATATCTTAAAGTATAAATTATCTAGTAATCCAGTATTAAAAAATTTTAATAGTAGTTTGCCTACAGAATTACACACTGATGTTTCATGTTTAGCGTATGCAGCAATATTATTAAAATTTCATCATCACAGATGGCATCCAGTTTACTACATGAGTCGAAAGACCAATGATGTGGAAAGAAAGTATTCAAGTTACGAATTAGAGGCACTAGCTATTATTGAAGGTGTAAAGAAATTTAGACATTATTTGCATGGAATTAAGTTTAAAATCATTACAGATTGCCGAGCATTTGAACAAACATTGACGAAAAAAGATTTGTCAGCTAAAGTAGCGAGATGGGTACTATTTTTAGACCAATTTGATTTCACTGTAGAGCACCGAGCAGGTTCGAAGATGAAACATACAGATGCACTCAGCCGTGATTGTCCTACAGTGATGTTGATCACCGATATGCATCAACAAATCAGACAAATGCAAGACCAAGATGAAGGCCTCAAAGCTATCAAAGAAATATTGAAGAATGGTTCTTACCAAGATTATTGCATCGAAAATGATTTGCTGTATAAAGGAGAATTGAAACAATTGGTAATACCAAAAACTTTGGAAAAAGAAATAATAAAAAGAACTCATGGTATTGGTCATTTTTCATGCAAGAAAATGAAAGAAATCATAAGGAACAGCTATTACATCATCAGTTGGGTAAGAAATTTCAAGACTTCATGACAACATACATACCATGCTTACTGGCAACAAGAAAATCTGAAAAAACAAGAAGGATTTTTATACCCTATGGAAAAAGAAAGTATGCCATTATATACTTTGCATATCGACTATATTGGGCCTCTAATGGAAACTAAAAAACAGTATAATTACATTTTGACAATGGTTGATGGGGGGGGTATATTGCCATAGTTGCCACGCTTGGCGAGCGGGTTGGCAACCGCAGTTTTTTTTATCGTACAGTTGCTGTTATCAGGAAGATGCTGCTGCCCATCTCCTGCACGTCTCCCTCTGTCGCCTTTTACGACACCCACGGGAAGATATGGGGTAGTGGATATTCTTAACCGCCACTGCACGGCAAAAAAAGGCTTCAGTACCATAGACCACATACATACCCTGCGGCAGATTGTACAGAAGACTGACGAGTACAATTTGCCACTTTGCCTGGCGTATGTGGACTATGAGAAAGCCTTTGATTCCGTCGAAATTTGGGCGGTGCTGCAGTCCCTTCAGCGGTGCCAAGTTGACTGTCGGTATATCGAAGTGCTGAAGTGTTTGTACAGTAGGGCTACGATGGCTATCCGAGTACAGAACCAGAGCTCGAAACCTATCCAACTGCAGAGAGGTGTAAGACAGGGTGACGTTATATCCCCGAAACTCTTCACCGCTGCTTTGGAAGACGTTTTCAAGCTACTGGACTGGAAAGGATACGGTATTAACATCAATGGCGAGTACATCACTCACCTTCGATTTGCCGACGATATAGTCCTTATGGCAGAATCGCTGGAGGACCTTAGCACTATGCTCAATGACCTCAATGGTGTCTCCCAACGGATAGGTCTTAAGATGAACATGGACAAAACAAAGATTATGTTCAATGTCCATGTCACACCTATGCCGGTAGTTGTGGGGAGCACTATGCTCGAAGTTGTTGACGAGTACGTTTACCTGGGACAAATAGTCCGACTAGGTAAGTCCAACTTCGACCGAGAGGTCAATCGACGGATTCAACTCGGCTGGGCAGCGTTCGGGAAATTACGACACATCTTCTCGTCAGGTATACCTCAATCTCTGAAAACTAAAGTGTACAACCAGTGCGTGTTGCCAGTGATGACTTACGGATCAGAGACGTGGTCCTTCACTGCTGGCCGTATGAGGACGCTCAAGGTCGCTCAGCGAGCTATGGAGAGGGCTATGCTCGGAGTTTCTCTGCGTGATAGACTCAGAAATGAGGATATCCGCAGTAGAACCAGAGTGACCGACATAGCCCAACGGATTAGTAAGCTGAAGTGGCAATGGGCCGGCCATATAGCTCGAAGAACCGATAACCGATGGGGAAGAAAGGTTCTCGAGTGGCAGCCTCGTACCGGTAGGCGTAGTGTAGGGCGACCCCCCACTAGATGGAGTGACGACCTGGTAAGATATGCAGGAAGTCGATGGATGCAGGTGGCTCAGGACCGTGCTTTGTGGCATTACTTGGGGGAGGCCTATGTTCAGCAGTGGACTTGTGAAGGGCTGTAATGATGATGATGATGATGAATGGTTGATGCCTTCACCAAGTTTACATGGATATTTCCAACAAAGTCCACAACCAGTAATTAAGCATTGGACAAATTAAAGATTTTTCAACAACATTTTGGCAACCCAGACAGAATAATAACTGACAAAGTTACCGCATTTACAGGACATGATTTTCGAGAGTTTTGCGAGATTGAAGGTATACAACATATCAATATAACAACTGGAGTATCACGTGGAAATGGACAGGTGGAACGTGTGCATCGCACGATCATCTCAGTTTTGACAAAGTCATGTATTGAAGACCCTTCCTTATGGTATAAGCATGTAAGTCGATTACAGAGAGCTTTGAACAGCACATACCATAGGAGCATTGATACAACTCCATTCACACTAATGATTGGTACAAACTTGAGACAAAAGGAAGATTTGGAAATAATACAAATTTTACAGAGTGAAGAGGTTGAACAGTATAACAGAAACAGAGAAGATTTAAGAGTGAAAGCCAAACAACACATATTGAAATTACAAGAAGAAAATAGAAGAAACTTTAATAAGCATAGAAAAGAAAGCTGCAAGTATGAAATAGGGGATTTCGTAGCAATCAAGCGCAATCAATTTGGAGTAGGACTTAAGTTGCGATCTTGTTCTTTTGTGTTATGTAAACTTCGCCTAGTTTCCTTAGAATGAGTTAAACATAAGTGAAAATCAAAAATTACTTTAACAAGAATCGAATATGAGATTTCTTCCCCTATTTCACACCCTTATAGCTTGTAAAGTTCCTTAAACAACAGTAAAATATTAAACAACTCCCCTGTTTTCCACCGTTAGGGGTGGAATATTTTCTTAAAAAATTTATGGCCTCTTGATTTAAAGCCTATTTAATAAATAAAGAGCCTTTAAAATCGATTCAAAATCTGCAAAGATAATCACGTTACATACATACAAAAAACATACACCCGAAAAAAAAGAAAACTTACATGTTTGGAAGGCTTGTTGACACACAATGTACACTCGTAAATTATTTATAATAGCAAAATGTCAGTACGAGAACACCTTTGTTAATAATTTATAGGACTATGATAGAGAGCTAATTTAATGGAGTGAAACGTCACTAAGCGGAAATCGATTTTTTAAAAATAGGGACGTAAATTAAAGGAAAATGGCGAACCCCCAAACAAAGTTTTTGTTGACATTATTTTCTTGTGTATATAAATGAAAAATATGTAAAAATATAGAGTTTGAAATCCTGAACAATTTTTTTTCAGTCATACTACTGCAGCAAGTAAGGAATTAGAGATATTCCAGTTTGAACAAAATTCACATCGGCTATTATAGGCTATATGGTATAAAAAAATAAAAAAAAACTTTGTCTGCCTTAATTGGCAAATCGTTACTGCAACAACAACTAGTCAAAATAATTTCTAATTATGCTTATATAAAGTATTTACCGGTATAAAGGAAATCCTAAAATAACACATTCATCTAATAAATTGATTTTTTTTGTGAATAAAATGTGGTACAGGGATGGCCCTGTACATACAAGTGGTTGTAACGTGGATGTGAGGGACACTGGAAACAGACTGGCAGAAGAACTGAGTTTTCTAGGGTTAAAACAATATAATACCATTATAAATCAAGCTGGCAATACAATAGACCTAGTATTTTCCAACCTTCCATTGGAAATCACTAACTGTACCTCACCCCTAGTTAATATTGATCGGGCTCACCCAGCTCTTGTATTAGAGGTCTTAGATATCACATTTACCCCTCTAGTTGAAACATCACTCCCAAAGCCAGCCATAGCTTCCACAGAGGCGATTATGACAAAATAAATGAAGCGTTTGGTAACAACGATTGGCTATCTTTGGTGGGCTCGTGTGGAGCTGAGAACGCTTGTAATATTTTTATGACACCATTAATAACATAATCTCAAAATATATTCTTTATAAAACAACACATGGCAATCATACTTATACACTCTGGTAGAACCAAGCTCTTATTAAAATAATAAAAGAAAAAGCGAAAGCACATAAAAGGTGGAAAAAACGAGGCAATTATTTAGATTATGATGAATTTTCATTTTTACGTAAACGACAACAACGCGTGACTGATCATTGCTTCAAAAATTTTACAAAACAGGCTGAAAAATCTATTAAATATATTCCAAAGGCATTTGGTCATATATAAAATCTATGCGCGGAGGATCGAACTATCCCAAACAAATGTCATACCGAGAAAACACAGTGTCGGTATGTTGCCAATGGGAGAGACATATGTGATGCATTTAACGATTTCTTCAAAAATGTCTTCGCAGTCCTATCCACAGGGTCTATAGAAATTGAGTGTGATAGCATAGTTGGTGACGCCATTTCCAAAATCCATGTTGAGGAGTCTCTGGTAGAGAAAAGATTAAATCTCCTAGACGTTTCAAAGGGAGCTGGATGTGATAATATTCCACCATTATTCTGGCCTAACTGTGCAAAGACTTTATGCACACCTATAGCCCTTATATTTAATATTTCACTCCGCGAGGGAGTCTTTCCTAGAATTTGGAAAAAAGCACACGTGGTGCCTATACATAAGAGGGTAGCAAAAGTAAAGTTGAAAACTACAGGGGGATCTCAATCTTAAATACATTATATAATATAGTTATAAGTAAATTATATAGTTATAATTATATAGTTATAAGTAAAGGCCTTCCAGCTACCCAGCACGGATTTCTCAGACAACGCTCCACTGTCACAAATCTCGAGTGCTTTTCAAACTATGCATTATCAAATATGGATGACGGTGGGCAAATTGACGTGATCTACACGGATTTTAAAAAAGCATTTGATCGTGTGAACCACGTCATTCTTTTGAGAAAACTTCAGATATTGGGTATTCACGGGGATCTGCTCAGGTGGATCGAATCCTATTTACATAACAGGTCACAAGCTGTGGTGGTGGGGGGATACAGATCGGATTTCATTGACATACCAACAGGTATACCCCAAGGTTCCCATTTAGTACCTCTTTTTATGACGCTTACGTCTACGATATCATCAACTGTTTTACCTTTACACAACATTTAATGTACGCTGATGATAAAAAAATATTCGTCAAGATTCAAAGTGAAGAGGACTGTTTTAAAATGCAACTTGATTTAGACGCCTTATTAAATTATTACTTAAAGAACAATATAACACTTAATATTAAAAATGTGAGTGCATTACTCCCACGAGACAACCTAACCCAATATTATACTGCTACAACTTTAATGGAATACCAATTCATAGAACATCGACTGTGGGAGATCTTGGCGTATACTTCGATAGTAAAATGCTTTTGTCTGATGTGTCATGTTGACAAAATAGCGGACAAGGCTTTTAAAAATCTAGGATTTGTCATTAGGTCATGCAAACCTTTTAAAAATATAAGTACCTTGAATGAAAATGAAAATGAAATGAAAATGAAAATGAAAAATATTTTATTAACAGAAAAATATGTACAAAAGGTAATATCTGTTGGTTTCCTCACTAGGCAAGCCTGTATCGAGGAAACCTGAGACCAAAGTTCACATGGCATTATTTTATACATCTTATCAGACAATAATATACCTACTTAATATACCTACACAAAATAGCAATAAAAGAACTGCATTATGCTAAAAATCTAAAAACATAAAAAAAAAGAAAGGAACCTTTAACTACCAAGCCAAGTTTTATATAACTGCAATGTATTAGCTATATATTATGTATTTACATTTAAAAAGAAAAAGAAAATAAAATTAAAACAACAACAATATTTACCTAAAAAAAATTCACAAATACCATCAATTAGAAAAAGTCAGTTTTTATCAATTGTTCTGTTTCCTCATATGATAGGGTGACCAACCATTTCTTTATGATTAATTTTGCTGATGCATATTTTTTATTTATAATATTACAGTGTTTGACGACTTTATTATAAATTTGTCTTTTGATAAAGTCGCCAAAACGTTGGGCAAATTTTGTATTGACAGAAGGTATGGATAGTTTATATACCCTGCGATTTGTCAGTAGTTTGTGGTCATTTGAAGATAATATGTATTTATGTACTGCTAAAGACGTATTCAGCACAAAGAGTTGACGTACAGTAAGTACTCCGGCATCTTGGTATACACTTGCAGTGGGGTATCTGTACGGTTTTCCTAGCATTGCCTTTAAAACTGCCCGCTGTGCTCTCTCAATCTGTACTAAATATGTTTTGGATGCACATCCCCAACATGTGATGCAGTAAGCTATGAGCGATTGACAAAGGGCGTAATACACAGACTTTAATATTGCCTTATTTGTTATATAATATAGCTTTCTCATTATATGGATAATCCTTCTTATTCGGTTTGAAAGAACTTCTATGTGTGATTTAAATCCCAAATTTCCGTCAACAAGTACACCGAGATATTTTATAACTTTAACCTGCATAAGAGACTCACATGAACAGCGCGGATTTATGTCGCATGACTCTTTATGAATTTTTATATTCAAATCGAACTTCAAATGCCTTATATCATGCTTATGTCCGCAGTGTCGTTGAATATGCCTGCCCGGTCTGGTCCCCCCAATACGCCATTTAAATAAATCGTCTAGAGCGCGTACAGAAAATATTTATTAAGCATCTTAATTATCTCGTACAAAAACCAGCCTCACCAACCTATCAAGAGAACTGTAACCGATTTAATCTACTTACCCTTGAAAATAGGCGTAAACTAGTGGATGTATGTCTACTGTACGACATAGTGCACGGACGCATTGATTGCCCCGAGCCAGTTACAAGCGTGGGGCTTAATGTGCCTTTACCCCGCGCTCGCCGCGTCACGCGCCGCCAGCCGCACATGTTAAGCACCCGCTGGTACTAATTACGCGCGTAATGCACCTCTCTTGCGTCTACCCAGCCTTTACAACGAATTTTTTGGAGAAATTGATATTTTTAACCACTGTAAGAACGCTTTTAGGCGCTTAGCTATTGAAAGTCTTAAACCTAAAACCCAAAATAAAATTAAATAACATAACATAATTTATAACTTATAGTAAAATAACAGTAATATACTGCTAATCTAGTGTATAAAAAAATAACATGTGTGTATTCGTGTATTTGTTTGTTAAAAAATAAACGTGTGTGTATTCGTGTGTATTTGTTTGTTACCGTTGAACAGTGTGTAATGTTAATGATTTCATTAATGTACATGTACATATTTTCATGAATTTTTGTATGAAACATTCGAATGTGCGAGCTGCCTGAATGAACAGGTGCAACAATTCAATTCAATTTAATGATTTATGTGTAAATTTGAGTTTATACCTACTGGTTACTAATTATTACGACCGTAGTATGCTATGTCATAGTAATTAATGGAAACCTGTTATTGGCCTTATTGTAAGAATAATATTGTTTAATGTAAACTATATAAAACGCTGTTGGTTTCTTAATAAATAAATAAAAAATACACGTCATACTAGGCTGCTTGATGTAAGATCTTTGCCTGCCTGTGTGAATTGTATTAACCAAAACAACTTTTGAATATAGTTTTAAATCTTAGATTTAGGACAGTAATTGACGGATACAGAGTGCACGTGAGAAGAAAATTTCCTATGGCAATATGGCAAAATAGAAAAAGATAGCAAGTCTCATGACTTTTAACCGTTTTTGAATAACAGGTTGGCACAAGTCGGCACCCAAGAAATAAGCTACTAGATGTTTTGTAATTTTTTAAATTATTATCCTTTCCCTTACTGCGCCCGCCATAACAAAAAACAGCTTTGTACCGGGGCCTCTGTCGTCACCTCAGCTGGCGGCACTTGTTATAAACATTTATGTTTCTCACGACCTTTCGTTTATGTTTAAAGAGGTTTTAGTTACAGTTATTTAAAGCCGATAAGATTTTTGATAAGTAGAAAAAATAACCATAACATTTAAATGTTTATTTTATTTTGTACAGCACTTTGTTTCTAACGGATCTTGATAAAGTGTACTTACTGATGATAAATTTTATTTTATGAATGAAATATCGTAAGTTTTTATTTTATTTTTATGTCTTTACAATCAATATAATATATTCTTCCTAAATGAACCGAAATTATGCATGTAATAATTATAATAATTCTACTTTTTCGCTTGCAAACATTTGCTAAAAATTCGACAATAGACAGTTTGCGCGTGCTTTGTAAACTCATTTTCAAAACCTTTTTGTGTATATATTTTATATCGTCTTCCTTTATTTTTCTTATACAATCATATAGATATAACATTTAGCAATTCCTAGTAAAAGTATTTACTATGGTATTCCAATAAGAAATATACTATTATTATTTTATTAGAATCTTATTAGAAATCTTGACCGTTATGAATTGTTCGCGTAGAGGTTTTTTATTTCTAATTTTTTAAATTAATTGAAACATAAAAGTTACTGTTGTTTAACTTAAATCATTCAAAAACATTACGTAGTAAAGATAAATAACATTACTTACAGTTTTTTTGAAAGAAAATCCAACTAAAATCACAATCACAAAACTTCAACGATTACGCAACTAACCACACCAGCACGCAAAAGCGAATGGCTGTTATATTTGATTTTGTCTATGTAACCGAGTGAATATAAATTCTTCAGAATATTCTTTAGTTCGTTCAGAATTGAATGAAATAGTATTCAATCGAAAATATATTGTATTTTTATATCAATTAATGACGAAAATAGCAGCACGTAATGCGGACATGTATACATGTCCTCTGTACTCAGCGGTCACAAAACGTGTACATGTCAACGTGTCCACGGTACCTCAAGGGAGTGTTAGTTTTTGTAATTCATAGTTTTCCAAGATGAGTGAGTGACTGGTGTAAATAATAGAAATAATCCTGACAATTGCACATTTTACAGGTTAATTCTCAAGACGTCGTCAATAATAAGACGCATCTATTTTTGGTTAAAATTTATGTTGTATAATGTTTAAAATATAAAATGTTTTCTAGTTCTAATTTGCATTAATTTTGTTAATACATTTTTATACAAAATATTAATATCCACCTGATGGTAAGTGGATGCTGTGGCCCATACACATCTACATTTAATCTCGATTAAGAATCAAAATGCAGATGCATTGTCACCCTTGTGGAATAAGATGAAATGCCTCGATTCTAGTAAGATGGGGCTTCGGTTCTCTACACTCACCACACGAAACACAGCAGAATTAAGCTGTTATTTCACGCTAGTATTCTGTGAGAACGTGGTGCTTTCCCGGTCGAGCCGACCCATTTATGCTACAAACTTAATATAGCTGCTGCGTGGCTCTACTACATATAAATTTACAATTACAGCGTATTGTTATAATAAGACTTCAAACATTTACTTCAAAAACTTAAAAAAAAGAGATAGACTTTTATGCGTTATAAAACTAATAAAGCCATCAAGAACCTAAGTATCTATTTATCAACCGAAAATAACCTTACTTTACCAACGGGTTACATTAGTAAATTATTCATAAGCTTTTTCGGTGTGAGCGTAATTTCAGATTACATTCCCAAGTCTCAATGATAAAACTTAGCGAAGTTAGTTATAGATATTTAGTAATGTTCCTGAAGCGCCGCTAGACGTCCGCGCATGAGACGCGCGGCTTAGTGTGCCAGGATAGTATAAACTCCATAGCATTTGATACTCACAATGCTCGATGCCCGATTCATGCTTGATGCCGACGACAGTGTGCCGAAAACGTAATAGCCAGCCTACAGCGTTAGCCGTAAAGAAGAGGAACTCGTGGTTAAATAATAGTTGCATGGATCAATAGATCTACGAAATTAAGCTGTACTTGCCGCGGTCAGTCCATAGATGGGAGACCGTTTTCTTAACATACATATTTACATATAACATAGATTGAGATAATAAAGAGTCCACTTTATTATCTCCTGCGTATTTGGGTAGTCTCTGTTAAGATCATTATAGTTTTAAATTCATGCAGCTAAAACAATACTAAGTTTACTATTACCTTATATTTTTCAGGGACGGATGGAAAAGAGTGTATCCTCATAAAGTGGGGGCGCACTACATTTCGCCTGCCGATACGAAGCTGCAACTCCAGAAATTTCCTTTCCCATCGGTTGTTGGTTCGTCGAGATATATTGTTAGTCCATTGCCACTTCAGCTTACTAATCCGTTGGGCAATTTCGGTTACTCTGGTTCTACAGATATTATATAAATATCCTCTTTTTTAAGTCTATCTCGCAGAAAAACTGCAAGCCTATGCACGTACGCACATGCACATACACATAACACTCAGACGCCAAACACCCAAACACAAACACACGAACACCCAAACACCAAAACACACAAACGCACGAACACCCAAACACCCACACACATTAAAAATGTAGATATGGTTTTTGGATCGTACAACTTGCACGATTATTTTTGGCAGAGTGGCTTGTTTCGCACAAATGCGTTTTGTATTTTTGGCTTCTTGTTTTGTATAATTTTTACATAATATGATCCAATTCAGAAACAAAAGGAATATTAAATTGTATAACCACGGAATATAAAAATCAGTATAACATTTAAAAATACACAGAATATATTCGTGTTCAATGTTATGAAATAAGTGCTTTTATAGCAGACGTCAAAATATCCTAATATTTTAATAATTAAACAATTAGCTCTGTAACATTTATGCACAGAATAAGTACGTCTAATTTAACTTCTTATATTACATATTTAAATTTCGTACATTGTCAAATTCTTGTAAATAAAATTGTTTTACAAATAAACTTTAGTATCAAATTCATTCAATGTGAATGCGTATACAATTATTGGTAAAGGGTCGTATAATCATCTAACTAAATGTTAACGTCATCCGTAATCTTATTCTCAGAACTGTGTCAGGCAGCAGCGTCGAAGGTGCAAGATATCTGGTACTGCTCTGTTAGATGTTATAACATAAATTAAATCGAAGTAGATATTATAAGATTTCGTAACCACTACTTACCCTTACATTCGTTCTTTAGCTTCATCGATAGTTTTATCAGCTTACATTATTCAAAGAAGTCTTCTAAAGTTTACTAGCGATCATTGACGAGCTTTAGAAAGTTTGCTAGCGATCCTAGGCGAGCTATTAAATGTTTCCGTAACAGACCCTCTAGTTACGGAAACATTTATTATAATTTCTATTATCATCAGTTTGCCTTTCAATACACTTTATTTATCAGAAGTATTTACAGTGATTTATTATACATTTTGTTCTACGTAAGACTTATGTATAAAAATTATGTTTAAAAAAAGATTACTGAGCTTCTAATGCAGGTTGACAAACTTCACACTTCCTTCTGAAAGAAAATTTAAATCTTACAAGAATAAGTAAAAATAGTGGCATTTCGTAATTAATCAGACGCAGTTTTAAAAGACTGGTGGTAAGTACAGTGATTGTCAATCCGGTTGTTAGATGGACATAGGGCTTACTCGTAGTAGCGAGTATTTGTTACATAGTAAGAAGTATTGCTATAATAGTAAATACCCTACTGTAAGTTAAGCCTATGTCCAACAGTGAGGTGTTAAGGCTGATAAATAGGAGAAGAAAAAGAAAAAAAAAACGAATAAATACAATGTAGACTTTACGATATTTTCCTCCGCTGCCAAGCATCTGGTAAATCACTGCTGAAAATCGAAACTGATGATTATGGTGGAGACGGCGGGGATTTGGGCTGAAAGTTTCATTCTGCTATGGAATTTAAGGACAGCATAGCCTTTGAGCTACTACAGATAATATTTCTAATACTGTGTAATAAATATGACAAATGAACAATTTACATAAGAACGCTAAAAAAAAAAGTAAGTTATGTAACGTTTATACGAAGAAGCGCCAATGTATACCTGTCTCACTAACAATAACTACTAACTTAACTACCTACTAAAACACTATTTGGTTCCTTTTTTATTCTAACTATCGCAAAGTAAATTTTAAATATAAAGAATGCATACGCGTAATCTTTGAGACATCTTCGTAGTATTGTTATTCATGTAGTATATTTTGAATATTAATTCACAATAATAATAAAACCTGTCGGTAAGTTGCGTAACAGGCGAAAGTGATAAAGAATCTAAATAATAAAATCTTTCAGTACATTCTCATTTATTACTTAGTTATGAGTACAACGGTGGAGTGCCGGGTAAAATGCAAAAGTAAGTGTAAATTAAATTCATCCATTCGTCAGTTACAGACTATAAAAGTCCACTGCTGAACATAGGTCGCCCACAGATTGCCTTATAGTAGGGAATTTTGTCACATTTTACCACAGTTGCTTAGCATGCGTGTCACAAACACAGTATTTAGTTATTTTGGGTTATCAGGAAAATGCTGCTGCCCATCTGCAGATTCAGTTTCCCTCTGTCGCCTCTTACGACGCCCATGGGACAATATTCTTACACCGCCACTATGCGGTTTGTATTTTAAAATATATAATTGTAGATTTTAAAAATTTTAAAATTGTAAGCTATTATTTGAAAAAAAAAATTAAAATAGTGCCTCTGGGTTTCTTGCTGATTCTTCCCAGGACAGAGGTTTTTTTGCGAACCAGTGGTAAATGAAAAAATTGACTTTCAATAAGTATTGTTTATAATCTACATTGAATAAAAAAGTTTCTGTTTCTGTTTCTGTTGAAACATAATTTTAACTATTGCGTAAATTAATTCTAATATTATTATTATTATTATTATTAACAATGAAAACCAATAAAAGTAGTACTTAAATGAACTCTGATTCAAATTAGTCGTACTTAACTTCGCAAAATCGAAATGGATTTACAAAACTCTAACTTTGAGATTACAAAAAAGTCCTTATAAATTTTCTGTTAATGAGATGATAACCTTACGAAAACCATGACATTCGTCTTACTTGCATTAACTTTCAAAAAAAATTTGGGCAGGAATCTGGTAAAAATTACCTTTATATACTATATAATTACTATTTATAATTACTTCTTTTTTATTTTCTTACTTTAAAGAAATGAATTCCCCTCATAACTATGTCGTACTTATATAAAAAATTAAATTTATAAAAAAAAAACGTTGCTCGTTTCCTGTTAGCTATACATTTAGTCAGCCACGCGTGGCTGCATACTCGTAACATAGAGCTATAAGCTTGTCGAATAATCGAAGCGCCTCTAATAAAGGTAGCGAATAGCTAGTTATCGTTGTGACGAATATCATAACCGTGGCGATTTAGTGAATAGCCGCTATTTAGTTAGCTATTTGAATAAGCGCCTCTAGCCAATGTAGCCAATAGCTAGTTATCGTGGTGACGAATATCATAGCCGTGGCTATTTTGTGAATAGCCGGTATTTAGTTAGCTATTTGAATAGCTACCCATCTCTTATTGTAGTTGTTAAACATACTCTTTTATAAAAAATATAAAAGAGTATGTTTAACAACCATGAAAAAGTATTAAGACTGATCCAAAATAATTAAAATGTAGTCGAATCACAACAATATACAACTCAGACTTATAATCAAGGTAGTAGCGGTGGTTACACCTCGATATCAAAAATATTATCTTTTTAACATTATATCACGATCGTCCTTCAGGCATGCATTTTTGTTAGTAAACTTAATACGTAACGTCTATTCCTCATTGAATGTAAATTCATACTGTGATACAAGTTCAGCATAATTAGCAAAGGATGTTATTTTCATGTGTAATGATAAGCAATATTGTGTAGTATATTTATGTACAGACATATCCTGACTATGTATAAAGATTATTATTGAAGTAAACTTTTTAAACGACTCCAACTTCCGAGTTAATTAAAAAAGAAGTTAATATATTTATTATCAAGTGTTCCAACCCTCTTTAAAGTAAGCAAACTAAAATTACTTAATTATTCTGCACTGTCGAACACTTCACGATCAGAGAATTAAAATTAATTCACCTGGTGTCACGGTATCCTCAGTTCAAGTTTTTGTCAAACAAACTATTTTGCGTGCTTTAAATAACCTTATTCTGTATTTTTAAACATAAAGATTTTATAGAATATGTGTTGACTATACGGCACACAAACTATGAGAATCTTCTACCACATATCATCACGGGTTTCATTAGAGAGACAGAATGAAACTAAAACGTAAACGTCTTCTTGATACCAGCTAAAAACAATATTGTGATACAAGGTTGCTAACCCGCCGGCCAAGCGAGGCAACTGTGGAAGACATTCACTCTATGCTGCAGTTTATGTGGTAGGCTTATGGCTTAGCAGTGGATGGATTTTAAATAGGCAGTAATGACAATGGTGATGAATTTTTAACCATCTTTAATATCACATCACATATCAACATATTTTTAACTACATTGGATACGTAATAAACCTTTCCTTTGGAATGCAAGGTGGCATATTTAAGTTTTTTTTAAATTGTCATTCCTGTGTAGTAGTCTGCACGCGGTGTGCCCTCAATTAATAATAAAAAATCAGATGCATTGCCTGACGATTAATAATGCCTCGTTATATGTAAAAAGAATATCTGGTTATTGTTACTTACTATACAAAGTACAACAGCCTTAAGCCGCTTTATTACGCTGGTTCTACCGGTATTCTGTGAGTCCTATTATGGTCAAGCTGACACATTCGTACCGCGTAATCTGACATGGCAAACAAACTTACATATCTCATGTTAACTGGCTACTGCGGTTCGTGGATACATGCAGCTAACTTTAAAAAAAGAAGACTACAGGTACATTGTCACTTTTGTGGATTAATATTGAATGCCCCACAGCCAGTAATATAACTGGCCCTCTATATAGTAGCAAAAAAAGGTAAGGTACTTACTATAATATTTTAGCCCTTAAAAAAGAAATAGTGTTCCTAATTCTTTACTAATAGCTTCAAATTAACGTTATTAGAAATGTTTAACAGCGTTTCATACGATTAAATTAAGTGCTTTCAGTAAAGGCTTCCACATAACAATATTAGCTAGAATACCTTTTGTTAATGAAGGTCTGAAATTATATAATCGTTACTTTAAACATCGTTATAAAAGTTATTGTAACACGGCCGGCAGTAGAGTTTTATAGTAATCAGAAAATCTATTTAAAACTATTCTATGATTGTAATGTTCAGGATATTCTGAGGCAGAAAATGTGTGGCCTAATATTAAAAGAGAATAGGTGGTATAGTTGTGAATAGTTTAAGTATTCCTAAATAATGTTTAACTTGTATTCCTTATGTTTACCTAGTGTATGGCTACACCCGGAATGGTTCCTCTCGACGGGAGAGTTCTTCTTGCACAGAGTAAAAAGTAAAGTTACATCCGTTATACATCCCACACTGGGCAAAATCCTTCTCTCATTTCTGAAAGGGTTATAAAGCAATTGGTCTGCTGCACGCTGTTCGAGTTCACATATCCTAGAAATATTTTGTCTTTTAGACATGCTGCCTTACTTACGTTATTTACTATCACAGTCGAGTACGTGGTCAATCAGCACTTAAATCAGCACTTAAAATTGCATTCAACAATTTTGTCGGTCCTGGTGAGGATCGAGCTTAGTTTGCTCGTGTGTTGCATAATTTACGGCAAGCTCTTAGCCGCTGAGCTCCCATGTATCGGGTCACATGGCTAATGTGAACACAGGCACTTTTGTGACCAACATGAGAAGGGCTTTTTGAATTGACGGGGGTTGATTTTGTTGTTAATAAGTCAATGAACTTGAAATACACCTTAATTGACTAAAATATTTTTGCTCTTCACTCATTTACATTGAAAAAAAAATCTGAAGTCCAGTTGAGAGGATAATTATTATGTATTACTGTCTAACTGAAATTCCTTTATTGATATACTATTATAATTATATATGATTTTAACAGCGGTAGAGCCACGCAATCTTGTGGAACACTAGCATTAATAGGCTTGTAATTAGAACACGCACCGTCTACTACGACCTTGATGCTCTGATCAGCAAGAAAACTAGTGACACAATCGCACAATTTCTCGGGAAGCTCATAGGAAGAGGGCTTCGAAAGAAGTGCTTTGTGCCAGACCCAATGGAAGGCCTTCGGAGTGTGTCCAAACTAACGGCTAATAACTCCCACTTGGACTCTACTGCCTCCACCCATATATGAGTAAGGTAGACCAGAAGATTACCAGCTGATCGGCTACGACGGAAACCGTATTGGCGCTCACTTATCAGCTGGTGATCCTCAAGGTACATCATGAGCTGGCGGTTCACAATCGATTCCATTATTTTCGAGAACAAGGAGATGATGGCAATGGGCCTGTAGTTAGACGGGCCTGAGCGGACGCCTTTTTTAAGGATCGGGTGGACCAAAGCTGTCTTTCAAGAATTCGAGACTACGCCTTGGGAGTAGGAGTACCGGAAAAGACGCGTTAAAACCAGTGCCAACTCCGGAGCACACGTCTTCAGCACAATGGGAGGGACTCCATCAGGCCCACTCGACTCACCATTACGTTCAGGGAGAAGAGTGCTTTGTGAAGCGAGCGCTGTGTAAAACGTACATCCGTCACGGAGCACTCAAACCGCAAGATGGTCGGCGGTGTGTTCCCCCCGTCATCGAGAGTCGAGTTGGACGCAAAGAGAGAGCCTAACAGATCGGCTTTCTCCTTTGCGGCATGGGCCCGTGAGTCGTCCTCTCTGTGCAGAGATGGAAGAGATGACTGACAGAAGTTCCCTTGGACAGCCTTGGCGAGAGACCAGAATGTACGTGTTCCCGAAGTTAGGTGAACTAGCTTCTCGTCAATTCTGTCGATGTTCTCATACCTTGCCTTAGCAATAACTCTTTTGAAGGACCTGTAGGCAGAATTATACTTTTTATTAAGAGCAGTGGTGCATCTGTTTGGTGTCATTTAGTGCATCTGCTGTTTCTTCTGCATATGAATAATATGTTGCCATGCTTGACGAGCGGGTTGGCAACCCCTATGGCAAACATCCCCCCATGAGCAACGACACAAGCAAACGGCTCCCAGTCCCCGGTGGCCCCGCTATTCCTGGCTACGGTGGTGATCATGGTAACGGCGGGGCAGGGGTGCTAAGAATCGCCGTTGAAGATACGGTTGCCACCTACAATGACTCGACCTGGCAACATGTAACGGACGCACCCTGAGGACTGAGGAGAAGATACTGGGGCTGAAAGAAGAGGTAGACAAGTTGCGCTGGCATATAATAGGATTATCCGAGGTCCGAATAAAGGAGGAGGACACTAAATCCTCAAGTCCGGCAACTTGTTAATATCATCGGGATGGCGACCATCTGTTCCAAGGAGGTGTCGGATTTATCTCCACAAGTCTCTCGTCTACGACGTTGTAAAGATTGAGAATGTGTCGACGAGGGTTGCGTACCTGATACTCAGAATCACCAAACGTTATTTGTCGAAGGTCATCCAGATTTATGCACCAACCTCGGCACATCCCGATGGAGGAAATGTATGAGGATATCTCTAGAGCGATGCATTCCTCCAAAACCCTCTATAAGGTGTTGATGGGAGACTTCAACGCAAAACTAGAGAAAGCGGTGAGCTGAAGTTAGGGAAATTTGGAATAGGGCAACGGAAACCTAGGGGCCAGCAGCTGGCCGACTTTATGGAGAAAGAGAAGACTCTTTATTATGAACTCTTTCTTCCAGAAGCGGTCCCACAGGAAGTGGACCTGGTCTAGCCCCAACGGTTCCACAAAAAATGAGATTGACTTCATTATGACGACCAGACGCCAAATGTTCAGAGATATCTCAGTGATCGCGAGGGGGAAAACTGGCAGGGATCACCGAATGGTCAGAGGAACACTGAACTTAAACTTTAAGTTGGAGAGGTCTCGTGTAATGAAGTCAACGCTCCGTCGCCCTCGTGTGCCAATCCAGCGTTCCGAAAACTTTCAGCTCGAATTACAAAACCGTTTTGAGTGCCTAGAAGACTGCAATACAGTGGACGATATGAATAAAAAGCTCGTGAAAACTGTCCTTTCGGTCGGAGCTAAGTTATGCAATACCCGCCGCAGAAGAACACAAAAGCTAAACATAGATTACTTTGATACGCTTGAAAAAATCCTTGCTGATTTTAGTACTACTTACGATCATATTATTCTAATGGGAGATTTCAACACCTGTCTTATCAAAAATGATTCTCGCTCCCAAAAACTTCTGAATTTGGTATCTTCCTTCAATCTTCTCACTCTCCCCCTTCAGGCAACTCACCACTTCCCTAACTGTAACCCTTCTTTGCTTGATATTATGATCGTTTCTTCTACTGATAGTGTCATGTCTCATGGACAAATAACTGCCTCTTTTTCATATCATGATTTAATCTACCTCTCTTATCGTCTCTGTCCACCTAAAAAGAAATCCCAATCCTTGTTCCTTCGTAATTACAAGGCAATAGATCTGGAGTCATTGCAGCATGATATAAGTAATGTTGATTGGACACCTATTGTTGACAATACCAATATTAATGAGAAGGTTTGTAACTTTAATGATATAATTTTGAAGGTATACAATAACCATGCCCCGCTCACACGCGTAAAAATAAAGCGTAATCCTGCACCTTGGATTACGCAAGATATAAGAGAACTTATGGGCCAGAGGGACAAAGCTAAGCAAAGTTTTAAACGTCTCCCATCTGAAAATAACTTAAATCGATTTAAATTTTTACGCAACCGCTGCAGTCGCTTGTGTCGGTATGCTAAAAGACGCTACTTTTACAACTCTCTACACAATAAAAATTCTACTGAGATGTGGAAGTTCCTTCGTTCTGTTGGTGTGGGCAGGTCTCCGATCCTAGAATACAATGACGTTAAAGTAAAGGATCTAAACAATCACTTTGCTACTCCTCCTATGACTTTAGATCCTTACATCAAATCCAACACACTACTCGCATTGGCGGGTATACCGAAACCGCACGTTTGCCCTTTTCATCTTTCCCTTGTAACGGAGGAAGATGTCAAAAAATCCATCCTAGCCATCTCTTCAAATGCTGTTGGTATTGATGGTCTATGTGCGAAGATGATTTTGCTAGTTCTACCTTTACTTCTACCAATTCTTACTCACATATTTAATTTTTCTATATCGTCATCATCTTTTCCTTCAGTTTGGAAACAAGCATATATAATTCCTCTGCCTAAGGTTTCTAATCCTTCTTCTTTATCCCACTTTCGTCCCATATCTATTTTACCCTTTCTTTCTAAAGTTTTGGAACACATCATCCATAGTCAACTCTCTCTCTTCTTATCGTCTAACTCCTTGCTCTCCACTTATCAGTCGGGCTTTCGTCGTGGACACAGCACTGTCACTGCTTTACTTAAAGTAACCGATGATATCCGTTGGGCCATGGACAATAAATCTCTTACACTTTTAGTTTTGCTTGACTTTAGTAGTGCTTTTACCTCAGTAGACTTTAATATTTTTCTCCGGATCCTGGAATCTATAAGCATTTCCCCATCTGCCATCGCATGGTTTGATTCATATCTTCGTGGTCGATCACATTGTGTCCGTGTTAATGACACTCTATCCGATTGGTCGGGTATCACTACGGGTGTACCTCAGGGTGGCGTTCTTTCCCCCCCTTTTATTTTCCATATTTATTAACTCTATTACGAGTGTTATTACATCTAATTACCATCTCTACGCGGATGACTTACAGCTTTATCGTCATTTTCCGGTGGGTGATACAAATAATGCAATTGCAGCTATGAATGCGGATCTGGGCCGCATCTGTGAATGGTCTGCATCCTTCGAACTATTAGTTAATCCCACGAAATCTCAGGCCATCATAATAGGCAGTAGGCATTTGCGTAATATATTAGAATTTACATCACTACCTTTTGTTTGTTTTAATGGCGTTCCTATACCCTTTGCCAATACTGTCAAAAACTTAGGCGTCATATTTGATCACCATTTAACATGGACCACGCATATCGCTGAAGTTAGTCGCAAGGTCTACTTTACTTTGCACTCGCTTAAATGTCTACAAAATTTCTTACACCTTAAAGCTAAAATATCACTCGTGCTTACTCTTATCCTACCTCTCCTTGATTATGCGGATGCCTGTTATTTGGATGCTACAGAGGAGCTTCTTAATAAACTTGAGCGCTTGCAAAATCAGTGTATCCGTTTCATATTTGGGCTCAAGAAATTTGACCGTATATCTCAGTTTCGTAAGCAACTCAAGTGGCTTCCAATTCGACTTCGAAGGAACACTCGATTGTTATGTGTCCTCTATAACATTTTGCACAACCCTTCCTCTCCCACATACCTCAGAAGCCGATTTTCCTTCACCCATCCTCCGGACAAACCATGCAGATCCCTTGTTAATAATCTTCTTGACTTTCCCGTCTTTAATTCCGGTTTTTACTCCCACTCCTTTTCAGTTCACGCGGTAAGATTATGGAACTCACTACCGTCAAATATAAGAAATTCCGAAACTTTGTTGATATTCAAGAAACGTCTTAGAGATAACTACTTTGCATCCTGTTAATTTATATATATATATATATATATATATATATATATATATATAATTCTATTATATATATATATATATTATTCTATTATATTAGTTTTAGTTTATATATATATATATATATATATATATATCATCATCATCATCATCATCATTACAGCCCTTCACAAGTCCACTGCTGAACATAGGCCTCCCCCAAGTAATGCCACAAAGCACGGTCCTGAGCCACCTGCATCCATCGACTTCCTGCATATCTTACCAGGTCGTCACTCCATCTAGTGGGGGGTCGCCCTACACTACGCCTACCGGTACGAGGCTGCCACTCGAGAACCTTTCTTCCCCATCGGTTATCGGTTCTTCGAGCTATATGGCCGGCCCATTGCCACTTCAGCTTACTAATCCGTTGGGCTATGTCGGTCACCCTGGTTCTACTGCGGATATCCTCATTTCTGAGTCTATCACGCAGAGAAACTCCGAGCATAGCCCTCTCCATAGCTCGCTGAGCGACCTTGAGCGTCTTTATACGGCCAGCAGTGAAGGACCACGTCTCTGATCCGTAAGTCATCACTGGCAACACGCACTGGTTGTACACTTTAGTTTTCAGAGATTGAGGTATACCTGACGAGAAGATGTGTCGTAATTTCCCGAACGCTGCCCAGTCGAGTTGAATCCGTCGATTGACCTCTCGGTCGAAGTTGGACTTACCTAGTCGGACTATTTGTCCCAGGTAAACGTACTCGTCAACAACTTCAAGCATAGTGCTCCCAACAACTACCGGCATAGGTGTGACATGGACATTAAACATGATCTTTGTTTTGTCCATGTTCATCTTAAGACCTATGCGTTGGGAGACACCATTGAGGTCATTGAGCATAGTGCTAAGGTCCTCCAGCGATTCTGCCATAAGTACTATATCGTCGGCAAATCGAAGGTGAGTGATGTACTCGCCATTGATGTTAATACCGTATCCTTTCCAGTCCAGTAGCTTGAAAACGTCTTCCAACGCAGCGGTGAAGAGTTTCGGGGATATAACATCACCCTGTCTTACACCTCTCTGCAGTTGGATAGGTTTCGAGCTCTGGTTCTGTACGCGGATAGCCATCGTAGCCCTACTGTACAAACACTTCAGCACTTCGATATACCGACAGTCAACTTGGCACCGCTGAAGGGACTGCAGCACCGCCCAAATTTCGACGGAATCAAAGGCTTTCTCATAGTCCACATACGCCAGGCAAAGTGGCAAATTGTACTCTTCAGTCTTCTGTACAATCTGCCGCAGGGTATGTATGTGGTCTATGGTACTGAAGCCTTTTCGGAAACCGGCTTGTTCGGGAGGCTGGAAGTCGTCGAGTCTGCTTGCGAGACGATTCGTAATGACTCTCGAAAACAGCACGTAGACGCGGCTCAGAAGGGAAATCGGTCTGTAGTTCTTCAAGAGAGCGTTGTCGCCTTTCTTAAAGAACAAGACCACCGCACTTCTGCTCCACGCCTCTGGAGTAGTGCCACCATGGAGGACGGAATTGAAGAGCTTCTGAAGGACTTCAAGTACCGGTGTTCCACCCGCTTTCAGAAGCTCCGCTGTAATTCCATCCTCGCCCGGGGCCTTGCCGTTTTTAAGGTGTTGGAGAGCCATTCTAATCTCGCTCAGACTGACGTCCGGGATATCATCGGAATAGTGTCGGATAAGACTTGCTCTTGGATCGTTACTCACACTTGAGTGTGGCTCCAACGATGATGTGTACAGCTGCCCATAGAACCTCTCAATCTCACTCAGAATCTCAGGTGTCCCGGAAACGATGTTGCCACACTCAGTCTTCAGCTTTGACAGTTGGCTCTTTCTGGCAGACAGATCTCTGGCAAAGACTTTGGAGCCCTGGTTCCGCTCGATCGCTTCTTTAATACAAGAAGTATTAAAGTTGCGTAAGTCTCGCCGCATGCATTTGGAGATCTGTCTGTTCAGTTGCTTGTATGCTGTCAAATCTGTTGACGATTGCAGCCTCATCTCCCGTCTAACAGCCATGAGATTAAGAGTGTGATCGGAGGGTTTTTGTGTTCTTCTGCGGCGGGTCTTGCAGAACTTAGCTCCGACCGCATGGACAGTTTCCACGAGCTTGTCATTCATATCGTCCACTACATTGCAATCTTGTAGGCACTGAAAGCGGTTGTGTAACTCAAGCTGAAAGTTTTCGGGATTCTGGATTAGAGCACGAGGGGGACGGAGCGTTGACTTCATTAGACGAGACCTCTCCAACTTAACGTTTAGGTTCAGTGTGCCTCTAACCATTCGGTGATCGCTGCCAGTTTTCACCCTTGCGATCACTGAGACATCACTGAACTGTTGGCGTCTGGTCATCATAATGAAGTCCAGGTCCACTTCCTGTGAGGCCACTTCTGGAAGAAAGAGTTCATCATAAAGAGTCCCTCTTTCTCCATAAAGTCGGCCAGCTGCTGGCCCCTTCAGTTCCGTTGCCGATAGTTACATATATATATATATATATATATATATATATATATATATATATATATATATATATATATATATATATATATATATGTAACTATCGTATTTATTATTATTATTATTTATTGATTTATTTTATTTTTATTTATTGTTTTATTTTATATAATTTCCGTAACATTGTGTATATTATTTATTTTTAGTAGTACTAATGTATGCACTAAGTTTGCAATTTAAATATAATTTCCTTTATGGGTCTACTGGAAGATATTTCAGCGAATTTGGAATAAGTAGAACCTTTGTACGTAATTATTATAAGACTGCTTCTGTACCTTAATGTGTGTACATAAAATAAATAAATAAAAAAAAAGCTCTCCAATCACACTCTTAATCTTATGGATGTTAGGCGGGAGATAAAGCTGCAGTCGTCAACAGATTTTACAGCATACAGACAACTGAACAGATAGATCTCCAAATGCATGCGGCATCAACTTCACTGCACGCAACTTCAATACAGCTCGTATTGAAGAAGTAATTGAGCGCAACCGGGGCTTCAAACTATTTGCCAGAGATCTGTCTGCCAGGAAGAGCCAACTCTCAAATCTGAAGACTGAATGTGGCAGCATCGTTTCCGGGACACCTGAGATTTTGAGTGAGATTGAGAGGTTCCATGGGCAGATATACATATCATCATTAGAGCCACACGAAAGTGTAAGTAACAATCCAAGAGCAACTTCGACCGAGAGATCAATCGACGGATTCAACTCGGCTGGGCAGCGTTCGGGAAATTACGACACATCTTCTCGTTAGGTATACCTCAGACTCTATAAAATAGATTGTAAAACTAGTGCGTGTTGCCAGTGATGACTTACGGATCTGAGACGTGGCCGTATGAGGACGCTCAAGGTCGCCCAGCGAGCTGTGGAGAGGGCTATGCTCAGAGTTTTTCTGCGCGAGAAACTCTGAAGTGAAAGAATATCCGCAATAGAACCAGAGTGACCGATATAGCCCAACGGATTAGTAAGCTGAAGTGGCAACGGGCCGACCATATAGCTCGAAGAACCGATAACCGATGAGGAAAAAAGTTTCTCGAGTGGGAGCCTCGTAGGCTCCATCTAGCGGGGGTCGCCCCACACTGGTAGGCGTAGTGTGGGGCGACCTCCCACTAGATGGAGTGACGACCTGGTAAGACATCCAGGAAGTCGATGGATGCAGGTAGGTCAGTACCTTGATTTGTGGCACACCTTGGTAGGGCCTATATTCAGCAGTGGACTTGTGAAGGGCTGTAATGGTGATGATGATGATGACATAAATAAAAATAACCCCTGGATGATCGCTACCATACATGTTCTATAAAAATTCGTATAAAAATTGTACAAAATAAATATATTGTGAATTGAAATATGTTAAAAATAAGTCCCGCTGGGTTTCTTGCTGGTTCTTCCCAGGACAGAGGTTTTTTTTTTAAACCAGTGGTGAATAAAAAATAATGAATTGACAATAAGAATCATACAATAATATATATTGAATAAAAATCATTCATTTCATTTGATGGCATATAAAGAATTAATTACCTACTTTCCATGTTATGGCTTCCGATAGATGGCGGTATAATCATCTCATTTACACCAGACGTAAAATAACCAAATCGTTGAAGGGGAGCATCGTTAATGAAATTGAATTAATGATTGCAAACGCAAGGTACGTCTCAAGCATGACGATGTAGGAAAATTCTCCTTACAACGGCAATAATTCCCGCCAGCAGCAGACTTTAGCAGGCTGACGAACACACAGCGATGGGCACAGGCATAAATATAAGAAAGTTTTGTAGTAGGGCATCGGTGCGCCGCCCTAGTTGGTGTCGTGATGATCTTTAAACACAATATTGAAGAACTTTGATCTCTAATTGATATTTGGTTTTGGTTAGGTTTAGAAACTTAGTACGTAGTTATTTACGACACGTTCATTTCAATATAATATGTTTCATAGATTAGTAAAATAATTCTTTGCACAATGTATTGAGTGCCAGTAGCGTAAATAGTTCGAAGTAAATTAAGTACTTACTTTGTCAGTGTGCAAACACTTAGGCGAGAAATTGTTTAACGTAACGCATTTGCTAATAGACTGAAGCCGTATTTTATGAGTCGAATTCGAAAAGTCGAAAAAGTTTTTACGTTGAATTTGTTATTTTTTGCTCGTCTGAAACTTACTTTCAAAAGACTGCTGTATTGGAATAATTCAATAAATATTAATGACGTCTGTTGGAGACAGAACTTAGGCAAGGAATACATGAAAATTTATGTAACTTATTCCTTTGAAAAGTGGCTTAATAATTTAATTACGGAAATTCCGAAATTCTAAGTAAACGTCCCCGATAATATCGAAATAACTATCTCTTTTATGTCATACCTGAGTGGCGACGAATATCTAGTAAATTTAAAGATACCAATTATCTGGGACTGCTATCGCCAATACTTTCGCTAATTCATAATGCTCTCCAGGCGCGGTAATTCAGGCATTTGCTTCATATTTGAATAGTCTAATATCCTACAGCCGATTAATTATTATCGTGTCATGACAACGACGATAAGGAAATAAGATGTTCCTTTTTATACAATTGCTGTAATACATTTCGGAATTCCGACATTTAATGGAATTTTGTAAAGTATCATCAATTATCATCATTCAGCCCATCACTAGTCCACTGCTGAACATCGCACACCCCAAGGAATGCCACAAACCACGATCCTGTGCCACTTGCATCTATCGACGTCTTGCGTCTCTTGCCATTTCGTCACTCTGTCTAGTTGTGCGAGGGAAGCAGAGTATACTTCACTTCCCGGGACGAGGCTGCCACATGCAATCTTTTTTCGTCTATTGGCCAGTATATAGTTCAGCTAACTTATCTGTTGGGCTGTGCCGACAGCTCTAGTTATTCGTTAGTTTGACAGAATCAACCTTCCTTCTCTTCTCTTTCATAAAAGCCCGTAAAACTTCACTGCTTGACATGGGCTTCTCTCGTTATAGCACGAATGGGTCTGCTTAACCAGAGAAGGACCACGCTCTCACAATATACCAGCTCGAAATAGCAGCTTAGTGCTACTGTGTTCGTACGGTGAGTGCTATTTCTATTTTCAGTCTTTTTATTGGAAAAGAGGAATTTCTTCGTAGTCCTCAACGGTGACAACGCATCTGCTTTTTGATTCTTAATCTAGGATAGATGTAGTTGTTAAATGCTACAGCATCCACTTAGCCTAAGGTAGACTGTGTGTCCGTTTGTCTCCCTTATTCTATGAAAAATCGTTGGGTGAGGCCTATGTTCAGATCAGATCAGAGAGTTCTGATGGTTTGTGATAATAATGATGATGATGGTAAGTAATTGCATTAGAAGTTGATCAATAACTGGTAACCGATTCTTAAGAATAGAAAGCCAGTCAAGAATAGGAAGCAGATTTTCATGAATAAATCGTTAATAAGAAGTAACCGCACATAACAGCATTTTATTGGATGTCAAACACAGGGATTTACTTTTAATAGTCGTAATAAAAAGATAAAATGGTTAAAAAAGAAATAAAAGAATTCGCAACTTAAACTAAAACGCTTGAAGACAGACTCAATGGCACTGACAGTCTATTCTTCTATGATGATATATAATCTTCAAGGTGTAATCCTCCTTAAGACATATGAATATCTCCGGTTCTGTTGAAGCAATATATTTTAATTTTGGTATATGTATATGTAAGTCACTAGTTAGTCACTAAATCGTAAATTAAGAATCACAACTCATGCATGTCTAATGGAGTTTTCGAGGGGAGGCTGCTAGCATGAATTCAAGCTGGAATACTTCTAAATAAGGGTTGTATCTCCTGAAGTATGTATTAACTTACATTTTTCCTTAAATCGCCAATTCCTCTCGAAATACGAAAACCCACGATATAATGAAATTTATAATATCTTTGGGGAGGATTTACGCATGTCTTATAAATTAAAATCACGTGTTTTAATTTCATACACATTGCATATATGAGTGTATTGCATTCCTCTGCAAATAGTATTTCAGGAATCCTGTGTCTTGCAGGCTGTTTCAGGTAACAACCTCAATAGAGATATGTTAATTATATGCAAATGGAATAGTATCAAGTGTCACTAAGCGTGCTTAAATGCATGTTGTTCTCTTCAGTATAATATTTGCATACCGTTTTAATAGCAGAAAATGAAAACAGGTTTATTCGAGGTCTTAGTGCATGATAAAAAGTAACAGCATAATATATACATCTCACCACTGGACATAAGCCTTCTCTTATTTTTGAGCGATTTTCGTGTTTTCAAAATGTTTGATTCTATAGATATTCAGGCTTAACTACAGTGTTTTAGTTCTACCAAACTCGGATTGCTCTAGTACTGTGAAATGTATGGCGAGCGCTTAGCCCCTGGCCTACCATAGCAAAAATTAAAAATAAATACAATAAAATCGTAAAGACATACAGACAACCATTTTTATACTAAAACACATAACAGTTTCTAATATTTATATCAGCAATCTAAGACTGATTTAACGAACCTGTAAAACAAAGTTTTATGTATTCTTTAATAGGAAATATATTTTTTTTTAAATAAAATCCTTGTTGTTCTTATTTAGCCGTTTCGTTTTCAGTCTAATGGTAGCACTGCTCATCAAATTTTTAATGCGGTACATACGTTACATACGTTCTCTGCGTAATAGACTTAGCAACGAGGATATCCGCAGTAGAAGCAGAGTACCTAATCGACTTAGTGTAACAGATCAGTAAGCTAAAGTGGCAATGGGCCGGCCATCTAGCTTGTTGAAACAACTACCGACGGTGAAGAATGGTTTTCGGTGGCAGGCTCGTATTAGTGAAGTTTAGGGCGAGTGTCCACTAGATGGAGTGACGAATTAGTGAGTAATGCAGGAAGCCGATGGATGCAGGTAGCTCGGGTACGATCTTTACGGTTGTGACTATAATGATGTCATACAATATAAGTACATTGACTTCACATCAAGGCTGTGTATTTCCTATTTACATGCGTGAATTTTTAAAATGAGTACATTATAATAATCTATTATATTTTACCAATGTAAAAGACGCCTTAAAATAGAGTTGGATGCCTGATGTGCTAACTAATCTGAAGTATGTAAGCTAATACCTGTATTATGTTTTTTTCACAGCTGGATACGGGCCTCTTTTTTGCAGAATAGATTCGTCGTAATCAAATATTATTGGTAGGTGAATTGGTGACCCCACCATATTTGACAGCTCAGTGGCGCAGTGGCTTAACAGTGACTTGCAGCCCTAAGAGCCGTGGGTTCGAAATCGCACGGAACAAGTATTTGTATGGCCTACAAATTATTTTTTCGGGTCTGGATGTTTGTCCTTTTGATATTTATGTATGTAAACTACTCGTATCTCCACGATACAGGAGAAAATCCTAATGTGGAGGAAACGTTTTAAAAGTTAAAAAAAGTTTTGGATTTTTGATGCCGTTCCATATCCTATAGTCGGTCTAGGTATTTTTCATATGGTATATAAGTGATGGTATAATGAAATCTATCAGCAGTCAAGAGCCCTTTTCTATAATGCCTCTTATGATGAAGAAAGAGGAGAGAAATTTTATTCCCAGCTGCTAAGCATACACACGAGCAATATTAAACTAAACAAAGTAAACAATTTGCATAGTACAGAAATTAATGGCGGTACGACTTCTTTCTTGCCTAGGAGTCTGGGTGGGTAACAAACTGGTGTAATCTGGTCTGAAGTATAGAGAGCCAGTATAAATATACGCTTTGTGGTATTCCCTCTTAGTTCTCAGAAATGGCAACGGATCTGTAGCCTTCTTTGTTTGAAACTAGCTGCAGTTGTCCGTAGACTGCAGTAGACACTCACCATCCCGTGGACAGGAAGTTCTTTTGTCACTTCAGTTTTATAAAAAATGAATGCATTGCAGCAACGAGAGGGCTACCTACAATACACCGGTGTAGCTGTAGCGTGGTTTGTGCAACATGGCAAATTATTGAAAAATAACCCTGTATAACGAAGAGAAAATTCGAGCATACCCTCATCTAAAGCTTGAGCTATGATATGGTATATTCTCCAATAAGGTTTCCTCACCTGGTTATCATTAAAATCTTGTTATGGGTCCGCAACTCGTGCCATTATTGTTATTAAATTTAACATGAATATATGAAACATTATAAATACACCGTTTTTACGACTAATCCAAGCCAAAAAAAATTCCACATTTACACTAGATATTATATGAAAAATATTTCAATGAACTTTGCACAGCTTTTTGTAAAGCAAAATCCTATTCGAAAGCTTTTAAAAGACTCGAATAAATGAACAAACATTTATAGAACGGAATCCTTTTATGTTCTAGTGATTATAGGCTATTGTGATTCATTGAAGTTCTATTCCTATTTTAATTTAATAGAGTTTTTAATATAAGGCAAAATTAAATATTTAATAAAATAAGAATAATTGACAAATTAATAAATATAAATGTATAATTTTTATAATGCAATAATATGGTGCTATGGAGTTAATCTGATGATGGAATCGAATGCTGGCCATAGCAACGCCTATAAAAGCTTCTTTACCTTTTGAGATTTCATCTAAGTCCTCAGGAGCGACAAAGCAAATACATTTCGATTCTTCATTGAGGATAAATGTAGAAGTTAGCAACAGCTTACCATCAGGTGAACAGTGTGTTTATACGTACCGTGATTCGGTGCGTTTTGCTTGTTCGTCACTTTACACACCTGCTCAGAGCGTAGGTCGATGTCGATGGTGCATTCTAGTTGTCGACGATTTTGCAAGTGATGGTAACTGCCTTGTAATCTACGGTGAGTCGAGAAAAAGGCAAGTAATTCGCGAGAGTGCTGTTGTGGCCGTGGAAGGAAAAGGGGAGATCTCCCGCCGGGCAAGGTATTCTGCCCGGGGAGCGGCCAACACTCCGTGTGATAGTTCGGAGATGTTCTATATATGCTGTTTATGATTCGGAATGTTGATAGCGTGATTTAAGCTTCGGTGTGTTTCGCGTGCGGCGCGACGACAGCGCCGCCACATCACCCCCCTGCTCAGACCGGAGGTCGATAGTGCAGTCCGATTGCCGGTGTGTCCTTTAATGCCGGTGGGGAATGCATGCTGTGTGCGTAAGGGCAAGTGACACCGGTGCGAATGATATGCCGATGTGTAATGCATGCCGTACTACGCACTGGCAAGTGATGCCGGTGAGAACGATGTGCCGGAGCAAGTGCCAGAAGTCTGCCTTATAAATCTGCGGTGAGTCGAGATGAAGACAAGTTGGACTGGCTTGCAGGATATGAAGACTGCAGACGATATCTGCTCGGGAGCGAATGGGTGGGGTATTCTATGACGATGATGAAGCTTGAAGTTTCCGAAGGTTGTTTGGTTGCGTGTTCAGATCACGTCGGGGTCACCACTGTGGCCGTGGTAGGAAAAGGGGAGATCTCCCGCCGGGCAAGATGTTCTGCCCGGGGAGCGGCCAACACTCCGTGTGATAGTTCGGAGATGTTCTATATATGCTGTTTATGATTCGGAATGTTGATAGCGTGATTTAAGCTTCGGTGTGTTTCGCGTGCGGCGCGACGACAGCGCCGCCACACTGTGAAGCAGTCGACTCAGAGCCGTGCCGAACACTGTAGCGTCGAAAGTACTTTGAAGAAACACGTACCGTTATTCCAGTGCTGCGAAAAATCTTGTAAAGCTAGATGGTTTGTAAGATTTGAAGGCTGCAGACGATGTCTGCTCGGGTGTCGGGATCGAATAGATAGGGTATTTGAGGACAAAGAAGAATGCTTGAAATTTCAGGTTTACGAAGGTTGCATGTTGCATATTCAAATCACGTCGGTTGTTCATCAATTTGGCTGTTTTAGGAAAAGTACGTGTTAGTACAGAGCTAATCTATATATAGTGCAGTGATAAGAATATTTGATGGCGTTATTTAGGCTGCGATGCTTTTCGATTGTGGTGCCACGACAGCACCGCATCACCGTCATGCGGTGAACCGTACTGATAGACAGAAGAAGAAATGGCTTCGGGCTTAATGGGGTTCGGGGCTAAATACTATATGCGCTAATAAGATTTTTTCATATGGCTACCAGTGAAAATCCTTTTACGGTTTCCCAGGTAGTACCTTTCTGATAATTGAATATTACATGAAATATTAAAAATAGACTGTTGGTTAAATTCTGTCTATTTAGATTAGATACACAAATAGTATTTTAGAGGAGTTTGCAGAACCTTTTGTGAAGCGAAATCCGTTTTGAAAGCCGAAAGATGAAGTCGCTGAATAATAAAGAACAAAGATTAATACAACGGAATCAGATTGTTTTCTGTTTTAGTGATTTCAGGTCATTGTGATTTGTTAAAATACGATTTTATTTAAATGTGCAATAAAATATAAAATTATATAAATAAGTTTATAAATTATTCAAAAAATAAGGCTGATTAACAAACCATTACGTTTATCTATATTTTTGGAGCTTTCTTCATTTGTCTTTCTGGTTCAAATTTTGATTTGAATGAAGTTTGGGATACTTAGTTACGAAATATAATAATATGACACAATAGAGTTGATCTCATAATTAACCTGAATGCTGGCCTTGGCATTGCCAATAAAAGCATGTTTTCAAATAGATTTTATAATTAGTTTATTACTTTTCACGATCAAGAAAAATGGAGTCCTATTACACTAAATATCACTTTTTGTGAGTTCATCTCGATCCTTAGGAGTGACAACGCTTAGGCATTTTGATTCTTTGTCAAATATATATGTAAAAGTCAGCATCGACTTACCATCACGTGGACTTTGTGCTCGTTTGTTACCCTTACTCTCGTTTAAAAAATCCTTTAACTTACCTGTATGCGGTACTGATAGATGAGAGAGATGGGGAAATAACTACTAGATTTATGGCGGGAAAACCATCCAAAATAAGCTAAGTTATATTTCACAGAGACTGGAGGTAAGTTTAGGCGCTAAGCGCTAGCCGTGAAATTGACAGTATGCGAAATTCCTGGGTTCAATCGTGGCCGGTACCAATTAAATTGTTAATTACAATTTTAAATGCGGATTTAACATATGTTCGGTGTTTCAGGAAAACATCGTGAGAAACCTGCATGTCTGAGTGAATATAGTATTGCAGGCTGCGATATGTCACTTCGAAGCTTAATGGCTTGGACTTAATTGAAAGGCGTGCTTAGAGACTCTATCTCTCTGTTGTCGACACACTACACATTCCAATCAAACGGTTTGCTTCATCATTCATAATGCGTACAGCAATGGATTGGAATAATTTGCCAAAATCCGTCTTTCCGTACGATCAAAATGTGCGTGTCTTTAAGACAGAAGTTAATAGTTTTTGTTAAACTAAGCGCTTTACTATTTTTGGCTACATACCTATTTACCATCAGCTGTGATAGTAGTTATGGAATAGCTTATATTAATTAAAAATACACATAAAATGTTACCCTGCTGTACTAAAATATAATGCCTTAAGTGATTATAGCACCTTCATGCGGTAAGCCAGCAGTCAATGAACTCCTCGAAGGTGATAGTAAAAGGGACGGATATTAATAAGACAATAACAAGCGCTGTTTATTTATATTATACTCCCTCCTTGTCCTAGACATTCTTAACAATTGTAGTACGCCGAATTCCATGGCAGCATCACAATTTATCCAAGCTCGCTATAAAAATTTTAAAGCACTATTACTGGCAACACTGTATCAACCCGTCCGTCAATGCAATTTCATTACGTTTTTTTGTACCAGCCATCACGGTGTGTTTTTATAATCTCTGTTGTAAAAATTAAATATGTTTAGTGTAAAATCAAAAACAAATAAATTTATTACGTATCTACGTGGTAATAATTTGATTATGTACTTGGAAAAGGAATATATTCAAAATGGAGCCAACCGATCAAAGGTAAACAAAAATCCTATTGTTCGAGGTAGGTGCACGTGTATATAAAATAAATAAAGTTAAAACATTTATTAAATAATAAAATCAGATTCACTGTGCCCATTTATTAACAAGTATGATAAATTATCGAACAAATTCACTATTAAGGGTTCATGATATAACCTCGTCACTCATATAATATGAAATAGTAAATAGGTATTTTAACCTATAAATGTGAGTTGAGATACATTGTACAGAGATACGTTGAGAAATTTTAAGTGATATATATTAATGTTTTTCTTACTTTCATTTACGTACGTTGGGCAGTCGCCATTATCAGTCAGAAAATTGGGGCAGCAGACCCGGAAATTATACACCCTGAGATTTAGTTGTATACCCTGAGATTACAACTAAACTTTCTTTAGTATCAGAAAATCCTGATTATGAAAAGAAATAAGTGCTATAAATATACTTAACTCATGGGTTTGTTAAGGTTATGTAGACCTTTAACGTCCACAAAAAATTGGCAGAACAAGTTAGAAATAATAACTGAATTCTGGGACAAAACTATCCGGTGTATAAGGGAGAGTCAGTTTACTAGTCCTTAAAATTGTTAATTCCCAAACAAATGGTATAGTAATAATGATATAAATAGTGACTAGATATATTGTGCATAACCCATTTTGGTTGCTATTAGTAAAATGAGGCTAATAATGTTGTGATTAAAACCTTATTATATATAGTAATGTACATATAATGTTATGTAATATATATTCAGTGGCAAATTTCTGACAGATGTTAGTTAATAATATTACAAAAAAAAAAAAACATTAAACGCATAAAACCGTTTGAAATAAAAATTGACACTTCTCAACTGGATGGAGAGAAACCAATGGAATGAGAAAAATTTGGGTTTTAGTCCTTCATTGAGACTAAATTACATAGATATTATTCTATATTAAAGTAGTATATGCTTATATTTTTGGGAATGGTAGAATACAATACAAAACTTTGAGCAAAACAATATAGTTATAATGAATAGTAAACTTATTTCAACTAAATAATACTTATGTTGTACAATTTTACCCAGAGTTGACAAAAATCCTGCTTCATATATTAACAAGATAGAGAGGATTCTATTCATTAACTATTGAGGATTCAATACTTTAAATTAAATAAAAATATGGAAATTTAACATACAATCTAAAATTGAGCCAAGTAAACAAAAAACAGTCAGAGGAAGTCTTTCAAGTCTAATCAACAAATCATAAAGCAGTGTCAAAGCTAAAACTTCATCAAATTAGTAACGAGAAATAATAAAATTATTATATACTTAGCAATGGGGTTCTGTAGGCATGACCCAGATACCATGGCAGTTATATTAGATTGGGGACGATTCTTCTTTTATGTATTTCCTCTTAATATCGATGAGTCAAAAAACCATAGGTTTTTGTTTTTTTTTTTCACATGAGAAAATATTTTGCAGTACTGAGATTTAGAAGTAATCAAATAAAGATAATTAATGGTATAGTTTTTATTACAAAGGGCTCAATATTATGAGTATAACATAATGAAAAATTTGTTACAAATTATAAATGTAAAAGTACTAGAAAGTCTCACAAGGGTTTGGCAAAAGAAGTCCAAAAATTGTCAACGTAAGAGAACCCCCACATGATCACCGGACATCAAGGTAGCAAAATATACCAATATACCAATGATTTAAAAGTTGGGCAAGACTATTCCCACTTTTGACATGCACGTAGTTTCGGACAGTATTGAAGAAATAGGAAAAGTATGATACTGAGGAGATAGGGATGCAAAAGCACTATTGAATTAAAACTGCTGGGAAAAATATCTAACAGGAGTTATATAGATGCTATATACAGACCGTTAGAACTGTCACTTAGAATATATACATGGATTTATGTATATATAATAAAATAAGAACGAAAAATACTACTGGTAGATATTAAGCGGTGCAGAGAGGCAGTAGTTACTTTACTGTAAACTTAAAATTGTTGAGAGAATATCTAGCATAAGTTATTAAAATGCTATGCATTAGAGCTGTCATTTATGAGGCATGGTTAACTATTCAGACCTTACCGATATGACTTAGAAAGTAGACAGATCTTAATTCACATATAAGATGCTATCATTAGTGGAAAGATATTAAGATGGGCTATGACTCAAAGGACATCACTGCAGTAGACACGGTTGACTATTCAAACCTTAGAGATAACACTTTGAGGTTAGACAGGTTTGAATTGAAAGCAATATCACTTGAAGGAAGATATTAAGATGGACTACGGCTCGGAAGAAATCACTGCAGGCTTTAAACTGTTAGAGCTATCACATAGAGGATAGACACAGTTGACTATTCAAATCCTAGAGCTAACACTTTGAGGTTAGACAGATTTGAATTGAAAGCATTACCACTTGAAGGAAGACATTAAGATGGACTATGACTCGGAAAAAATCACTGCAGGCTTTAAACCGTTACAGCTATCACATAGAAGATAGACACGGTTAACTATTCAGACCTTTTAGAGCTAACACTTTGAGGTTAGACAGGTTTTGAATTAACATTAAAGCGCTGTCACTATAAACTATAAAGTAGTTTTTTTTTTCACATGAGCAGTAAATGTGAAATAATGAATTATTTATTTTGAATGAAATAACAAACTATTATTAACACTGCCTATATAAAGATAATCATACTGTGTGTACATACTACTGTGTCATGTTACAGTCATCTCATAGACATCTCATACACATCATTGGTTACTATTAGTGAAGTATTTTGTAGAATATGGCACTCCAAGATTCACTCCAAAATTCATACTAAGAATTATAGTGAACTCTCCTATGTCAAATACTATAAATTATAAAATAATAAAATAATTAATTCTTTATCGTACCAAATTGTAGTAAGTGTAATGAAATTCCTTCCTGGGTTTTTGTGCCTTTTACTTAGGTTTGAGTTATAAAAATAGACTTAATAATAAGTTACTTTTAGATTATTAACTACAGAATATTGCAATAAATATTGAGAATACAGAAATTTACAAAAACTAGTAAGAAGCTGAGCAGTGATGAGTTATAGGTTATAATATACATACATTGCCCTTCAACAAATATTACATTTATTCAAACGGGAGCTCAGATGTATAGTTAAGATATAGATAGAATTTCACTTCAACAGGGTTTACATGGGAAAAAATAAATGAGAAGGGGTTGAGCCTTTCTTGTGAATATTTTAATAGAAAACAGAACAAAAGATAGTGATAAATTTAACCCACTTAGAATAGTATTTCTTAAGTAAGTTATAAGATGTTAAAATTAAACTGGAATAGATATTCCAGATTGTTTCTTTTTCAGTCATAATTCTTCCACAGGGCCACTTCTGCTGCAATCAAGCTGGCCTTATGTGTATAAGGAAATGTTATGAAATAACGATAATTTATTTATGTTATTAATTTAAATTTACTATACAGTCAATATGTTCAACATTTTTATAAAATAAGCGAAATTGCAAATTTCCATTCATTGGTATTATAAATTCGCAACCCTGTCTTCAAACATCTACAATTGTTAAGAATGTCTAGGACAAGGAGGGAGTATAATTAAATGGTTAAACGAACGTACCTTTAAGTGAAGTTCAACCATAATTATACGAAGCTCCGTGTCGAAGGGAATTAAAACGTGTACTATACACGTTTTAATTCCTTTCAATAAAATAAATTAATTCGCCAAAAGCAGTATATCGAATTTTGAATTTGCTTAAATTACTACAGAATATTCGCTTAAACACTATTTACAGCTAAACAAACCAAACAGTACATCTGATATCGCCAAAAACTGTTATGCGCAACCTGTTAACAAATTTCAATTCTAGTTGGTGATTCAGGCGAATCGCGAGCTCTTCGGAAGCTGGCTCATGTAACTTGAGTTATTTGCAAGGCTTGTGCCTGCATGAATCCCATCTGCTTCCACACCCACTTTTTAACCTGGTCTGTCTCGTAACGACAGAAGAAATACAGGATCATAACGGTTTTCACGAAAACTGCAACAGTCAAACCAATATATAATCGCACTATTGTCTCCTTCATAGCCGCTTCAGACTGGGCGATAACGACCTCATCTTTGTCCACCATGTATGTTACCCATTATTTAATATTAAAATAAAGTTTACTAATTCGGAGAAAGTATGTATGTATTATACGAAAGTTAGCATCGACAAGAAATAATTTGCCTAAAAACGCTAAATAACATTCATTGAGTCCACCTAACTAATGTTATAAATTGAAACGTACGGGCTTCTTCGAAATACGACCGCTACGTGTGGTGTAGCTGAGCGGGCGATCAACTTTTACCGCTCCGCTTATCGCATATATACATATTACATTAGGAAAACTAAGAAAACTTTTCCTTTTCTTTCTAAAATTTTGAATATTTCCTCATATAGAGGTTGTAGTGATTTCCGTACGAGGTAATTCTTAATAAAAACGTGCGTGCAGGGATTTGAATCGCTATTAATGAATACTGTGTGAGCGTCCTTATGTGCCGTAGCCTTAGGCTTCAGCTCGCTTATCATTTCTCGTAAACGTTCGACGTATTCACTGTGATTTAAAAATTTTGAATTGTATTTAATAATATTTCATTAAATTTTGAAAAACATTGCTTAAAGAGGCACACAAAACGGGAAATTCACTCTTCGAAAATTACCTTAGAAACCGTTTCTGCGTGTACATCCTTTACTGGGAACGCTTCTGGCCAACCGTTAAGTCGATCCATTATTGTGACGAGGTACCTGTAGTCTTGCAAGAACATGAGAATTTTTTTTTCGGAAAATTCCCTAGTTCATATGTATTACGCCTATTAACTTCGGCACGTTGACTTGCCATGCACGACATTTATATACGTCCTTATTCATAACCAGATACTTACATAGATCAAGCTAATGACACTCACTAGTTTTCGCGAGGTACGTATTCCAGGGTGGCTAAGACTATGAATAGAATCGAAAGCTAAGGGTCTAAATTGTTCCCGTAAATATTGTCTCGCCCGATTGGTTGATATTTCACACCAAACCGGTAATATTCTGCCGGGAATAAATATATGTTTAAAATTATACTTATTAGTACTGCGTAGACTAACTAGCTTCTCGTCATTACTTTGTGTACTGTTGATTGCTGCATAATCTAATACGGTCGGATAAGTTACGGTCTCTATCCTTGATAACGCCTCCGCTACTACATTCTTATCACCTTCAAAATGTTTAATGTTTGTAGTGAACTCACTAATAAAAAAATAGTTGTCTCACGCGCCTAGGTAACTCATTGTCACTATTGATTTTGAAAACGTAAAAATTAGGGGTTTATGGTCCGTAAAAATTACCAAATTTTGACTTTCAACAATATTTTTGAAATTTTTACAGCAAGATAAATGGGTACTAGCTATTGATCGTAAGTGTTGTATTTTTGCTGAGTTGACTATAATTTCTTTGAAAAATATCCTAGCAGTGACCATACTTACTATTGAAATACCGCTCCCACGATGCATCAGTTATAAGTGCAAGCGGGTCATCAAGTTTCAGATACGATAAGCTTATTGCGTTTTGCAACTTCATTTTACATTGAATTAATGCTTCATTTGACTTCCCATCCCAATTAATTTTAGCTTAATCTGTCTTCTTAGAATTTGTTAAAAATTTATTTAACTCCATTTGATACCTAACAGCATTGGATAAATGTAAACGATAAAAGTTGACCATTCCTAAAAATCTCCTGAGTTTTTCACCTGTTACTAGTTTCGGAAAAGAATAAATAGCATCAACTTTATCTTTAAGAGCACAAATACCTTCCGTAGGTATCTCGAAACCCCAAAAATCTATTTAAGAATGTCCAAATAAGCATTTATTTGGGTTGATAGTCAAACTACATTTATTTAACCGCTTAAACACGATATTCGAATGCTCTATATGTCAGGTCATGCCCGTGCTTGTAATGATGACGTCATCGACATAGGTATAAAGAAAATCTAGGCCCTCCAAAACAGTATTCATTAACTGTTGAAAAGTTTGCGCAGCATTACGCAGGTCAAAGTCAAAAATACCGAAAGGTGTTATTATATCGGTCCTTTCTACATTGTTACGGTTGTTTAATATAACATGATACGCGTGATTAAAATCGATTCGTGAGAGTATTTTTTACCTTCCAATAAATATGCAAAATCATGCAATCGCCCTATATTCGGGACTTCCCATATTGGCCATATCGGGCTTGGTTATCACGTTAAGAGCCCTGTATTTGACTCATGGTCGTATTTGGCCGCCTTTTTTAGACACAACGTGTAGAGGGTTCGCCCACGCACTTTTCGACGGTCTGCAAATCCCCAACTGTTGCATAGGCCTAAACTCTTTTTCAACATTTGAGTGTCGGTGCGATGGTAATGGTCTTGCCCTAGCGTGCACCGTTCTTTAAATGAAACCGGCTTGGTGATATCAGGATACTTCCCTAATATATCATAAAAAGGGTGAAACTTATCTATCGTCTGAAGTGACTGTTCTTGACAGAACACAATATGAGCTAAAACATTTAAATTCGTTATCTTATCAATTAGTTCGCGAGATGCTACTTCAACCAACAATTTATGATGCGCTAAAAAATCTGCTCCTAAAGTTGATAGATACACATCCACGTTAACAAATGTCCTTTCTCTGCGCAACCCTAAATCTAAATTTAAAGTTTTCACACCCTAAGTGTACCGCATGTAAAATGCATCTCTTTGCGTATTTTATCGCATTTACCACGAGGAGTTCGGACTAATTCCAGTCGCACAATTTCATCATCGCACATCGCGACTAAATTCGAGATACCATCCATACCATCTGGATAACTGGCGGAAGACGTTTTCTTCCTCTCCTTCCTTGTGTAATCGACTACTACCAGAGATCTTTCTGGACTCATACAACTTAGGCACCTTCAAGAAAAGAGTCTACTCCTTTTTAAAAGGCCGGCGAAGTATCTGATGAAGAAAAGAGCCTACCCCTTTTTAAAAGGCCGACAGAGTATCTGATGAAGAAAAGAGCCTACTCCTTTTTAAAAGGCCGACGAAGTATCTGATGAAGAAAAGAGCCTACTCCTTTTTAAAAGGCCAACAAAGTATCTGATGAAGGAAAGAGCCTACTCCTTTTTAAAAGGCCAACAAAGTATCTGATTAAGAAAAGAGCCTACTCCTTTTTAAAAGGCCAACAAAGTATCTGATGAAGAAAAGATCCTACTCCTTCTTAATAAGGCCAATAAAGTATACGATGAAGAAAAAAGCCTACTCCTTTTTAAAAGGCCGACAAAGTATATAAGTAAAAATATCTATGATTTCAATAACCTCGCGAATCATTCTTGGAAGGAATCGGTGTTCTTCAGCGCAGATTTGTGATCAGGGGCGAGCCTGTATGTATTTACTGACTGCAGACTTTCCAAAGCGTCGATTCTTCACATATGCTATGTGTTATTTAACGCTGGTTTTATTGATCTTTTTGTTTGTCCTATGTAAGAGAGACCACATTCACAATCAAGCTTGTACACACCTACATCTTGCAGAGGGGCATAACACTTAAATGATGGTAAAAACTAACTAATTTTCTTCGCCTAGAAATCTCTAATCTACCCAAAGTCTTAATAGAAGCACGCTTCAAGATATAGCCAATCTTGTCAGTGACACCTCTGACATATGGCAGTACAGCAGGCACACGCTCTTTCTAGCGCCAGTCTGTTTATTTTAATATATTATCTCATTCACTTTATTTTACTTGTAATCAAATAATTCTTAGAAAAAAAACACAGTTAAAGTTGACTATTTTTTAATTATAAAACTTAAAAATTACGTTCTTATCAAAGTCAAGGTACAAAATTATTGTCAAAATATACAACTCTTTATGTGATGATTGGCTTAAGCTAATAATCATAGTACATATTATTGTCTGTGTTATTTTTTTGTTTCATTTGTCTTTTAATTTCGTCTGTGATTTACCTGTAAATAAAAGACAACATTAATTAGGGAATGGACAAAATTATATACACTAACTGCCTTACTTATAAAAATCAACATCAATTTGACAATGCTTAAAGTTCTTCCTTCTCTTTTCACTAAATAAAATAAAAAGAGATAAATATAGAGATATTTAATACTTAATTTAAGTGGGCGGTAAACAACAATTATAAGTTAGATAATGATTTCTTATATTTACGCGAACACTATACATTGATTAAAACTACTTTTACGGATTTTATCGCGTTTTATTTATATTAATGTTAATACCCGACGTTTCGGGTGCTTTCCAGCACCCATGGTCACGGGGGACTGAGGTGACTGACGTCCCGATGTCAAAGTTAACCCGGAGTACCTTCAGCTTTTTAATTATTGTCTTTGCTCCGATCTACGCAGAATGAACTAACTGTATTTTGAAGTCTTGCAGTGGTATGCTTGGAATTAGTTTTAATTTTATTAATTATAGGATCCCAAGCAGGTGGTAGTACCCAGCCTCCTTCTCTATTGAAATTAAGATGTTTTTTTAATTTAAATAGCCTCACGTATCATCATTGGTAAGAATCGATGTTCTTTCGCGAGGATTTGTGGTCTATAAAATCTGATGTAATGGTTGGGGCCATTTAGAATATGATCGCAAACTGCAGACTTCCCGGAACGTTGATGCTTCACGTCAGCTATGTGTTCTTTTACGCGGGTTCTAATTGATCTCTTTGTTTGCCCTATATATGAGAGACCACAATCACAATCAAGCTTGTACACTCCTGCATCTTGTAGAGGAATATGACACTTGACGGATGGTAAGAACTGACTAATCTTCTTCAGCGGCTTGTAGAATGTTCTAATAGAAGCTCGCTTCAAGATGTAGCTAATCTTGTCTGTGACACCTCTGACATATGGTAGCATAGCATCAGACAAAGTAACTGCATTTTTAGAACATCTTAATTCCATAAACCCTAAAATTCAATTTACTATGGAGTTAGAGGCAAATTCCTTAGCTTTCCTAGATGTGTTAGTCATCCGAAATCCTAACAACACCAAAGGTCATATACTGTGTATAGAAAAAAGACCCATACAAACCGATACTTAAATGGTGAATCTCACCATCATCCTTCACAGTTAGCTACCGTGGGAAAATTTTTGTTTCAGAGAGCATGAGGGATCTGTGACAGCAAACACCTGGCCGCCGAGCTTCAGCACGTCAAGCAGGTTCTGCACGACAACAAGCTTCGGGTCCTGCGCCTCCGTCACAGTGACCGAGTGAAGCCGGCCACAGTCGAGCGTATGCCTGCTATGCTAACATATGTCAGAGGTGTCACAGACAAGATTGGCTACATCTTGAAGCAAGCTTCTATTAGAACATTCTACAAGCCGCCGAAGAAGATTAGTCAGTTCTTACCATCCGTCAAGTGTCATATTCCTCTACAAGATGCAGGAGTGTACAAGCTTGATTGTGATTGTGGTCTCTCATATATAGGGCAAACAAAGAGATCAATTAGAACCCGCGTAAAAGAACACATAGCTGACGTGAAGCATCAAAGTTCCGGGAAGTCTGCAGTTTGCGATCATATTCTAGATGGCCCCAACCATTACATCAGATTTGATAGACCACAAATCCTCGCGAAAGAACATCTATTCCTACCAAGGATGATACGTGAGGCTATTGAAATTAAAAAACATCCTAATTTCAATAGAAAAGGAGGCTGGGTACTACCACCTGCTTGGGATCCTATAATTAATAAAATTAAAACTAAACCCAAGCATACCACTGCAAGACTTCAAAATACAGTTAGTTCATTCTGCGTAGATCGGAGCAAAGACAATAATTAAAAAGCTGAAGGTACTCCGGGTTAACTTTGACATCGGGACGTCAGTCACCTCAGTCCCCCGTAACAATGAGTGCTGGAAAGCACCCGAAACGTAGGTTATTAACATTAATATAAATAAAACGCGATAAAATTCTTAAAAGTAGTTTTAATCAATTATAAGTTAGGCTTTTAACGATTAAAACTTCTTAAAAAAATAGTAGTCGTATGCGTACCTTTGGTCTTGTGGTCTCGGGTTGAACAAAATCATTCATTCATTGTATCAATAAAATCAGGTTTCTCTCAAGAAAATGTCAGTGAAAGGCAGTCAAGTAGTCGGTGATGTTTCATTAAATTATGACATGACGTGACATGACATTATATTATTCTGAGCACTAAGCCCCGCGTTTCCCAGCAAACCGCAAGTCCAAAATAGCTCATTAAGGGTCATCAGTTGAAGTGTAGTACTTACCGAAATATATTCTGTATACTTGATTGAAAGGCATCTCGATTGCGACTGTAGCGAGAATGGATATCACCAGGACGGCCATCATTTCTGGTACATGCAGCTGAAATGTACAGTTAGCTATTATTCAGTGAATTAAAAACTTAGCTTATTTTCCGAGTAGCAAATGTAATAATATCTTAGATATTCAATCGTCCATCACTCCGTCTCTTCGTGAGTTTACAAATGACGACAAAGGAAAAACGACTTGCAGCCATGGACGCTCAGGGACTTGGCAGAATATGCAGTCATTTATACATATATATTTATATAGGCGGCTTATAAGTACGATCAAAACCTTATTATTTAAAAATTTTGAATACTGGCGAGATGAACTTCATCAATTTTAAAAATAAAACCTTTGCGCTTGCTGTGAATAAAAAAGACATTAATTTTCATTAAATTTCAAATATGGAGCGGTCGATAAAAGAAGATAGAGGAGCAGTTATCGCGTTGCACCACTGTGGTTACGCGCCAAAACAGATTTTCTATATTCTACAAAAATTGAAAATAATCCTACGATTTATTTATCGCACTATCAAACGATTCACTGAAGATTCAAGTTTCGAAGATCGTAAGAGGACCGGTCGAACTCGTACAGTTAAGACACCCGCGATTATCAAAGCAGTGAAGGCGCGAATTTAAATCCTGTTTGTAAAAAAAAATCTTAGCTCTTCAGATGGGCCTCAGCAGAACCACTATCAAAAGAGTGATTAATGAAGGTCGAGGACTGCGAGCTTATCGTAAGAAGACCGGACATTTTTAGAGCGAGCGTTTGAAAAAAATTAGGCTGGATAGATCCCGCGCTTTGTTCTCAGTATTCAGACTTAACTGAGGTGTTTTTCTGCGAAAAAAGTGTTAAAATCAGTGCCGAAGTGTACCAAAATACCGTCCTAACAAACATAATGGAACCTCTTTCTCAAAAAATGTTCAAAAACAGATGTTGGATATTCCAACAGGACTCTGGATCAGCTCATAGGGCACGAAGCACGCTAAACTAGTTGACCGCCTATGGAATTGACTTTATCGGACATGAAGACTAGCCCTTTTCTAGTTCAGATTTAAGCCCACTGGATAATAAGATATGGCAACATTTAAAGGAAAAAGAAAGTCTGCCTAAATATCATCAGAATTTGGAATCTCTCAGAGTATATTTGGCTAAAGTAGCAGCAGAAATTGATATGAGTGTGATGCGTGCTGCGATTAATGATTGGCTGTTTAGATTAAGGGCATGTATTAAAAATAGGAGAGGGCATTTTAAATAATGTAAATAAAAATGTATTCTAAATTAAATTACTTTTCATTTCATATATAATTTTCATATAATTATCAAAAAAGTGTATCATTAATTTTATAAAAAATTTTGACGGATGTTATGACCTGACTAAGTATATTTTGTTGATAAAATTGTAATAGAATTTGGAGTTCATTTCGTGTTTTCGTATAGAAGTAGATAGGTATTACCACTTCTGGCTCACTGAGTCAGAAGTGGTACAACGTTCGTCGACTCACGATCCTAAAAAAATGGTTTTGGCATGCTCTGATCACGTTTTTGCGTAGGATGCACGGTTCCGGAGATGTGCAGATCAATTAACTCTTATCTAATTGATATCCGATGAGGGCCTCCACCGTCATTAGCGCCCCATTGTTATTTACCTATTGTTCATCGAATACCGTCGTTGTCTATTTTTCCTCGGCGTATGCGTCGGCTTATCAGTGCTATTGTATTATACTTCTTTGTTCCTATCTACAACGCTAATATGAATCATCAATAAAACACATTACCTGTTTTGTTGCAATTTTTATTTACAAAATACAAAATCTTATTATTACTACTAATAGGAGCGAACATTTCATCCACTAAAATATCATTGTACAATGTGTTCCCTGTAAATATACTCATAAAACTATGCATTGAACATCTCTGAAACTTATATAGCATATACATTAAGCAATATTCGCCACAAACTGAAGTCCACTCATTCTGAATCCTATCAACATTCCAGTTCCATCTTTTACAATTCCTTTTTAAAAACTCTAGATTGTATCGTACAGGTGATCGTGCATATGAATCAAAATATTGACCGACATCATTCGTATCGATATATAAAGCTACCCAATGTGACCCAGGTTTATTATCTGTATCCAAATTGCATATTATATACGTTGGTACGTGGGTATACATGGGCAGTCTATTAGCAGCATAAACATTATTTTCTAGACTGGGGTGAATGTTTTTCAGATGTTGTTGTACATCTAGTGTATCCATGATATTACTGCTATTAGTAGATTATTACAGTATCAATCCACTCAATGACTAACATAGGAATGATCAATTATAGTGGTTTCTAAATATTAAATTGCATTCTTTTGTGTTATACAAATTGTATTTGAGTCATCAATATACTAAACAAGACGCAACACGAAGGAATGTTGAGATAAGCAACAGAATGCGAGATAAGCTTGTTGATGTATAAAGTTACTCGTACTATCGGTTCCACTGCAGAAATTCTTTAGATTAGAATTATTACTTACTGGTACTATATAAGACCGAGCAGCTGCAGTCATGGAGTTAGTGTCATATCATGTCGTTTGACCGCAGTGGATCTATCAATACTACATTTGTGTTACTTCAACTCATCAAAGGCCATGGATGTAAGTGTTTATTCTATTGACAAACTTACTTTTCTTTCTGTTATTTTCTTACGTGTATATGATTTAGTGTTAACAAATTATATTTAAATATTATGTGTGTATATGATTAAGCTGTGGTAGCACAACAGATGGTTAGCGCAAGCAGTAAATTTCACAGTACGCGACCCGGGTTCGATCCCCGCCGGCACCAATTAAATTGTTAATTGCAATTTTAGGTGCTGATTTACCACGTGCTCAGCGATTAAAGAAAACATCCCGAGGAAAGATATATGTATAATTAAATATAGTACACAGACCAACGGTGGTGCCTCACTCGCATTGCCGATCCGTCATCGGTGGCGAGTGGACGTTGTCGTTGTGCTGTGTACCTACTTACTGATATAGTTGTTTTACTAAAATCCTACACTTAAATTAGTGGACACCACATTGGCGATGTGAAGTTCGCCAACACGCATTGAGGCAGTGCGGCGGACATTTCGTAGCCCTGAATACAAAGACAATAGCAGAAAGTGAAAAAGTTAAAAAATACTTTTTTAACAATGACAGTCATTAGTGGATCATTAGTGAATGTGATTCTGTTTAGATAAATGTATTTTGTAGGATCTAATGAAATGACTCTTAGTAAAGGAGTCATAAAACCACCCACAATCTGAGGATCGATAATGTCGCATTATAGAAATAGTTGAGATGGTAACCCTAAGTGTAAATTAGCAGGACACTTTCCAAAATTTCTCTCTAGGAGATTATTATTTGATTCATAACCTAGTTGTAAAATTAATTTGGGTGATAATGTTACGGATGTTATATTTTTATCCAAAACAAAAATAAACACAAATTTTGTTATTTCATCATAGCGAAATTTCAAGTTCTCTCCGATACCATTTAACACTCTTAAAATATGCTCAACGTTATCATAGTTGGTAGCTGGAAAATATTTTTTGTAGTACACTATGGATGGTTTATCTTCATTAGGCATTAACATAGATTTTGTAATGTATATATCATTTTCATGATCTTGAATAGTAAACAATATATACCATACATGGATATTGAAACTCGACAACTCAAACCGAAAAATTTGTGGTCTTGTTATCAGGAAAGTAATCCATTGAACTATTGCTGAGCAAAGTTAAATAAAAACTTTTTTATTCATATTTCTTTTAAACTAGAAGATAAAATCCAACTGTTAAATTTATCTGGATAACCTTTCCACTTCACTAATACTTCTTTTCTGTTACCTGAATAACGAGTGTCAATTATTTTATCTATTTTATATTGTGAGGTGGGGTTGTAAGTGATTTTCTGTAATTCTCTTTTATAAAAAGTACCAACTATTGGTTCATTTTGTAAATCTGTTATTGTATAAACAACCCATGGAGACCCCTATCAATTATTGAAGATATAATAAATATTTCATCACTCCAATTTGATTCATATCCTTTTTGGAAAACATGTTTATATTTAGTTATTCGAACATAATCACCCACATTGAAATTTGGTTTAGGATTTTCTAAAGAAAGTTTATTTGACCGTCTATCATAAAGATTAGTCCAAACTGTCATAATATTGTTGGAATCGACACCAAATGGACACATCTTAATACTAGAGTGAAAGCTGTGATTATAAGAGTATATTAAATATTGTAAAACATCTATATATCTTTAAGTATTATTATGAGTGAAATAACGCCACATTTTCATTTTTAGTGTTCTTTGTAATCTTACTGACCTTAATGTCAGGATTGTTAGTGGTATAGTAATTAATATTTTTGGATTTAAAGTATTTTTGTACATCTTTTGAAACAACCTTTATCAGATTGTATGTGAGTAGGTGTTAAATTACTTTCAGTAAATATACTTTCAAAACATTCTTTAGTTGTTTTAGTCCAGGATCCATCGCCCATTTTTGCACGTGATTACTATCAAGCTAATTTTCCGTCATTAGCTTTATTTTGATGAGACGCCCAATAATATCCTATACGAAACTCTCGATTGTGGTAGCTAACAGAAGTAGCAAGGATAAAATATGTTGATTTGATGATTCTCAAATATTTATTACTAAGTGAATTCTTTTTTGTTAAATCTCAAGATATTTATCTAAATTATTCAAAAAATAATTGTCCTAAAAAATCTAGGGTTTGATCAAAGAGTCCCCTCTATCCAATATGTATCGATAACGAGGTCATCATAAATGATTACTAACCAGCTGATTTTTTTTGTTTTTACTTAGTTAATATTTATATAATTTAACAGGCATATTGTCCTACAAATTACGTGGTACGTTATCCTGGTCCTACGCTCAGAAGTTGTTAATACCATAAGACCATTTTTTCATTACTAACTGTAGGACAAAAATATTACATGATAGGTTAGTATGTTATCTGCCCAAATGAAACATCGTCCTACAAGAAAACAGGTATGCATTATTAGTCCGACAAGAATTGTCATTTTTTCGTTTTTCTATCTGTAAAATAAAATAAAGAGAAAAAAGCTTTTCTAAAATTTAAATAACTTTATTTTTTAATAAACTTGGTACAAAAATTTATGTATTTATATATATAAAAAAAAGAAGTTAATCTTCATCAGATTCATCTGATAAATCTTCGCTACTAACATCGCTGTCATCTTCTATTCCACTTTCCTCAGTCGTAATATCTGACTCTGTAATAACATGAAAAAATTAAGTAAATTATATAATACAAATAAATTATATAACCAACAAAAAAAATTATTTAATTAACTAACCGTGAAGTGCATGGCAATCTGTCCGATTCTACATTTTCAGCAGACGTTAAAGATACCGAGGAATCAATGAGTCCAGTAGATTGAGACGCTGATCCTGTTGAAGCTGGCTCAGTGCTGTGTATGAGAAATTATTAAAAAAAATTAAAAATTGTTTATTTGAGAAATATGCAAATAAATACAGTATCTACATAAATATCACATAGCATCATCGATATTGAAAAAATTATTCCATGTTAAATGAATATTTAGTCAAATAGTCATACAAAAATATAAATTTAAATGACAAAAAATTAAATAAGAAAATATGTAAAATATAATATACATACTATCAAAAATATTGTTTAAAGAATTTAACAATAATACAATGCTACAATAGAATGTTTCAATACTAATGCTCGATTTTACATAATTACGTGAAAATATGAACTTAATAAATCACAAAAAACATTTCTTGAAATAATTTCTCAAGACAAAATAAAACACGCGGTCGACTGAGAAAATGTTTGCAGGCTTATGGTCGACACTAACGTGGGATACCTAATACGGAGTAAGCAATGCTCTGCGCATGCGTACCGGCGTACCGGTGTAACTCAGCTGTATTAGCAAAATACAGAAACCCAAGCGACACAAATTTTATTTGTTAATTTTTTGTTGAATTTAAATTGACGATTATTAATTTTTATAACTTCTTTTACATTTTTGAAAATAATCAAATCAAGATATTTTATCATTGCTACCTCTGTTAGCTACCACAATTGAGAATTTTCGCATAGGAAATTGTTGGGCGACTCATCAAAACGAAGCTATTCACGAAGATTCAGCTTGATAGTAATTATTTTTACATCAAGGATTTGTACTACTACTTTTGAGCGTAGTACAAATTGCGTGGTACGTTATCCCGGTGATAACGTACCACGCAATTTGTAGGAAAATATGTCTGTTAAATTATATAAATATTAACTAAGTAAAAATAAAAAAAATCAGCTGGTTAGTAATAATTTATGATGACCTCGTTATCGATACATATTGGCTAAAGGGGACTCTTTGATCAAGCCATAGATTTTGTAGAACAAATATATTTTTTCGAACAATTTAGATAATTATCTTGAGAATTAACAAAAACAAATTGAGTTAGTAATAAATATTTGAGAATCATCAAATCAACATATTTTATCCTTGCTACTTCGGTTAGCTACCACAATCGAGAGTTTCGTACAGGAAATTATTGGGCGTCTCATCAAAATAAAGCTACTCACAGAAAATTAGCTTGATAGTAATCACACGCAAAAATGGGCGATGGATCCTGGACTATTTCTGAGTTTTTCTTTTTCATTGGTCTTGCAAAAGCATATTTACTAAATACATCAATAACACAAAGTTTATACTTGAAACCATCATTATATTGAGAATAAGTTCGCATATTACTTAAATCAGCTTGCCACATTTCATTAATATTTGATAGAATGTACCTATTACGCGGGATTTTTTTTTCGAATGGGTTTATGTAATGTGTACGTATCTTGTGATTTTAACCATTCCTTTACTTGCCTTTTATTCATTTTACCCTGCATGGCTTTTGATAATTGATCAATACGATGTGTGATGTTTTCCTTCACCGCTGAGCACGTGGTAAATCAGCACTTAAAATTGCAATTAACAATTTAATTGGTGCCGGCGGGGATCGAACCCGGATCGCGTCTGTGAAATTTATAGCTTGCGCTAACCATCTGAGCTATCACGGCTTAATCATATACACACATAATATTTAAATATAATTTGTTAACACTAAATCATACACACGTAAGAAAATAACAGAAAGAAAAGTAAGTTTGTCAATAGAATAAACACTTACATCCATGGCCTTTGATGAGTTGAAGTAACACAAATGTAGTATTGATAGATCCACTGCGGTCAAACGACATGATATGACACTAACTCCATGACTGCAGCTGCTCGGTCTTATATAGTACCAGTAAGTAATAATTCTAATCTAAAGAATTTCTGCAGTGGAAATGATAGTACGAGTAACTTTATACATCAACAAGCTTATCTCGCATTCTGTTGCTTATCTCAACATTCCTTCGTGTTGCGTCTTGTTTAGTATATTGATGACTCAAATACAATTTGTATAATATAAAAGAATGCAATTTAATATTTAGAAATCACTATAATTGATCATTCCTATGTTAGTGATTGAGTAGATTGTTACTGTAATAATCTACTAATAGCAGTAATATCATGGATACACTAGATGTACAACAACATCTGAAAAAGATTCACCCCAGTCTAGAAAATAATGTTTATGCTGCTAATAGACTGCCCATGTATACCCACGTACCAACGTATATAATATGCAATTTGGATACAGATGATAAACCTGGGTCACATTGGGTAGCTTTATATATCAATACAAATGACGTCGGTTAATATTTTGATTCATATGGATGATCACCTGTACGATATCATCTAGAGTTTTTAAAAAGGAATTGTAAAAGATGGAACTGGAATGTTGATAGGATTCAGAATGAGTGGACTTCAGTTTGTGGCGAATATTGCTTAATGTATTTGCTATATCAGTTTCAGAGATGTTCAATGCATAGTTTTACGAGTATATTTACAGGGAACACATATTTTGGTGGATGAGATGTTCGCTCCTATTATTAGTAATAATAAGATTTCGTATTTTGTAAATAAAAATTATTATATTCTTTGTTCCTATCTACAACGCTAATATATATATATATATATATATATATATATATATATATATATATATATATATATATATATATATATATATATATTAGCGTTGTAGATAGGAACAAAGAAGTATAATACAATAGCACTGATAAGCCGAGGCATACGCCGAGGAAAAATAGACAATGACGGTATTCAATGAACAAAAGATATATAACAATGGGGCGCTAATGACGGTGGAGGCCCTCATCGGATATCAATTAGATAAGAGTTAATTGATCTGCACATCTCCGGAACCGTGCATCCTACGCAAAAACGGACTTCGCAATACTGACTCAGTGAGCCAGAAGTGGTACTACCTATCTACTTATAGAATATAATATTTTCGAATTATTTCTTCCTTCAAACATCTTGGTCTTCTCATAAACTATCCACTGGTGAACTTAAATAGATATTTATGTAGACGATTTTTATGAAGTGGACTGTGATCTCGTCTATTACACCTTGTTGAGCTAGCACCAACCCATTCTCTTGTTGTATACATTTTCTTGCACACAACAATATCTTAATCTTCTTCTTACGTCACAAATATATCATAATCATGATCATCTGAAACTACAACTATATAACTACACGTGTAGTGGCGGGGTAAAAATATTTACTACCCCATATTATCCCGTGCGTAGCTAGAGCACGTATATCATCCCGTAGAGGAAATCAAACTATAGTCTACCTAATATTGGACTAAAGCGTGGCAACTATGGCAAATATCATCACTATGAGGCAAACGAGCACTTCTCATTAAAATAATCGAGGAAGGCGATGACAGCCACATGCTCGTCGCATCGTACTTGTGAACAGGTACTACTTGTGTGGAGCCATGCTCGAGTTTGCAAAAAGTGTTCATTTTGTATTTTTCTAGTTGTGCAATTTTAATAGAAAAAAACATGATTTAATAATATGTACGGGTCTATTCCTTATTATTTATGATTAGGAATATTATAACGTTCGCCTTTATAAACATGTAAGCAAAAACGAAAATACTTACGGAGTTTCTTTCGCCGTTTCTTCCCTGGATAGAGGAAACTCATTTTGAAACGATAGTAAATTAAAAACATGTCGACGTTTGACAAACGAAATATGATTTTCTTAGTAAATATCGTAACATAAATAATTTTAATATTTTATTTATTTTAAGCAGATATAAATATACTATCGTGTGACGGTAGAAAAATGGTTTACGAAATATAATCATTTAATACGGCATGTACCGTATTGTACGTATTTACGCATGTATCAAATTAAATAATATTTTACTTACAAGTGAAAGAGGCGTGTAGAATTCAGCGTGCCTCTGTACACCGACATTATAGAAGAAAATTGGGAATTGAGTCAGGTAGACCCCGTACGCGATCTTGTTGAAGAATTTAAACGCTCGCGATTCCACGAACGCTGTGCCAACACCTGTGAAAATTTATTTTATACTATATATTTAATTTACACATAAAAGGAATCTTATTTATGCGTAAAAATATATTAAAGTACACTTTATATGCTTTCTGTACGCTCATTTTATTGTCATTCTGCTATGATTCGTTTTACACAAGTGTTCTTATCGGGACCATCGTTAACGTAATCACATTTTAAATTATTTTATATTATGTAATGTCATCATCATTGTAGCCATCATAAAGGACGGTCATGAGCCACTTGCATCTATCGACTTCCTACATGTCTTACCACGTCGTCACTCCATCCAAAGGAGGCTTCGACTCAAGAAACTTTCATTCGAGAAAGCCCACAGGTAAGCATACTCGTCAATAACTTCAAGCCTAGTGCTAATATGTTGTACTAGTGCTTGCTATATAATACGTAATTCGTAAATAATTTTCATTACTACTTTTTTTAATATCACACGTTACCGGTTTTTATTTATTATCTTTTTTTATACAAAAACAGTTGTAACAAAAATTATTTATCTTTGAAATGTAACCGCCTTCATACGCCCCACTGTTGGGTACGTTTTAGCTCTTACGTTAGAGGGTTTTTAGACAGACAAGAGGCCGACACACTATCTCAGTATGTGAAAGCGTAATACATAATAATATGTTCTCAAAATATTTTCTTTACATTTATCAGACATGCAACATTCTTCACGGCGTTCTATTTTCCGCCGTGTACGTAGGGAATTAGTAATTAATAATTTTATCGGTGAAGACGGAATCAAACTTGGTTTACATACACATATAACTATTTAATTTTTTTTATAGAAGAGGGGGCAAACGAGCATGCGGCTCACCTGATGTTAAGTGATCCTACCTGATCTTAAGACCCCTTTAGAAACGAGTAATCTCTTTTCTTGAAAGTCCCCAGGTCGTATCGGTCCGGAAAAATCGCCGGTGGTAAACTGTTACACAGAGAGGTTGTACGCGGAAGAAAACTCCCTTTGAAACGTACAGTGGTGGACCGCCAAGCATCCAGATGGTGTGGATAGTATCGGGACGTTTGCCGCGTAGTGCGCTCACGAAATTTGGCGGCTGGGATTAATCCGAACAATTCCTCAGAGCACTCTCCACGGTATATGCGAAAGAAAATGCAAAGAGATGCAACATCTCTTCGCAGTGCCAGTGAATCGAGCCGTTCGGAAAGCGTCGGATCGGTCGTCGACGATTCGAGCCGCTCTGCGCTGGATGCGATCAAGTGGAAGGAGCTGGTACTGAGGAGCCTCAGCCCAGAGATGGGAACAGTATTCCATGTGTGACCGAGCCTGCGCCTTGTAAAGTTGCAGGCGGTGTGCCGGCATGAAATGCTGTCCCGCTCTGCTGAGCACGCCAAGCCTTTTAGAGGCCAATTTGGCCTTCTCTTCCAAGTGACCACGAAAATGCACGTCACTCGATATGTCGACGAGGATTCTGATATTGCTGATGCAACAAGGGGAGTGCCTTGAAACTGAGGAGATACGACAAAGGGGTTCTTTTTAGCGATTAACGCGCAAACTTGTGTCTTTTGGGCGTTAAACTGGACTAGATTTAGTCGCCCCCAATCCGAGACTCTGTTCAGCAAAGACTCGACTTCAGACACAAGTTTGTCCTGGCACTCGGAGACGTTTTCCTGAGAAATATCCGACCAGAAGATCACCAGCTGACCGACCACGGCGAAAACCGTATTGGCGGTCACTAATCAGCTGGTGATCCTCAAAGTACCTCGTGAACTGGCAGTTTACAAAGGACTCCACTGTTTTGGAGAACAAGGAGGTGATGGCGATAGGCCGGTAGTTGGACGGGTCTGAGCGGTCGCGTTTTTTAGGGATCGGGTGGACGAAAACCGTCTTCCATGATTTTGGGACTACGCCTATTAAGTTGGGGTACCGGAAAAGACACGTTAGACCCGGTGCCAACTCTGGAGCACACGTCCTCAGCACAATTGGGGGGATTCCGTCAGGCCCACTCAACTTGTGGATATCCAGGGAGAGGAGTGCTTTGCTAACCGAGCGCTGTGTGAACTGCAATTCCGGCATGGAGCACTCACACCGCGGTATGGTCGACGGCGTACTCCCCCCGTCATCGAAAGTCGAGTTGGACGCAAAGAAAGAGCCTAGAAGATCGGCTTTCTCCTTTGCGGTATGGGACAGTGAGTCTTCCCTGTGCAGAGAGGGAAGAGATGGCTGACAGAAATTCCCCTGGACAGCCTTGGCGAGAGACCAGAATGCAATTGTAAGATGAGCGCTCATGGTCTCATTTACTGCGACTGATTGAACTGAGTTTAATACAAAAATATTATTTGGATAATAACACAAAAAAGCTTTTATATTTTTGTAGTATAGAACAGCTGATTATCTTTTCATAGGGGCCGGGCTTTATAACTATTTAGTATTGATATCCGAGGTTGTAACATTTTTCCTGGAACGTTCCATTTTTCATAGGCTTTATTGCGCGTCCCATCGATACTATATCGGTTCACTAGAGATTCAACTTTTGTTTTTGAAATGTGAAGATTGTTTCTATTATTGGACTTTTTTATAATAATATATTGTAATGAAAAAAATATTTCTTTGTTTTAAATGATTTGTTTTAAGAGACATAAAATTAGGACGATATAAAAAAGATAGCATGATAAAAAATGCATTGATGAATTAATTTTCTGAACGCATTTTGTTCCCAGAATTTTACTTTTCTATTAATTTACTACCAAAATAAAATTATGAATTCGTGTTTTTTAAATATTGGAGCCGGATTTACAAAATAATTGGAGACCAGACAAAACCCTAAGATTGAAGATTTTGGGCTCTGACCTGGTCATGTAAGTATACTAACCGAATTATTTAAAATTAAACTTTTGGGTATTTATGTTTTACTTCACGAATAAGTTTTAGATATAACTAGGTCTTGTGAATCGTTTTCTGGCTAGGAGTTCACCTGGGCAGATGCTACTCTCTTACCTATTTCTGTCACAAACAGCAGCGCCTGCACTCTTATGCTCCTGTCTAAAAGATATAGAGAACCTTTATCATTACGTTGGAACTCCATCTTAGTCTTCAGAGGTGACAACGCATTTGTAACCTCCTTTCTTTGAAGTTGGTCTTCGCAGGTTCCCATAGCATGCACTAGCCATTTACCATTAGCTGGTCTGTAAGTTTATTTGTCACCCATTTTCAAAAAAAAAAATCATTCTCCAATGAATTCCAGTTCGAAGCGATAAGGTTTTGTGATCAGTGAGACCACCTTTCTCTTTTAAGAGATTCATCATTATAAAATAACAAACCTGCGTAATCGTTGCATATGGCCCAATGCGCTATGCACATGGACAATCCCCACAGGATCGGTGAGAAAGCTGCAAACAAGGCCGCTGGGAAGTGTTCGTAACGATATCCTTCAAGGCCCATCTCATATGGACTCGCTACCGTGAATACTGCTAGACCGAAGCACGCTGCCCACAGAAATCGGGCTTGAGTCTGAACAGAAAGTTTCGTGGGTTTATTTTCATTAAAAATTAATAAAAGAAAATTAAAAAAGGTAATCAAAAGGTAAAAATCTCGTTTCTCTCACAGCGTTAGTCTCTGCGTAGATTGCGACCGCGATAAAGGCAAAATTATTTTGTTTCAATTGGCATAAGCTTGAATCGTAAAGAAATTGTAATAATAGGTGGAAATTATGAATGAAAGAAATTGAATAAAGTATTGACTGAGTCATATTTACTATGTCCCCAGCAGTTTTTGTGATCGATACGACAAAATGACCCTCAATAAATTTTTTCCTATAGGAGATAGGTGCAGGTTTTATATATATATATATATATATATATATATATATATATATATATATATATATATATATATATATATATATATATATATATCATATCATATAAATATCACCTATACTGCAATTTCCCTGGTTACATCGAGAAAGATACCTGGTAGTGAGATCATCCATTCGCCCACCAAGCGTGGCAACTAAGGAAAAAACTTCCCTGTAATGGAAGATGCCCATGCCCAACAGTAGACTTTTACGTGTTGATTAAGAAGAATACTGTCACAACATTTCGTTCATTATTTGAAAGTTTTTTTTAGGATAGGGGTGACAAACGAGCACACAGTCCACCTGATGGTAAGTGGTTGCTGTAGCCCATAGACATCTAAATCTATCCTCGATTACGAATCAAAATGCAGATGCGTTGTCACCCGTGAGGACTGAGATGAAATGCCTCGTTATCACTAAAATATTAAATATAGAGATATAAATATAGAGATATAGAGAACCGGATTCTCTACACTCACCATACAAAACACAGCAGCACCAAGCTGCTTTTTTACGCTATAAGCTAATGATTAATTATTGTTTAAATTACATTTTACTTACATTGGTAAGGTTAAATCTCAACTTTTTCGATTTCATAACATATGCCATCACGACTCCAATAAGATATATCGTAGCGCGATGGGTCGGCAATATATATGAATATCGGGCCGCGTCCAGCAACTTTTGAACTCTGAAAGGAAATCGCATAAGACCATCTGGACAATACAATTTTACCATATTCATTGTTATGTGTAGAACAAAATATTCAATAAGATCTCCACGGTTTTTTATAATAGAATCAAATGAAAATATCATGGATGTTTCATTCTTAGAATATATAGTGAACGATGTGAATAAGCTTATTGCCAGCAGTGGATTTTTATAAGCTGATGAAAAAAGAAAATAGAAAAATGTACGGTAGTTAAAAATAAAATAATGTTAGATTACATGTTTAAGGTAGCATGCTTCCTTAAATGAAATACTTGTAGCCAAAGCAATTAAAAAAGGAGGAGCTTCTTCATTCGACTGTATATTCTTTTCTTGTGTTTCTTAAACGATATCTTTGTCAGTTGTAAACTGATTTTAATGAATCTTTGTTAATAAAAAGTTTGTACTTTAACGCGAGTCCCATATACATTTGAAATCACACAAAAGTCATAGCTCATTTAGTCAATCTGTCACTAATTATTTGTTGACGAAACTGACAAACGACAAACACTGATGGTAAGTGGCTGTCGTAGCTCATGGAAACCTGCATCCAACTATAAGCAAAGATGACTACAAAGGATTGTTGTCAAGTCTAATCCAGATCCATCATTCTATAACCAGACCGGAAAACAGCAGTTCACGCATTACTGCATGGTACTCAAGACTTTAATTCAGATAAGACGTCCCCCCACAGGAGAAAATAACAATATCTTTGAAAATTAAACGATATCTCTGTCAGTTGTAAACTGATTTTAATGGATCTTTCTTATTAAATAGTTTGTACTTTAACGCGAGTCCCATATACATTTGAAATCAGACAAAAGTCATAGCTCATTTAGTCAATCTGTCACTAATTATTTGTTGGCAAAACTGACCAACGACAAACACTGATGGTAAGTGGCTATCGTAGCTCATGGACACCTGCATCCAACTATAAGCAAAGACGACTACAAAGGATCGTTGTCAAGTCTAATCCAGATCCATCATTCTATAACCAGACCGGAAGACAGCAGTTCACGCATTACTGAATGGTACTCAAGACTTTAATGCAGATAAGACGTAGACGGTAACTTTTATAAAAGATAAATAAAAATATTTCTTAATAAAGCGAATTAATTGTGTAGAACAGAAGGAATTTCAATACACAGTATATTAAAATATTTATACAAGAAATACCCTAGAAAAAGTTATGTAGTTTTAAGCCATAACTGGATTGCTGAACAATCTTAAATGTAATTGTGTTTGTTCAATTTATTGAGGTGATAATAGTTGTTACTTTGGTGAATCCCCTGGAATATTAGTTTAATTACTTGGAAAACTAAGTGCGGGTCGAAGCGGTTGTCGTTTTAATTGACATTAATGAATCAGCTGATTATTAAATACACCCATTAACTTTTAAATAATATTGATTTTAGAAGGCAGTACAGTAGTAATAAGGCCTCTTGAGTGTATGGTGTATTTCACAACGCGAACAGCACAGATCGCCAAAAGGAAATAATATATTTTATAGAATTTAATGCGTACCTCAAAGCAATGGAATAGGCCAGTGACTGCCTTTATATTCGATTAGAAGGGTAAACAGACTTATGTTAAACTAAGACAGTATCACCATCTTTAGCTGCATCACCACGTTCTATCAGATGGGATTATGGCCAAGTTCTGTCTTTAAATAGTTGAAATGTAATAAATAGTTGTATTTGAAATAGTTTATAAGATTTAATAAGCAAATAATGAAGCTTAAACCTATTGAATTCTTCTGGATTCGATGGTTTATCTAGAATCTATCCTTTTTTATTGTGGACTTTTGGTGGTGATTGTCATCAGTCAAAATATTTCATTCAATTTTATCGATGAGATCACTTCTAACAGTTTTATGTGTGGCACTTTAAATAATAACATTTTATGTGACTTTATTTGTTTGAAATATAACAGAATATCTTCATTTTCTATAATATTTCGCATCGGTATACTGTTAGATATGGACCCCCCCATCGAATAGAACAGAAAAAACTAGAATAGAATGGAAAATAATAGAATAGAAGGGAAAATAACGAAATGGAATGGAATTGAATGGAATAGAGTATAATAAAGGTGGGAATTGCCATAGCGTGTGGTGGCGGCGGCGAAAGACGTTTCGTCTCGTGGGTAAAGGCCACTATGGGAAATAACAGAAAGATCTGATCTACCAACCGAGTCTGCTAAAGCCTAAAATTCCGATCCTCGACCCATGCCCTTAAAATATAATTGTATTAAAATATAGTTAATATTGAAATATAATTTATATTGTTAATATAGGATTTTAACATAATTTTGTAATTAATAATTATAAAATTATTTTATTTCATGAAGCATTTTACAATTTGCATAAGCTAGGGAGTGCCTTATCAGGGACACCCGCTCTTCCATAGTCATACAAAACGTTTTAATAAATGACAATAATAAATATTATGATCTTTGTTATTTACTTTTCTGTACCTCGGCAAGTACTTGTGTATAGATTTCTCTATTTTGAAACTTGCTACATATGCTATATTTTTATCAGATATTATTACTCTTTATTCAGTAACAGCTAATTTTAAGGCATTTATTACTTTTCCTAGCATCACTTAAAAAGGTAAGGTGAGGAGCTAACTTTTAGTCCCAAAATGTCACCTTCTAAAACTGACAGACTAGCGAACAGCGGTCCAGACCAGCCACGGCGATCAAGCTTTTCACCACAAATGTGTTACCGCTAGATTTTTTTCACTTATTTTATCGCATGAACAAGCATTACAAATATTTGTAGTGATAGCATTTAAGAAACCACTAAGGTTTATACCTAAGCTATCGAGAGTTTACAATTTTATAAGATAATATAGCGCGATACTGTATTGTACTATAAAAAGGAAAAGCAAAAACATGAAATAAACATGGAACCAATCGAAAACTGAAAAAAACACGTTACTATAACTTAAGAAAGTGATCCTTTAGCTTAGACTTAATGTTATTTTTACTGACATTATCCACCACATTCTGACAGCAAGTTATTGATAAGCCGAGGTATTAGGTCCCGTTTACATTTTTGAAAAGTGACTAGCAAGTGAGAAGAAACAAGTGCGTATTTTATTCCCACTTATCACTTGTCACTGTCTGTTCACACGCACTAAGCATTTGTCATTTGTCAGTTACACTTGCCACTCGCACTTGTCACTTCTCAAAATATAAACCGGGCCTTAAGTAGCTACATGTTCGCTAGCATGTGGCTCGCTGAGACGGTTCTTAGAAATTGCTCGAGAGTATACAGGATGCTATATTGGGATTTTTAGCGATTTATTAAAAAAATGTTCTTTTAATAAATTGTTTTGTACTTGTATATGTATTGGTAAAATTTTACAGTGTTTGAAAAGACCACTCACGTCATCCCGGGATTTAAATAATATGAAAAACATAAGAGGCCAAGCGATTCCGATAGTCTGCTCTTACAGCACATACGAAACGTATGGGGTGATGAATCCTCTTACACCACTAAAAGACAAAAAGACGAAATGTCTATCATAAAAATTTACAGTAATTATCATTTTGTTATTGCCACATATTGGAAAACATATATAATTACGCAGTCATTTTATATATGTGGATGCAGTTGATTTAATTATTCTAATCGAAACAATAAAAAAGCGTCAACTTACGATATCCCATAATAGACAAACATGCTGATGTCGTACCAATGAATAGCCATGTATCTGAGGACGGTTGATGCCACAGCGATACCGGCTACAAGGATCCATCCCAGGTTTCTAAACTTCCATAATATCAGCATAAGAGGTAAAGTGGCCACGTACAACTGCATATCCATACCAATTTGGTGGGTGTGGGTGAGACACTGAAAGGAATTAAATAAATTTACTTTTGTGCGCAACAATTTATGCGTACGCCCTGTAGTAACAGTTGGGTTTAATATGTGTTAAAGTGATTTTTAATTCTTTGATGTGTTGGTCTTCATGTCTATATGTTTGTCTCTCGGCCAAGTTACTACGAGAACCAGTAAATGACGAAAAGTAGGAAGACAAAACCAATTTCGCATGAATAACAATTCGTCATCATTCATCAGCATCGCAAACTATCAAAAGTAGAACATTTGTAATATCCATCACGCTGGACTTCAGATACTTTTCTATCTAGGAGTCCGTCTAACCTCTTACCTACTTCAGCGATCAAATAGCGGTTTTTGCGCTACTGTGTTCCGGTTTGAAGGATATAGCGAGCCAGTATTATAACAGGCTATGAGGTATTCCAACTTAGTCTTCAGAGATGACTATGCACCTGTAACCATCTTCATTTGAAGCGGGCTGCACATGTCTGCGGATAGCAGCAGCCATCAGCTGATCTGTAAGTTCGTTTATCACTTTAGGTTTATAAAATATGCGTGCTGGTAACAGAAGTTCATCATCATCATCATTACAGCCCTTCACAAGTCCACTGCTGAACATAGGCCTCCCCCAAGTAATGCCACAAAGCACGGTCCTGAGCCACCTGCCTCCATCGATTTCCTGCATGTCTTACCAGGTCGTCACTCCATCTAGTGGGGGGGTCGCCCTACACTACGCCTACCGGTACGAGGCTGCAACTCGAGAACCTTTCTTCCCCATCGGTTATCGGTTCTTCGAGCTATATGGTCGGCCCACTGCCACTTCAGCTTACTAATCCGTTGGGCTATGTCGGTCACTCTGGTTTCACTGCGGATATCCTCATTTCTGAGTCTATCACGCAGTGAAACTCCGAGCATAGCCCTCTCCATAGCTCGCTGAGCGACCTTGAGTAACAGAAGTTATTTATTATTTTTGAGTTGTTATCAAAAAACGTTTGTCTGTTTCATGCTTCATTTCCCTCTGTCCCCTCTTACGACACCCATGATATTGGGTACTGGAAACTATTACGCCATCACCTTACTTTGTAGGTAAATACCAAAAAGATGAGCGAAGTCAAGTCAGGTTCTTCGCACTGTACAATATACCTTCCTTTAAACGCGGCGATAGACTGCTACGTATGAATACACTTTTCAATAGATTTTAGTGGACGAAGGGGTATAATTTATTGGATTACAAATTAAGAAATTAAAAATGTTCCTATAAATAGTAGTCTAACCTTTCATACGCATAATAAGTTAGTATGACGGTAATCGCAAAAAAGTGATAATGTATTTACGAATTTGTAACGTAAAACATAGATTAGGTGAATCATAATATGCCGTATGCTTTTATAATTGTAAATAATGGTGCCTTTGGAAGTGACTAGTGTCTAAGATACAGGCTCGGCCTAGTTTAGACGCTAGTGTATAAAATTGTATAGATGAGTTATAACTGTTCAAATGTCTTTAAGATAAATAATGTAATCCTTACTTGGTGTCAATAAAAATTATTATTATTATTATTATTATTATAATCAAAAAAAAAATACATGTATTTGTGTATGTCATATTACATGATGTACACAAATATTCTAAACTTTTCGTACTCGTACACTTGTAAAAATAAAGCACGACTGCTCATTTAATACATCTTGATCGTTCGATCGTATTCGAAACTCGAGAGAACGTAGTTATGTATCCGGGTATTTCCGGTATTGCACCGGAGGCCATCACAATTTAAGCGTAAGTGTGGGCGTAGATTGCTGAATTGCTTCTTGAAGACAGGTGGTATTTTGTAGGCAGATCGATAACTGCCCTTTAGCGTAATGTTCTAGAGTATAGTGCATTTATCGGACATGTAGTTTTAAAAAGTATTAATTAATGTATCGCACATTATTAGTCTTAAGTTTTAAATAAAGTCTTTTTTAAAAACGTCCTGGGGCAATTTCGAATCTTGATAACGTTATCAATATTATTTATTTTTCATTGAGTTTGTTTAATTTTTCACAAAAACGTAGTGGAATTACGTTGAAATGGAGATTAAATTTTTAGATTTCTATAATCAAAGGGAGAATTTGAGCCCTATTAATACCACTTCGCTATGTCGCGAATTTCTACCTGACATTTGGGATGAGTTACAGAACTGAAATTTGGATATTTGATGGAGAATGTCGACCTGCAACCGAATCAAACTGATATTAATTTTTAGTTCTGGGACAAGTTGTTTGATTATAAATGTACGGGACCTTGATAGAGCGAGACCTGACCCTCATGGCGCGAGACCTGACTCTCACTTGACCCTTTTTTTAATACGACTCTCGTATTATGCAATGAAGCTACCAGCAACTGAATTCAATTTAAAAGAAATAGTGAAACGAAAATCTGAGGACTAAGACAAAATGCTTATGATTTTATTGGATCCCTTATCTTATACACTAAAATATAACAGTTAATGTATTATATATATATATATATATATATATATATATATATATATATATATATATATATATATAATAGAATGAAATAAATTATATGTATAATAAAAATATTCTTAATTATAATAAATTTATTATAAAAGCTTGGCTACTATGGCAATATCCCCCCTATGAGAAATCTTTAATCTTTGGGGGATGCCTATATAAAAGAAACAAAAATATAGGTATAAGGTGTTATTAACGCCTTGGTTATATCCCAGCTATTCTTCCAGTTGTTGACATTAATGTGTTGATTGTAGAATAATAGCAACGCTATTTCATATATTGTTGAATTTATAAAATACTCTAACAATGCGAAAAGAATCTACTATTCACATATTATACTGTGCTATCCTCATTAAAAATAAACGCGACGCAAAAGCTGCGTGACAGAGCACATTACACGCTTGCAAAGCAGCTTCCTTAAATATGTAGGCGACACATTAAATGACTTATATGAGTACCTTGGGAACAAGGGTGAACTTATCTCGAGCATCATTATTCCATCGCCCTCGGGGGCCCGTTGCACGATATCCATTGTTAGCACTAACCTAATATTAAAACGTCTTACGTACTAGAGGATTCTTGTGATAATTTTGTGTTGATAAATATTAGAGAGTGATAAATGACAATGAAGCGAATACAATGGAGCTTTATAATTTCATAATTGTTTGCAGTTTTTAGTGGGAAAGCTTTCGCAAAACGGTTTGGAATTTCTGTAGTTGCTTTACTGGAGTTTTGAGTCATAACTGAAATGAGGCTTTGTTTTCGCAGATACATTAGATATGAATTGATCGATAAGCATGTATTAGCATATTTTAATAATTTATATTGTTATAACTATCAGTAACATTGTGGGTACCTAATTAATTATTTTGTTGCAATAAGTCTGCGGGTATATCAACATTTCAGATTATATTGAGTTATTTATTTTTACTTATATTTATAACTTGAATGTAACACTGTTTAAGATAATTAAAAGAAATATAAATCACCTTTTATATTGTAAAAACTTTCGTAATAATATCCAATTTTATTGGAAACTTGTAACGAAAACTACACAAGCAACGCCATCTGTATTTTGGCAATGGTTAATTATAAGCCTCTAAAATATAGATGTCAGCTTGTGGGGGAGTTTTTCAACAATTGTTGAGTAGAGAGTACATACACGGGAGATATATTGTGAGAATTGATAATAATAACTGTTATACCTTGTTACTACATTGTTAATATTACGAACATCTATATCATTGTTTAAAGTTAGTGATATTTTGTTCAATTAGATAAATTATATAAATATATGATATTGGGCATATTACGCATTGGGACAGCGCGGCGGACAATTCCTTACTCTAAAACACTCTCAGAAACGAGCGGAGGCCTGTGCCCAGGAGTGGGACGTATATAGACTGTAATTTTTATGATATGACTGACATATTAAGTGACTAATTCACACGTAAATGACCATTAAATTAGAATTAAAAATAGATACTTTTATACACAATTCAGATTCGACCAGATTTGATACGTTACTAAATTCAGAAAAATGTCAGTGTCAGTGGCAACAAATGCTATTCGTTGCTCTGTACGAGTATCGAGGTAACATTGTAGTGTTACGCAAAGGTTGATGGCGAACTACCAAAAAAATTTTTGTTAACAATTTTTTTCTTGCGTCTACATATGAAAAATATGTAAATATAAAGAGGTTGAAATCCCGAACCATTTTTTATTCAGTCATACTACCACAGCAAGTATGAAATTAAATATATTCCAGTTTAAACAAAATTCACATTTGTTTAGGCTGTATAGTATAAGATTTTTTCCAGCCTTAATTGACAAGTAGTTATAACAACAACTACTAGTCAATATTATTTTAAATTATGCTCATGTAAAGTAATTACTAGCATAGAGGGGATCCTAAAATAATGCACGAATATAAAGAAAAGACTTTTGTGAATTAAATACACAGCAGACTGAAATGTCAGATATAAGCCTGCCTCAAATGACGAATCGTAACGAGTAGAACAAATAGTCAATTTAGTTTTTTCAGAGTTCGATAAGCTATGAGCTTGATAAGATAATTGATATCGGTAACGGAGACTTACGCAGATGCTTGATAATTTCATCAACAATTTTTTCGCCATTGTCCTTTATAATGTAACTGTAATATAAATGTGTTAGTCGAACGAAGCTGAACGAAGTCCTCCTGAAATGTTTTGACGCACACTTTTTTCTTTTTATAAAACAAGAGTGACAAGCGAGCACAGGCGTGGTTAGTTGATGCTGCGGCCCATAGATATATAAATTTAGCTTCTGCAAATGCAAAAGTATTGCCACATGCCACTTACTATTACTAATCCGTTGGGGTACGTCGTTCACTCTGGTTCTACTGCGAATATCCTCATTTTTAAGTTTATCACGCAGAGAAACCCCAAGCATAACTCTCTGCATAGCTCGCTGAGCGACCTTGAGCGTCCTCATACGGCCAGCAGTGGAGGACCAGGTCTCAGATCTATAAATCATCATTGGCAACACGTACTGGTTGTACAATCTAATTTTCAGGTTTTGAAATATACCTAAAGAGAAAATATACCGTAATTTTCCGAACGCTGCCCAACCGATTTGAAGTCGACTGGAAGTCGTCGAGTCTGCTTGCGGGACGATTCGTAATTACTCTTGAAAACAGCACGTAAACGCGGCTCAGAAAGTAAATCGGTCTGTAGTACTTCAAGAGATCGTTGTCGCCTTTCTTGAAGAACAAGACCACCGCACTTCTGTTCCAAGCCTCCAGAGTAGTTTTATCGTAGAGGACGGTATTGAAAAGCCTCTGAAGAACATTAAGTACCGGTGTTCCACCCGCTTTCTGAAGCTCCGCTGTAATTATCTCTCAATCTGAGTCAAAATGTCATGTGTCCCGGAAACGATGCTGCCACATTCAGTCTTCAGCTTTGACTGTTGGCTCTTTCGACAGACAGATATCTGGCAAAGACCTTGGAGCCCTGGTTCCACTCGATCGCTTCTTCATTACGAGCAGTGTTAAAGTTGTAACAAGTGAGTGAATGAGCAGTAACAAGTCCCGCCGCATGTATTAGGAGATTTGTCTGTTCATTCTTCTGTGTGCTATCAAATCTGTTGAAGACTACAGCCTAATTTCCAATCAACAGCCATGAGATTAAGAGTGTGATCGTAGAGTTTTTGTGTTCTTCTGCGGCGTGTCTTATAGCTCCGACCGCATGAAAAACTTCACGAGCTTGTCACTCATATCCTCCACTGTATTGCAATCTTCTAGGCGTTGAACATGGTTTTGTAACTCGAGCTGAAAGTTTTCGGGACTTTGGATTAGAGCACGAGGGGGACGGAGCGTTGACTTCATTAGACGAGACCTTTCCAACTAAACGTTTAGGTTGAGTGTGCCTCTAACCATTCGGTGATCGCTGCCAGTTTTCACCTTTGCGATCACTGAGACATCACGGAACAGTTGCCATATTGACGTTAAAATAAAGTCAATCGCATTTTTTGTCAAATTGTCAGGGCTTTAACAGGTCCACTTCTGAAAGAAAGAGTTCATCTAAAAAATCCTTCGTGGAAAAAGAATCCTCCTTTCTCCACGAAGTCGGCTAGCTGCCCTACCCCAAATTTCTCCACCTTCAGCTCACCGTTCATTCCTGTGCCCAGCTTTGAGTTGAATTCTCCCATTAACACCGTATAGTGGGTTCTCGAGGAATGCATGCTACAACTCCTCATCGGGATGTGCCGATGTTGGTGCATAAACCTGTATGACCTTCAGCGAATACCGTTTGATGATTCTGATAATAAGATACGTAACCCTCGTTGACACACTACCAACCCTTACAACGTTGTTAACGAGAGACTATTTTTTTATATTTTTTTTTGTTTTGTTGTATAATTTTATTATTTGATACTTTGATTACATATGACCTACAGATATATTATATTATTTTTCAAGTTTGACTGAGAATATTACGTAATCATTTAAATACTCAGTGCAGAGGCTACTATCGACTGGACATGGTGTGATGCGGATCTGGTGCATTCATTCATGGTATTATCGCAGAATAAATAAAAATACTATATACAGAAGTTGCACTTCTTTGATGTTGGACGTTTTAATACTCTACGTAATTATTAATAATTAGTTTAATGAATAAATTAAAATTTATCACTGCGCGCGAGTCTCATTATAGATTTGCATCTTTTCCCCGTCCTATATCACGGACGATATTCCGCAGTTGTCTAGTGATTTAACAAAGATTAAAAATTAGATTACAGTGTATTTTTTAATCGTGTAATTTTAAAAGAGATATGTAATCCCCTTAATTATTTATTTAATTTACAACTGGTTAACTTTAACATAATGACTACTATTTTTTACCGTCTCTGAAATAACGGCTATTTTTAAGAGCAGAAAAAACTAACGTATACATATAGGAGTGATACAATTACTATTTGGTTTATTCATTATTATGTTAAAATTGTTAATGAATGTATTCTCTACAACATACGTATATTTTAAACTAAAACTTATACAACTATTTCATTATGTAACTTAATACACTAAATAATGAAAAAATAATTAATTTAAACAAATATTTTCAAAATATTATATTTTTCAATGATAAAACATTAAAATTCATAAGTACGTCGCTCACCTAAAACGGGCTAGCCTTGACTGCGTATGTAACCTGAGGTTCCATGCGATTGTACCATGAGTGACAGAGGCTTGTTAATAACATTATATATATATATATATATATATATATATATATATATATATATATATATATATAAATTTTGATATTTAGTTTTTCTCTTCAAATACGAATGTAACACGTCGCCACGCCACAAGCGCCGCAAAACTATTTCCCCAGAGGCTTTAGGCTTAGGCTTAGAAATTTGTGATTGAAAAAATGCTAAGAGGGTTATCACAAGTTTTACGAGCAAGGATTGTATTTTAGAGGGTATAAGTATATTCCACGAGAGAAATAGTACGCGGAATTTCTGTACCCCAATCCTATGTCAGAAGTACCACGACATGTGTATTTTAACTAACCGAACCCGCAGTGGTCGCCCAATTGTTCTGATTGCTGCTCACTAGCGCTATATCAGATTACTGACAGCCCGTAACACAACAATTAACGCCAATACAATAAAAGCAGAAGTTCGGGCCGCATCTGGACTTGAACTATCTTATCAACTATAAGTAGGGTTAAAGACTTTTTCATTTTAAATATATTTTCATAACTATAAGTAACAAAAATAGAGTAAATAGCAAAAACAGTTAAAGAAAAAACATGTCCGTCCTAGTAAACCATACAGTAGTCGATGGATGTTGGTGTTTTGTGGCATTCTTTTGGGATGACCATGATGATGATGATTCATAAATGACGATGATAATGTTTCAAATCAATGTTTTTTTAAGTATATTTTAACTGCTTTCTGCCTTTTAAAAAGCCTCGCGGCATTTCTACTATAAATATTTTTTACGAAATATTATTTTCGGACCTAGTATAGAAGTATACTATATTATATTATGGCGTTGACAAACTTTATTATAACTATCATTTATGTTCTTATTTATGCAGGCCAAAAATTTAAGTGAAAATTGAAAAAAGAAACTTCATCATACATTTCAATAAATTTTACCAAGGGAAAAACAACAGTTATAACTTTCTTCTTATATTAATGTACCTAAAAGATTTTAAATGTGCATGCGATGAGATTATAAGATTGTAAGAAGGTTCATAATAATAATATTATAAATATTTTGCATATTATATACATACCATTTCCTCAAAGCCGAAGTAATTATGAATGAATAGAAAGCTTTTCCACATATTCTTTTCGCAAACTCTACTATGTTCCTCTACAACTAAATTCCATTGGGGGCCGTTGTTAATGTCAGGAAGGATGTATGTACAGAACAACATCAAACTGAAGAAGAGCGGGAATAATCTGAAAAAAATAAACATAATCTTTACTAAAAAAATCGCAGTTTATGTTGAAGTGGCATTTCGAACTATAATAGGTAGTTTGACTTAGGAGATAATGACAGAAGACCGACAGTATGACTTTGGTCACTTGGGAGAGAGGTCAAGCCTTAACGTGGGATGCTAAATATGTAGACAATTTGATAGCCTATCATTTCAGGGTATTTTTTTAGAGCCGGTGCGGCATCAGAGGCAGATGAACAGAGTAAATACCGCAATTATAAGCCTGAAAGATGACCAAATATTTGTGTCATTTGCTGCAGAGGTGAATCGGTCCTTGAGGTCCACGTTTGGTGGCTTGGCAAGTGCCTAAAGGAACGGTATCCGCAACTTGCCGTAGCCACTAATAAGACGACTGGATCTTTTCTCCTTCAAAGGCTAAAAATATGGTGTTTATATCATTTATTAAAAAATAACAATTTATCACATTCTATATTTATAGCATAAATTATTATTTCTATTTTTTTCTTTCATTTTTCTTAAATTATTACTTTTTCAAAATCAGTTATTCATTTGTTTCTTTCGGTTTTGTTTTTCTGCAATATTGATGTATAACCATAGATATTATTTTTGAATATAATATCCAACGTGGTAGTAATGCGTCTCAAACGGTACCCAATATCAATGACTTATACGGAATTAGAATTGCTAGCAAACGAACTGTGCGTATTTGGTTCAATCGTTTTCGTTCGGGAAATAACTTCAGATTTTATCTGTGGCTTTGCCGTATTTTTAAGGGAGAATCGGAATATTAAATAAAAAAAATATTTAGCGCTGAACGTTACTATGAATCAAATAATTTCATATAGTAGAAACAAGATGGGCATGCAAACAACTCAAATTTTTGACTGAATTTTCCCCATTGCTTCGTCATGACAACGCAAACGGTTTCGGATGCTTTGCAGCACTCTCAACGTAGGAAATTAAAGATAAATAAAATTAAGCACGAAAATATCTGTAAAAGTAATTTTATTCAATGTAAAGTAGACGTTGGAAAAATTAGCAAAGCTAAATCCAACTTGCCTTGACTTCTTTTTTGTTGTAATTTAAATAACTTTTTAAGAGGAAAAATGTTTTATTCCGAATTCTTTTTTAGATTATATTATTTTTAATAATAAATGTGTAGCGCAGCGTAGTAGTTAAGTGTCGGCTTATTATAGATTTAAGAAAAAAAAAATCGAATCTGCATTATAACAATTAAACGACATCTACTGTGAGTTAAGATCCGGGGAATTTGTTAAAGGATTTATAATCAGGCAGCACTAGTTGCTGTTCTCTGGTGGGTTATGATTTATCTGTCAAAGATTGCTGTAATCTCTATATATAAAAATCAATTGCTGTCTCTTAGTCTGGCTAAAACTCGAAACTGGCTCGACTGATTTTGATAAATTTTTTTGTTGTGTGCGCGTTGTCGAGTTCCAGAAACCACCCGTGCCAAAGGTCGGTGTGCTAGTAGTTAATGGGTGCGTTTGGCAGAAAAAAGCGCTAGCAAGCGCTTGTAAGCAAAATGGCGATCGTAAGCGGTAAGCGCTATTAAATCGTAAGTAGCTATTTTCCTCCAGGACACGATGTTAGTTTTAACCAGGGAACCTAACCTAATTTAAATATATGTTTGTAAAGTATTTATATTAAAAACTTACCAATCATGAATTTTAATAACATGTATATGTTTATTCATGTCATTATATTACTTAAAACTAATATTGCACAAAACAACTTATAAACTCTACTTCAAAACAAATTAAATAAGCAAAATGGCGGATTGAGTCAGCGCTACTGAAGTAGCAATCGTGTCCTGGTCGAAAACTATTCCAGCGCTTATAAGCGCTTGCTAGCGCTTTTTTCTGCCAAACGCACCCAATATAATACTCATGATAAAATGAAACAAAATAACGATGTCAGTATATACTCGGTTTATTCTTTGAATTATGCCTCATTAGTAACTTGATATATTATAAACATTATTAACATGGTTGCTTAATGAGGTTGAAAAATTTGGGCCTCTTCACGTGCTTTACAATCATGTTGTACAACTTAACTGGCACATATTGACACGTGCCAGTTATAAACGAAACAGATAAGTTATTGCAAATTAACGACTTTTTAATTGGAAAAATAAATAAATTTAAAATCACCGCAGATAAAATATAATTCTATGATTTCAATTAAGCAAATAATAAAATAAATTGTATACCAAATATATCTGTTTTTAATTCGTGAAGTGAACTGCGGCAACAGACAAGCTCATACAGTCTTTGTTAACATAGTCTATGTTTAAATTGGTCACGATTTGATTTGCGTTACTTTTTACATGTTTTACATGTCGTATTTATCTGCTCTGTTTTACATGTCGTATTTATCTGCTCTGTTTAACAAGTAACAATGTTTTACGTTAACAATGTTATCGTGTGGTAGCGGTGTAGGAATATCCGCTACCTCATATCATCTATTGAGTGTCGTAAAAGGTGACAGAGGGAAATAAATCAAGCGATGGGCAGCAGTATATTCCTAATAACGACTAAAAATAATACCACTATGGTTGCCAACCCGCTCGCCTAGCGTGGCAACTATGGCAAATATCCTATTTTATGAGGCAATCTATGGGGGAGGCCTATGTTCAACAGTGAGCTTGCTTAGACTATAACGGTAACGATATCGGTCATGTTTTAAGTATCTCTGCGGTGGCGGTGGGAATCTGCCACTTCCATATTGTTATTCGCGTTTAAAAGCGGTTGACAAAAGGAAATTTCATTTTCCTATTCCCTCCCGCGGGTGTTGTAAGAGGAGAGTAAGGAAATATCAGGCTTGTCTGGCTTCATATTGATGATGGTATAAAAATATCTTTACACCAGGCGCAAGACACCCAGACCGTTGACGGCGAGTAACATTAAACGTGTGAAGCGTTTAGTACTGCGATCATCAAGTCGTCTGTTAAGCATGACCCAAACCCCCACGCCCCACAGTAGACTTTTACGGGCTAATGATGAAGAAAAAGAAGCCCCATTTGCGTGTTACTTATCCATAGTTCATGAAGAGGATACCTAATTTTGATTAAGAAAAAATGCTACAAATTGCGAGCAATGTCAATATCTCCGTCAACGTTTGAAGTACGAAGTATGTAGGAAAACGACAACAATTAGTGTGCCTGGTGTGGAGTTATTCCGCAAAAAGGAAGTTTGTGTATATCAGGAATCCTACATAACTCCACAACAAAGTATACTGGTTTTCGGCATTAGGTATCCGCTTCTCATTGATTGAGTCCATCTTATTGTTCTTTTTTGTATGTAATTCATAATTCGGTTTCGAGGCAACATTATACAATATCTATCAAAACTAGTACACTATCACTGTATTAAAAAAGTTACGCTTGAATTTTTTGCTGGTTTTTTCCAGGACAGAAGTTTTTTTCGAACCAGTAAAGCTAAGGTGAATTTAAATAATTATTTCTGTGATCTGCCTTTAAAAGTGCACTACTGTATTCTACACCAAACATATAAATTTTAGGACTATAACCCATTACGCACAAGAGCTAGAGATCCGTGTCTTACTGACAGACATACAGACAGATAGACAGATAGATTACAGAGTGACATTAATAGGGTTCCATTTCACCCTTTAAGTGTCGAACCCTAAAATTAAGCATTTTCGGGTAATACTTTCCCACCCATTTAAAGTTTGAGAATAGGGTAAGGTCGTTTGGGCCCCAATGCCTCTAATCAGTCACTTTAACGGATGATACTGTTCGTCATCGACGCCAGCTATCCTGAGAAAAGCTTTGGATGCAACCATATACTGGTTTCAATATGTATGGTTTTGATTCTGATGTTGTTGTAATTTGAATGAAACCAATTTTACGAATTTTAACCCGGGATTGAACCCTCTCAGAAATGAGCGGAGGCCTGTGCTCAGCAGTTGGACGTGTGTAGGCTGTGACTTTACTTTATTTATTTTTTTACGGATTTTATCGCATGGTCACATGGTGCCTGTGAGTGCTATACAGGACCCGAAACATAGGGAATTAAAAAAAAGTTAAAATTTAACGCGATAAAATGCATAAAATATATAGACCGTGTGGTATGGGGGCAGCGGGCTCTATAGAAAATTGAAAACTGTGAGTGCGAAGCGGACAAGCGTGGCAACTATGGGGAATATCCCCCATATGGGACTATATATTGGAAGGCCGATTAGAGCCGTGGTAGCTCAGATGGTTAACGCACGCTGTTATTATAACAGAACGCGAGTAACCCGAGTTCGATCCCCGCCGGCAGCAATGAAATTGTTAATTGCAATTTTAAGTGCTGATTTAACACGTACTCGGCGGTGAAGGAAAACATCGTGAGAAAACTTGCATGTCTGAAGAATAAGAAAAAAAATATTTCGAAGACATGTGAAGTTCACCAACACGCATTGGGGTAGCGCGGCGGATACTTCCTTTCCCTAAGAACCCTCTCATAAATTAGCCTATGTTTGGCAGTGGACGTTAATAGACTGTAATAAATAATGAGTATCAATTATAATTAGAAATAATAGTATATGAGTATAATAGAGATGAATAATATAAAGTATAGTATAAGATATTGTTAACTAAAATTAAGGTCATTAACATAAAATTAAAATATATAAAACATTAAAAAACTATTATTAAAAAAATTAACTAAAATATAATTTGTGCTCTTATCATTAGCGACGAAAAGTTGCAGATACTATTACTGCACGTGGACTCCACGAACCGATAGTGTTCACAGCAAATAGCACAATTAAGCAGTTATCTCTCGGAGGCTCGTCTACTTACGACTTACTTTATATAGTGTTCAATATTTTATGTTTTTTTACGTCGATGTTACAATTCATTCTTTATTATTCATCAATTATTATATATTTTCACGAGTAGGTATTATTATTAACAAGATCATTTAGAATAACGAATTAAGTTCTCGCTGAATAACGGGTAAAATAAAAACTAAATACTGCTGTGTTTCAAACGTAGAGCGTAAAGAATCAGAGACCCTTTTTACTGACAAAGAGGAATTTCATCTTAGTCCTCAGGGGTTACAATGCATATAAATTTTGATTCTTAATCGAGGATAGGCATAGAAGTCTATAAGTCACAGAATCCACTTACCATCAAGGGGAATGTGTGCTTGATTGTCACCCCTAGTCTAATAAAAACGTAACTTTTACATGAACCAAAGTTTAGAGGCGTAACACATCGTATTATTGACGGTGGTGTGTCTTTCCTTGTGTGTTGAGGATAGGAGTAGTAGTGACGGGATTTTAGTGGTGACGCGGACAGTGCACGCGATTGAGGGAGGGCGGGAGGTACCAGCTAGGTAAGACACATCATTTTATTTTATTACGCAGTGCTTAGCTAAATAACCAATTACTAACTAATTAGTTGGTGTTGTGTTTTTATTTTGTTGCTGGCTCTTTATGACTTACTGTATCCATAACTGAACAGCAATAAAATATCTACTGCCTTTTTTAAATCTCCCGTATAGGCAGCATATACAGATATAATTTGTAACTTATTACTTGATGTAGCTAATCGATCGATTGTATGTTGTTGTAGGTTCTCTATGAGTTAATTTAAACATCTTTAATTTACCTAAACCATCTCGCGAGTAATCTGTTTTTCATGTCAATGGTCCCCTTTCTTTCCAACTCTTGAAGAAGGTTGTGAGCATTCAAAAACCCGCTAAGGTAAAGGAAACTGTCCGTGTAGACAATGGCGGACCGGCCAATCACCGCCCACGGCATGCCGAACACCTGAAAGATAAGAAACATTTAATAGTCATGATAAGCATTTTATGTCATAACTTTTCACTTAACATAAGTAACGATTATTGAATTCCTCGTTTACTATTTCGATCAGAATTAAAAATTTGCCTTATTACTAGATGCAATAATACTACGTAGGACATAATAAATATTACATAAATGTCATTGACCTCACAAATTAAGACACTCTTTTGTCGTGTTTAAAAAAGATAAGGCTATAAAATAACTTATAATAGATTCAAAAGTGTAACACATTAAGTAGTTATTAATCGATCTTTTAATGTTGGGTTGATATTGATTGGAAATTTCATTCGTAATCGTGAATTTCTCATCCATTTCATGGAAAACTAACCGTGTAGTGGCGTCGTAAGAATACCTATAACCCATTTCGTCCTGTGGGTGTCGTAAGTAACGACTGATAGAAACAAACCAAGAAAGTCTCTGTAACATCTAGATAAAAATAAAAAGTGCAGTTGCCAGCTCGCCTGGCAAGGATTGCAACTGTGGTAAAATCCCCTATGAGACAATCACAATGTTCAGCAGTGGCTTTTACAGACTGAAATCTTGAGTTTTATTTTACATGTTTTTGTTTAGTTTTCACAGCTGCCTATTAAATTACAAAATTCATTAATAAAAGGTCGCGATAACCAGGATCTTTTATCTAAGGTAGCGCGTTGAGCTTTAAGGGGAAATATAACCTCAAATGGCTTAGCAAGATCCTCCGTTATGCCGAAAGTATTGCAGCATTAATTTTGAAATAAATATATGTTAAAGTTGAGGATTAATGTTAAGGTTTATGTTAGACAAAAACACGATTCCGTAAAATTTTCTCGGTAGAAAAAAAAATCCAAAGTTACCTCCAAACTGAACAATAAACCGCTGTTATTCATAAAATACTTTAAATAAGATCATGAAACTTTGCATACTAACTGAACTAACCATGAAGCAGTGCTTATGTTATTTACTTTTTTTAAAATATCATTATTTTCACTGTAAAAAGAAATTACCTAAACTATCGGCGCGTAAGCTTGGTTCCTGTCGCTCCGTTAGTATTGCTCCGGCTTTTGAAGGGAGAAGTTGTGTCGCTTACGATCAGAAAACACATTACGCAACAGGAAGACGTAAAATTAAAATGGGAAATAACCGTTATAAAAATAAGAAGCGACTGGGTTGGCGTTAAGAAACAGGCATATATATGATAAACATAATGAAATAAGTATCTAACGACCTATCTACTTAGAGTATTAGTGATTACAAATATGTCGGTACATAGCATACGACGCGCGGGGGAAGTGGGGGCGAAATTAGAATTTGAGCTGACTTACTCTCACCTCTTAATCCGAATTTACTAGTCCAGAGTGTAAATTTAAAAAGAGTTTTTAGAATGTAAATATAACATTTATATTAACACGATCACATCACTTTTCACAGTAAACTTCAGGTACTAAATATGAGTTATTTTGTCTATAAATGTAGAATTTGTTAATAATTGACTACAGCGTCACACACAGGAACACGGGCCACCGGTGGACTGGAGGGGATTAGTTATACGCAGGTCCCCTCTGTCAAAGTACAAGTCCACGCGATCCTATGAGTACTTACAATAAAACTAGTTGCAGCCGCGCTGCTTACTGGACTACTAGACTGTAACTGTATTTGCGCGGCTGAAGTGTCGTTACAAAAATGCCGAATTGTTCAGTTTTTTGAGATTTAAGATGACGTTACTGTTCATACGTAACTAAGTTATGATATTATAATTACTATTTACTCCGTGTTTTAACTTATCTTAAACTCACGCCTTTATACTGTTATTTATCTTAATCTTTCGCCCACACGATGGCAGGCACTGGAACGACATACTTCTTGATATTAAAAAAGCTCCCAATAGACTTTTTTAAACAGGGTCCGTAAGCATGTTAAAAAATCGTTGCAAGGTTGAATTTATGTAGTATTATACAAAATTTAAAGATTCCATTATTTCATATTTATTCCTTGTCAGCAAGTGCCACCAACCGGGCATCATAGCAAAATTTGTGATCATATACAAAGCGTTTTTGTTATTCTGTTTCTCCGCAAGCATTGTCTATGTCTCTTGCCAGCAAGTACTACCAACCAGACATCATAGCAAAACTTTCGATCCGTTACTAAGTGTTTGTGCCATTCCGCTCGTTTCTCCACAAGGTATTTTAGTACTACGTGAAAATTTTAAGATTATAACAGAAAGTAAAGTTATTAATCAAAGAACAGGGACATTATTTTTCGCTCTCATTGCGATGAGTTTGATTGAGAGATGGTGGTACATGCGTGCGTATGCATGCGTGCATGCGTGTGAGAGTACGTGCGTACGTGTGAGAGTGAGTGCGTATGAGAGTACATGCGCGCGTGCGTCTAGTCGGGTGGGGGGCGGGCGGTCGGTCGGACGGGCGTGTGTGCGTGCGTACGTGCGTGTATGTGTGCGTGGGTAAGTGTGCATGTGTGTGTACGTGTGTATGTAAACCTCTCATAAATTTTATACTGCCTGACCAATTTGAACGAACTAACTTGGTAGCGTTTCACCAAACTTAGATTTTGGATACTGTTTCAACAGATTTGGACCAGGAGATTTAGAGAAATCTCAAAAATAAAAATTTCAAAATAATATTATTTCGGAATTACTTCTAAACAGATGTAAACGTGGTCGATTGCAGATTGAAATAAGGATGTTTTTTGATTTCAATAGCCTCGTAAATCATCCTTCAAAGATTGCTTGATTGTTCAGACTGCAGTCTGTGAACACGTACAGGATCGCACCCGGTCACTACGTCAGATTTGGTAGACCACAAATTCTGGCTAAAGAACACCGATTCCTTGCAAGGATTATTCGTTATATCATATTATATATATCATTATTTATTAAAGCAATAGATAAGGATCTAAGAAATTGACATCTTAGTCTTGTTTTATTATTTTTTATATATGTTTTCTATCACAGTTTGGTTTTAAATATTAACTCTAAATTCACGTACAAATCATAACACGCACATCATTTTTTAAGAACAGTATTTCTTTCAGCGACTTTATGTTAACTATTTTTTTAAGTTTATGTATGAGCTACGTGGAATTACTCCATTTCTGCCCGGGATTCGTCTAAATAGGTATCTGTGTGTATGTAATCTTGTACTGGTATAAATACGGATATGAGGCATTCCATTTCATTCCACATTGGTGTATTTTGATTTTTTCCAATCATTCTTATAGTACTAGCTTTCCTAAGTGTAATAGTGTAATTACTAGGGTGGTTTGAAAAGTTTCCGACCTCAACGTGAAGATAACAATACTCGTCAATAAAACTAGTGAATGTTGTGCATATTTTACAGTTACGCGCCAAAGGTGATAATCCTATAAATGAGGATATCCGCAGTAGAACAGAGTGACTGACACAGCCCAACGTATTAGTTCCGAAGTGGCAATGGGCCGGACACATAGCTCGAAAAACCGACAACCGATGGGAAAAAAAGTTTTCGAATGGCAGCCTGGTACCGGTAGGCGAAGTGTAGGGCGACCCCCTACTAGAAGGAGTGACGACTTGTTAAAACATGCAAGAAGTCGATAGATGCAGTTGGCTCACGACCGTGCTTTGTGACATTCCTTGAGGGAGGCCTATGTTCAGCATTGGACTTGTGATGATAATGATGTTGTTTTCTCACAAAGATTTATATAATACCTAGTATTTATTGATATATTAATTTTATAATACGTAATGTGTAAAAAAATTGTAAAATATCAGTGCCATAGGCTGTAATTCGTTCAATTGTTACACCCTATTTTTTCCAGACAGTAAAAAAATAATCCAGTATATACCTTATAAAGTTAAATAGCGCCTATCTATTACAAGGGCAAAAAATTAAATGTTCTACTTTTGCCATTTTGGACTCGTAGTTTTTGACAGTTTAAGTTAATCGATGTGGGTGTTTTTGTGAAAATGAAAAAACATGAGCCGCTATAAAATTTTTGTTTTAGAAAGGCAATACGCCTACGCAAATCAAAGTTGATTTAGACTCTGTGTATGGGGACTCTGCACTATCATTTACTACAGTGAAATTTTGGGAAGCTGAATTTAATTGTGACTGTGAGAGCTTGGGAGACGATGAAAGTTTGGAACATCGTAAAACTGCAACTAATGACGGGAACATCACTAAAGTTTGCCAAATTATCCTAGATGACCGCCGAATTCGTGAGACAGATAGCATAGGTTATATATGCTATCTCTCTCACAAATTCTAAATCGGGATTTAGGAACGAGTAACCTAAGCTGTCAGAGCTTTGAGTGACACGTTTGCTCACGTTAGACCAAAAACGTGTTCGAATGAACATTTCCAACTCTGTGTAGGCGCATTTTAGGAGCAATAAAGCCGAGTTTTGGTTTCAATTAATTACTGCAAATGAAACTTGGATACACCATTATACACCCGAAACAAAAATACAGTAAACGAGTGGACTGCAAAGGGTGAACCGGCTCCAAAAAAGTAAAAACTATTTTAACGTCTGGGAAATTAAAAGTGACTGTGTTTTTGGGATAGTCAAGGAGTTGTCTTAATCGATTATCTTCAAAAAGAAAAACCATTACAGGAACATATTTCGTATCATTACTTGATAAACTGAAGGCAGAAATTGCGAGAAAACGGCCACATTTGCAAAAAAGGAAAACCTGTTTCACCACGAAAACGTGCCGTCTTATACCTCAGCGGTTACCATGACGAAAATCCACGAATTACGGTTTGAACTGCTTGACCATCCACCTTACTTACTAGATCTAGACCCACGCGAATTTTTTTATTCCCTTATCACTTAATTTGCGCTCGGAGGACAGAGATTTTAGTCAATTGAGGAGGCAATCACCTTCGTGAGCAATTATGTTGCAGAGAAACGCGTCGAGTACTATTTGGACGCGATAGGGATGTGAGGTGGAGGTTTATTTCCTTGCTTATCCCCTTTCTGGAAACAGAAAGTTAACAGGTGCCGAGGTGTCCCGCTTTACATGCGTGTCATCGCGGGAGGCACGGCTCCCTCGGCCTTGCGCAGCTTATGCGTTGGTGTGTTAGGTATTTCACGCCATCTGATCTGGTGATGGAGCTGGTCCCCGGCGTCTCGCTCACCGGGCGGTGAGCGCAGAAGTTCTCATGGGATTAGTCGCCCGTCAGTTGGGCGCGCGTGGAATGGGGCCAAGTTTTAAAGATGTAGGTATGGCCCGTTATCTGCGCGGTCGAATAACAGTCTCGCAGTATGGGCCAAAAATTCTTGAATGATCTCGATCTTGAGATCTCGTGACATGGCTTCATCTCTGATGTAACGATCAGATCCCACGTTCACCCGCAGTGCAAGATTCTGTTGGACCTGCATAGCATCGGATCATGCGCAACGAGCGATCTATCTGTTTGGCATTCTAGATATGTGATAATTCGTCTTCCCGACGTTGACCATCATCCTCCATTTGTTCAGCCACTCAGGTAACAGGTTCAGCAGCCGCTTCAACTTCTTTGCAGCGATTTCTACCCGACGAGATGACGTGAAATACGCACTGCCGTCTGCATACAGAGCTAGCATGACATCTTCTTCCCACTCCTCAAGGCGGCCGTGGAGTGTGGGGATGTCGTTTGTTTAGACCGCGTACAGGTGCTGCGATAGGCAGCTGCCCTGTGGCACCTCCGCTTTGATCGGCCTCTTCTAGGTTACTAGAAGCTCCACCCCTCCAGGCTATTAGCGATGGGTCCGTCTAGGATATGATCACAAACTGCAGACTTCCCGGAACGTTGATGCTTCACATTAGCTATATGTTCTTTTACGCGGGTCCTAATTGATCTTTTTGTTTGTCTAACAAAATTAAAACTAAACCCAAGCATACCACTGCAAGACCTCAGGACATAGTCAGTTCATTTTGCATAGATCGGACCATAAACAATAATTAAAAAAGCTGAAGGTACTCCGGGTTTAATAATGACATCGGGACGTCAGTCATCTCAGTCCCCCCGTGACCATGGGTGCTGGAAAGCGCCCGAAACGTCGGGAATTAAAAATAAAAGTAAATAAAAAGTAAAAATAAACGCGATAAAATCCGTAAAAGTAGTTTTAATCATGTATAGTGTTCGCGTAAATATAAGAAATCAGTTATAACAAGACTTATTTTATATTATTTATTGGATACAAGATAAGTATATTGGAAATCTTTTATAATCTACAGACGTCAATATGTATCATATTATTATCATCATCATCATTACTGCCCTTCACACGCTCACTACTGAACATAGCTCCCCCCCCCCAATGCCATTTATCATTAAAGGTTAAATTTTTAAGAATTTTAAATTCTTTATTATTAAGGGGATAATTAAATAATGGCTAACATTTTATATTAAATTATTGGTATAACAGTACACAAAACGTTTGGTTATCAAAGCAAGACATGTCTATTATCTATATACGACTATATTATGTCGTAAAGTTTCGGCATCACATGAACGTTCATCGACCTTACGTCGTAAGCCCGTTGTTGATTGCTAAAGTTTGCCAGTCTTAACAACTTTTAATAACTTTGATATAGGAGAGTGGATAAATGCATTATAGTAATACGGGAGGTAGGTATTTACGGGCTTTTAGGCGCTTCATAAAACTCAAAGTTGGAAGGAAATTATTAACGACATTAACGATGTACTTTAATGACTTTCAAAGTTATTTGTCATTTATCTACCTACTGTTTTACTAGAATTACCTTTCTTAGAACTCAGCTAAGAATATATATTACCTATTAAAAATAAAAGATTAATATCAAGCCATAGTATCATCACCGTGATTCGTGGCATTTCTAATGGCAGGCCTATGTTCAGCAGTGGACTTGTGAGGGGCTTTTGTCATGATTAATTGTGGTATTATCATGATGGTCACCCTAAAATTTTACAGTACCCGAATAAAGTAGATCAAGTTCGTTCCCCCTGGCACCCAGCAACGATGTAACTGTTAAAAAGTACTGACACAACGTAGCTGACCAAGAAGGAGACTATCGTGAGAAAACTAGTGTGACTAAGAAATTAGAAATTGCATGAATTCCGGCAATACGCACTGAAGCGCCGCGGAAAACTATACCTTGTCGTACAACGCTCGTACCGCCTGTACCCAGCCATGGAACGATTAAAGTTTATTTACTTTATTTTACAATAATATTTGTATTCACATCAATCTCGAACCGACAATTTTAATACTTCAAGTGTACGGTCTGTTTTTTAAAATTAATTAAGTACTATACTCAATACTCACTGCTGAAAAGCTGGTTTTGTTTGCGAAAGGGCTATGCGCCATTGCCATGGACTTATGAGCTAGGAGCAAAGCAAACGCATTCAGTCCTCTAAAAGCGTCCACCCCCTTCACCCTCGTCGGCGCGTCAGACAAGTCAAACACTTTCCTCAAATTACGTTTTAGGGAAAACGCGTTGAGAAGCTTCTCGAAGTTGGTCGCGCCATCCTTGCCGTCGTCTAATATCGTCCCCAGGCTCAAAAGCAGAACAATTGCAAGGAAAAATGATCTGTAAATTCATGCAAAAGCTTTGAATTAGCACTGAAGTGTAGGTTTTAGTTAGGATGTTTAAGAATCTTATAAAAATTCTGTTGTTATAAAAATTGCATAATACGTAGTACACATTTTTCAGCTCACTGTATAAAATTTATGCATATGGTGCAGGACAACATAGTAGTAAAAAGGTTGAATTTATGATTTTAAGAAAAATCTATCGCACAAAATATCAGCGTGAAATAGCATCATTATGATGCTGAGTTTCGTATCGTGAATGTAGTGAACCGGAAATCCTTTTTACTGAAAAAGGTACATTCCATCTTAATCCTCAGGGGTGACAACGCATATTTTGAAATGTAAGAAAATATTTTTATTAAGTTACGGCTATTACGGAATGGATTCCAAATCCAAATCCAAATATGGCAATGGATTCTCCCACGACGTCACTACTTAGCTAAATTTCGTGTCTTGCTTAGATTAATAAGTTAAATTGAACAGTGAATTTCACAGTGAGTTTTCGTAAATTGCAGTGTTTGATTTCTATGCAAAGATTCGATTTATAACGAAAAATAAATTCTGATTTTCTAATTTATAATAATGGTTTCTGGAAGCTCTAACGATTAGTTTTAATAGCAACAGCGAGCAGATGCATTTAATGTGCTCCACGCCGGAATGTTGACAGATGCAAGACGCCGCTCAATGGGTTTCCAGAGCAAGATGACGCTGTGTACCGTCGCATACGAGTACCTCTTCTACAAACATACTGCTCATCCTGAGGTTATTGCAAACATATGCGCATAAATTACAATTAAATTACATGGTTTCGCTTCTTAAATGGAATTTATAATAAATATTTTAAACTGACTGTATTTATGACGTATTTTTGAGGGTCGTGTAGCGGTGGAGTAAGAGAATCCACTACTCCTAGGCTTAAACTCGTGAGTGTTGTAAGAGATGACAGAGAAAAATCAAATAGGAGATGGGCAGCAGCATCTTCTCGATAACAATTCAAAATAATAAAAAAACTGCGGTTGCCAACTCGCTTAATATAACAAGCTTGGTAAATGTCTCCGTGAGAGGCAATCTATGAGAGAGATCTCTAAAGATTTCTGAAAATAAGCTACTTTTAATTTTGCACAAATATGTTCTCAAGCAGTATTTCAAACCCTACACCGGGATTGAACAATCAAAGAAACAAATTGAATAAATAAGAAATATCTTTTCATCTTCTTTTGTTAAATTCGGTAACAACAAAAGTGGAATTATATCGCAGATATCTCATCTTATAACTTAAAATAATTTTCCTTTTTGAGCAACTGGGAATTTTATCCTTATATTTTCTCGTCTACAAAGACAAAAAGATACCTTACATGAGTGTTCGAAATCTAAAGTGAACCTAGAGGACGGTCTATAAACTAAAAAAATACAACTGTAGCGCTGCCAAGAGAGTTTAATCAAACAATCTTTACAGATAAATAAGGTTGTCGTGTCTTGTTTACTGTTTCCAAAATTTCAAAGTTTTTCTTATTATGTATAATATTTAAATTTTAAAAAGAAAGTTTCTCTGGTAACAGCCTTATACCGGAAAGCGAAGTGTATGGCGGTCCACTTTAATAAGTGATGACTTGGTAAGAGCTGAAGGAAGTCGATAAATCCAGGTTGCTGTTGCTTGACTGTGCTTTGTGGCATTCGTTGGGGAAGGCCTATGTTCCTCGTTGGACTGTAATGATGATGAATAAAACGATGATGATTATATTCTTTTTTTAGATATTACAATGATCATCATCATTACAGCCTATCGAAAGTCTTCTGCAGAATACGTGCCTCTTGCTCCAATTGCCTCATCGGGAGGATTTTGCCACAGTTGTTACGCATATCAGTCGGGGTGGCAACGATGGTTTACTTTATTTTTCAGTTGTTATCAAGAAGTTGGTGGTCTATGGCCATCTTTTTTTAAATTCTTTGTTGAACTACTTATCACCATGAGCCATGCACATCTACATATTTAGTTGTAGCAGGTATAGGTCGGCGCAAGCAGGGAAGTACTACGCTCTTACAGAATACCAGCCTAAAATGTCAGCTTAATGCCGGTGCGTTTCATATGGTATGTGTAAAGAACCGAGGGGACCATTTTTACTGGAAACAAAGCATTCCATCTTATTCCTTAGGGGTGACAACACATCTACAATCTAATTTCTAGTTAACAATAGATTTAGCCTCATTGCATAACGAAAGCTCCTTTGTTGCTCTAAATATTATACAATTTAGTAAGTAAGCATGGTAGACATAAACACATTTAGCCTCGGTTGAGTGTCAAAATGCTTACGTTTTCAAGATATAACTGAGATGGAACACTACTTTAAACGGGTCTTCGGAATTGAAATAATACTAGTTTTTACGGAATTTATCGCGTATATTTTAACTTTTTAAATACCCGACGTTTCGAACGCTTTACAGCACTCATGGTCACGGGCAGGACTGAGATGTTCAACTTCCATATGTCATATTTAACTATGACATATGGAAGTTGAACATCTCAGTCCTGCCCGTGACCATGAGTGCTGTAAAGCGTTCGAAACGTCGGGTATTTAAAAAGTTAAAATATACGCGATAAATTCCGTAAAAACTAGTATTATTTCAATGTGTATTGTTCGCGTAAATATAAGAAATCATTATGGGTTTTCGGAACTTGACGCTTACCACACGAGACACGGTAGAATTACCTACATTGTTATTTACGTTAACACTATAAAAAAACGGTCCCTCCCCGACTGCACCGACCTAATCATGCTACAGTAACAATAAAACAAAATGTATTTTCGCTTATATAACGCGAGCAAACTCATAGGCATTGTAAATATCACAAAAAATCGTGATATCGTTTTCTTTAGTGCCCTGTAAGACGCTGTCGGGTATCGTCTCGAGCACTTTTTGCCACTCAGTATTAAACAAATATTACGTATAGAGACTGGCGACAGAAAATGCGATAGAAAGGAGTGGGTTATATCGCTGTATTGCTGTCGCGGTCTTATCGCTGTGCTGTAATTTTGCTCGGCGTGAAAATGAAAGCCGATTTGGGTCTGTTTATAAAATAATGACCAAGTTTTCTCGTTTACAAATAAAATTTGTATCGCTGATAAAGAAGTTTATGAGATTATCATACTATTTAGGGGCTGGTTGGAGATTAATGTTTAATATGGTAAAATGTAGATGTGTTGTCACCTCTGAGTACTGAGATGGAATTGCTCATTTCCATAAAAAAATCTCCGGTTCTTTATACTCACTATACGAAACTTAGCAGTATTAAACTGCTATTTTGCGCTGGCATTCTGTGAGAGCGTGGTCCTTAAGGTCTTTTAGGTCGAGGTGACCCATTCGTGTTACAACCACCACATAGCTGTATCATGGCTCTATCACGTATAAAAAGTGAGCATTGGACACGTTTAGCAGGAATCTGGAAGGTGTCATCTCTGGTTATAGTTTCCCTTTTTTCAAATCATATGAACGCCACGGGATAAATTGGGGTAGTGTATTCTCTTTCTCCGCCACTACAAGCTCTTAATTATCCATAAAAGAAAGAAATGAAAGTGAAAAAATTGTGCTGTTGTTATATTATAGAATATAAATATATTTACTGAATCTATCGTATATGCATGTATTTTATTTTTATTGACATCATAAATGAAGAGATTAGGTATATGATATACACATAACAAGATAATTATATTATTTGAAGTTACTTACATCGAGAGTGTTTTCCCAAGAGAATAAGGCCTGCTAAAGTTTTTCACGGTACACATCGTATTCTGAACTCTCACTAAAATGTTCAGACTTGAAAGTGTTTGGGATAGCTCTTCTTCTAGATCAAAGCTGCTGCACGAACTTGGTATGCAAATACCCCATAATAAGCTGGAATACCGAGGTACACGGTGACCCATCTGGAATAGAGATGCCCTTTTATTAATCCATATTTGTACGGTTCGGGTGTTGTGGGGGGTTGTTAGGGGGGGGGGGGCCGGCCGAGGGGGGTGTTGTGGGGGCGCTGTTGGGGGGGGATGGGGTCCAACGGGGGCTTGGGTGCAATAGTTCTTTCAAAAATAATTTATTTTATATGTCTCTATACAGGGTTATTTTAAAAAGAGTAGCGAAACAACTATTTTAAACTTAGATTAAGTTTTTGAAAATACCAAAACAAAATAATATCAAAACTTAAATCCAGTTTTTTTGAAAATACGAGTAAATAAGGCTTTTACTTTTATTTGAAAATATCGTAAATTGAATATGATTTATAGGTAACAACGTTTTTATTCACCGATCGACCCTTACGAATGTGAGCGTGCGCAGTAAAATCAGTTAAAGTAATGCATTTCCACGCATTTTGAATTTAATAGATAAAAAGGATAGAATGTTTAAGATCTTTTAAATTAATTTTTCTTTACCATTTGCCGATATTACTTATTCTGAAAGTTCTCTGCAAATTTAGCTAAAACGTCAGCCTTCGCGGGGGCGCTTAACTCCCCAAGCCCGAGGCTAGGCCTGCAGCAAAAAGTTCCTTTGATGAATGTAGGGAAAAGCCGCCGCCATCTTTCCAATTGGTTGAACTCAAAAAAGATATACTGCTTAAAAGTAAAAACGCCGGTCAGGGCTTACGTATGTTTGTTAACTCGACCGAGGAATTCTGCAGCGTAAATAGCCACCTGCGCACTCAGGAAATCAGCTTCCAGACCTACGCCCGTAAACTTCATGTGGTCATACGAGAACTCCCTAAGGAGCACGAGACAGTCTACATTCTCGACGACCTCCCAAAATCTCCCGGTCCAGCAAGGAGATATTTAACATTCGGCGCATCTGCAACCTAACAAGGATTGCAGTCGAAGGCCCCGAAGCAGGAGCGGCGTTGGCCAGTACCACCGATGTAAACACGTAACCACTCGGCCAAAAACTCCTACGACAGACCTAGGTGCGTTAAGTACCTAGGTGACCACGGCACTCATGACTGCACCCAAATGCCTAAAACGGAAGAGCCTTCAAGCTGTATAAATTTCCCCGAAGAGGGACACCCAGCGAATTATCGTGGGGGTTCCAAAGCGGCTAAACGAAAACGTCGAAAACGGTGTAAAAGTATACTAACGACTCATATTAAATCACACACGAGGATTACACACTCACCTAGCGAGTCCGCAAACGGGCGCGCCGCACACCCATCCACACCACGACATTATATTGTACACACGCGTCCCTGGGTAGTTTTCACCGCCCAGAACATGGAACGATACGAGTTCGTCAGAGCCGTGGCCCACCACCCACTGTTCGGAAGGCCGTTAGATAGTTAGCCGTAGATAACTCACTTACGTGCGCTTTCAACTGACGTTGGTGAGCATCTTTACGCAAGTAACGATTCAAAATAACTTTAACTTATCCCTTTCAAGCTTGCGGCCTTTTAGGCCGCAAGTTTGCGACAATTCAACCTGTAAAAGCTAAAAGGCTAACAGCACAAACATTATTAGAAACCAGTCATTTGGCCTGTTATTGCAAAATAATCATGTAAAATTACAATCAATTGATGTCCGTTATTTTCGCTGAAACTCGAAAATAGCTAGACTCGTTTAGATGAAATTTTGTGTGTATTTGAGTGGATTCCTGGATGATCTTAACGATTCGCAATTTCACCCGGCAGGTGGCACCGTTATCGAGATCCAGAAATCACCCTTGCCAGGCAGAAACGGATCGGTAGTTGGAGATAAAAGATTCAATTGTCTAGCTAGATCAATATTTTTGCAAAACGCAATATATTATAATATTTTGACTCGACAAGAAAAGCTCTTTTACTTGAAACTTATAATATAGAGATTATTACTATTTTAAAAGCCGATCACCTGTTGCGTACTTATCGTTGGCAAAATTATGTACCTAAAAGGTGACATTTAGCGAGAAAGAATTCAATCAATTAATTAACCGTCACCAGTTTCAATTTAAGTATTTATTTATTGTGGTCATGCGTACAAAGATTGTTGATAAAAAATACATCAAACAACATATATCCCCGTTTAGATAAAGGTACATTGGCAGAAAGCGTCCTGCGCGTCGTGGAAGAACAAAGCAACATGCTCGTAGGAAATCCGATCTATACATATGCAGCGTCTGAAATGAACGTTAACGAGTTTAAAACTTTACATCTTATAGGTTCATACAAAACACAAAACAGAGATTTTTTGCTCCAGATTTCTAGCCCTCTGGGGTAGTGTGTCGCCGATACGGAGACGCGCCAGAAGAGGAAAGTTCCCAAATTAGTGTTGTCAAGTTTTTGTTTACATATCATTTTAGATTAAGGTTTACCTACATAGCTATTGTAATTTATACAGCTTCATTTTTAAAGCCATTTTTATCTTTTTAGTCCTCAATTTCTGAAGACATTGTATTGTATATAAATTTAATAATATGGTAACAATTTGCTACATAAAATTTTGACGACATCTAGCATATAGCTGATGACTGTAGTAGGTATAACAAGACACTTCAGCAAATAAAATAACTTCAGGATAATTATATCACCGTCAGAGCACTTATTTCATTGTATCTACTAAAATTTCACACGGTTAATAACACACGAAATCGCACTGAAACCCACTTATTAAAACAAGCCATTACTTAAACGATAACGAGCAAACCGCCGGCTATCAAGTGTCCACCAAAACTCCTGAGACGTTTATATTATTTATGTTTACGTGGTAGAGACTACAACCATAATGCCGCATCTGCATTATGGTTGTAGTACGAATGTCTCGGCTCGACCGGGGAATGATAACGCTATCTCAGAATACCACAGCAAAATAGCGGCTTAATGCTGCTGTGTTTCGCTTTTTCACTGGAAACGAGACTTTCCATCATAGCTCTCAGACAGACGGACAAATAAAACATTTGTATTTTGATTCATAATCGAAGACATATGCGTAAGGTGTGCTCGTTAGTCACCGTTATTCTTTTAAAAAATGTATTTGTAAAGAGTTGCTTAACATTTTAAATTTTCATATAAAATTAGAAAAAAAAAACAAGACAATTGTACTAATTATATAGTAGAATTCGAGGCGTTACTTTGCGGAAATCCATTATATTGAAGTTGGTAAGAATTATTCGCCCATATCCGCTTAATGAAATAAAATGATGTATCTTACTTAGTTTGAAGAGCACCTCCCGCCATCACTTAATTGCGTGTACTATCCCCGTCACCACTAATCCCAAGCTCTGCGGTGGCTGACCGCTAAGATGACTGACTTAGCGTTCAGCCACCGCAAAGTCTACATCTCAATAATTTATACAATAGGAATCAAAGGGTATATATAACCACCACATTTCACGTCACATAAAATTTAAATTCTACTTACTAACGGATATAATGTAAATTTTAATATACATAAGCATATATATGTATTTACTCTAAGGTTATTAAATGTATATTGACACGGTTTACAGAATTTTACAGGCTTTTGGGGGTGTTCACGTCACATTTCGTTATATACGAATGATATTCCTTGTTATGTGACTGAAACACTATGTCTTCATACGTGAAAGATGTAACGCTGCAGCTATTTTACGGTTGTATCAAGAATAGGTCCGCTCGAACGGGGAAGGGACACGCTTTCACAGAATACCAGCGTAAAATAGAAGCTTAATGGTGATGTATTTAGTATAGTGAGTACAGAGATCCGGGACCCTTTTAACTGGAAACGTGGTATTCCATTTTAGTCCTCAAGGGTGACAACGCATCTGCATTTTATTCTCAACAGAGAATAATTATAAATGTCTGTGGGGCACAAATCCACTTAAAATCAGGTGAACCGCGTGCTCGTTTGTCACCCTTATTCAATTAAAAAAAAAACTTACTTTTATAACTTCCTGCAATAAATGCTACTTACATGGAATTCGTTTACATCTACCATATTTGTAAGCGAGTCACAGTAAATAGTTAACTTTTTTGTATTTATATGTATGGTAATAGTTTAGTTGAGAATCCATCATCCCGTTTCTCCCCGTGAATGTCGTAAGTGGCAGTTAAAGCCAATGCAAAAAAACATAGCTAACGATAGATACGCGTTTAACACGTGGTAGATCCATGCTGCAGTTATATTAGTAGTATAGTTGTAGCACAAATGGGTCGGCTCGATGCTTCTGTGTTTCGTATGGTGAGTGTAATGTAGAGAATCGGAGACAATTTTTACTGGAAACTGGAAACGCACTCCATTAGAGTCCTCAAGGGTGACAACGCATCTGCATTTTGATTCGTTATCGATGATATATCTAGATATATATGAGCAACAGCAACCACTTACCATCAGGTGGACTGTGTGCTCGTTTGTCACCGTCTCTTATAAAACAAAAAAACATAGATGACGGTGCCCATTACGTTGATGGAAAATATTCAGACCGGTGCCGAGAACCATTATAAAAGATGCAAGACGTCTGGCACTGCGCTCGTCTATGCACCTGCCACGGATTAGCACTCAAAAAATGATTGATTTCAAAGTATTAATATAAATCTCATTTGCCAGTATGTACTTGTAAACAGTAACTTGTTTTTGTAGCTTTATCAGCCCATAAGATAGAAGCTTGTTTTTTTTTTTTTTGAAAATTATACAAATCGATAATTAATAAAATTGAAAGACAAAGTTTGAAAATCTGTAATACGACTATTTATTATGCTTCAGTTTTGGTATCAAGATACCGTGTCTCAGCTGATTAGTCAATTAGTCAAATAAAAAAAAAATAAACGTGCAATGCATGTGACGCATACGTGTTAAGTGTATAAAAGAAGTTACGACTGCAGGGTAAAATTTATTTTTATTTTATAACTCGGAAACTTATAGCTGAACTTGAGATGTTTGTAAACAGAGGCGAATGAAAACTTATTTCTACAACATAACGTGTGTACATACCCAACATTACATAGATGGTCATATATTGGTTTGGGGATAAGAAAATTATAAAAAGTATTCATTGATCACTAGTATCTAATATTATGTCACTAATACTGATGCGTAGTCTATCACTAGTTATATTACTGATATAACAAGTGATAGACTACGCATGAATTAATAATGAATAACATTTTATTTGTAAATAAACGTTTGAGTAAGTGGACGATGTACCCGCCTGCTTGGTAGTCTTTAGTTCGAATAATACCTATTATCATCGCCCTATTTTAACCTTAATTTAACCTTAGACTCCATTTTTCTGTTCTCTGGTTCTCCTCTTTTAGCAAATGAAACACAGCAGTCATTGATATATATATATATATATACAGGCCTTCCCCAAATGCCACTAAGGACAGTCCCGAACCACCTGCACTATTGCATGGACTTTCTGCACGTCTTAACAGGTCCTCACTTCACCTAGTGACTACCCAGTGACCCCATCACGTTGCAGTATTTTTTCTGTATTTTGATTTTTATCAGAAAATAGATGCAGATGTCTTTACACATACTTATGAAACATAGCAGCGGTTGTTATTCCAGACTAGTATTCTTTGCAAGCGTGATCCCTCTCCGGTCAAACCAGAGACGTGGTAGGAATGATTCTACCACCTCGGACTCAGTATATTATAATATTTTCTGGTGCGACTGAGTTCATTTTATATACACAGTCCCGCCAGAGATAAGTATTATAATATTCTATTATGAAATTAAATGTTTTAATTAAAATTAAATAAATAAATAAATATAAATTGCTTTTTAATTTTTTAATCAACTATCATTTCAAATCGGCTCTTTTTCGGAGAAAAAACCGCTAAACTCAGCAGGTATCCTGTTTCTTGTCTTTTTTAAAGGACAATAATATAATAATCTTTTTTTTTATTGTACTTTTCACTAAAATGAGGGATATTTGAAAGCGCTAAGTATAAATGGTTTTTTTATATACTTACAGCATATAACATCATGAAAATGTATTGCAGTATGAAAGCAATCAGTGCAAAATTGCAATTTGTCTATCCTCTAGACCTAGTCATAATTTAGTCATGGGACGCGGTTAAATTAGCCTGATAAATTGTCCTCGTAATCTTTGCTGCACACGACGCCGCTTAAGCCCGGGATTAATATCTTTTCTCCTGCGGTGTATTACTTTAGTTTTACTAAAGCTACGTTAAAACGGGCGTACTCTTGGAGTTTTATATTCTCCTGGTACTTGTTAGTAGCTTTATGTAGTGCAAAAACTAACATTTACTTTGCGAGAGACTCTATCTTGTGTGTAAACCTTTGAAAATCAGCTATATGCGAAGTATGAGAAAAACAATTACTCTATAAAAGCCAATTTAAATGAAACCGTTGTGATGTTTTAAGAAAAAATGCAGCATATTTCAGTGAAAACACTATATAACGAATAAAATATATGTTAAATAATATTTTATTCCTGAAAATATTATAAAATAGATCAATATTTCAATGAACATGATGTGCGGAAATAATCCTCACTTTGTAATACTCTCCCTGAAATAATTCTTACTCTGCACTTGCAAGTAAAATGTATTTACCATTATCTAATATGTGTTAAATAATTTTGATGGTTTAAAATATCGCTTGAGATGCTCAACGCAGATGCTTTTCGATTAAAAATTATGCGATATGTGCTATTTCTTTCGAATTCTTATATCTTATATTATATTTCCTATTCTTGTTTACTTAATGTACCGAAAGGAGGATGCTTTTGTCCTGATGGTAGGATATGTAGGTTTAGATAGTCTAGTAGCTTTCCTTTATTACAAGTTTCCTCCCTGTTTTATTCTTTTGTGCTTCCTTAACGGGCTGCAGCGAAGACACTCGTTTTAGTCTGGTATTTCACCTCCTAAATACTTCATTAATTTGCCACTTCATCTAAAAGGGGTCAAGGCAGTAATTTCTTCAAGCTATATAATGTGGTTGATCGACTTTCATTTTAGGTTACATCCTCGCACTTTTATCACAGTAATAAACCGTTCTCGTAACTGGCTGAGTATCCCGTGTTTGAATACACGCTACATATTTATATTTTTAACAAAATTTTATCTTATATAAAATATTACATCAGGTGGAAGTTTGCCATAGTTACCGCGCTCGGCTGATGAGTTAACAACCTTTTTAACGAGTTTTTTTTTCAGTTTCCCTCTGTTGTGTATTATGATGGGACAGCATTAGTATGGGGATATAATGTATATTCTTACATCGCCACTACACGATAACGAAAATTATTCAGAATGAAAATACCTAAATAAAATACTCCAGGTATTATATAACTCAGTTGAGATTCCTTTAATATATTTTAGTATATTATATAATATATTGCTATTATTATAAATACGTTAAATAATTAGTATATACGAAGATATAATAAAATTATTTTAATAAAAAGGCCCATATAGTACAGAAGAACAAGAAATATTTTGTATGTATTAAAGCTATTATGATGATTACAACGCGTTGTAATATATAAAGTAACTTAAATTTTAGGTTTCAAACATGCTCGTAGCCCACCATGGTATGTCTCTTTTGATACAGATTTAAAGCTACAAAATGAAAAAAAAAAAGGATGTACAACCTCTGTGTGTTGCCAGTAATGACTTATAGATCAAAGAAAACGTCTCAGTCTTTCACTGCTGGTAGTGTAATGAAGCTTAAGTTCGCTCAGCGTGCTATGGAGTGAGCTTTGCTCGTGGTTTCTCTGGTTGATAAACTTAGAAATGAGGAATTCTGCAGTAGAACCCGAGTAACAGATATACCCAACGGATTAGTAAGCTAAAGTGGCAACCCGCCGACCATACAGTTCGAAAAACCGACAACCGATGGAAAACATAGGTTCTCGAGTGGCAGCCTCGTACCGGTGGATGAAGTGTAGGGTAGCCCCCCACTAGACGAACGACCTGGTAAGACATGCAAGTCCATAGATACAGGTGGCTCAGAATCGTACTTTAGCATTCCTTGAGCAGTGGACTTTTAAAAGGCTGTAATGGTGATGATGATGAAGTTTCGTAGTATTGCAAGTGATAAATAAAATCATTACGCTTGCTCTTACTAAAACGTGGAGTAAAATAAAACTGCACGTACAAACAACTTTGTACGCGCGCTATTATTTCGGTATCACTACAAATCAAGTTTTATTATTCGTCCTAAAACACATAGTACGTACGTCATATCGCTTGAAAGTGTTTATTTGTAACAAAGACGAAATTGGATTTCTTGTAGCATTGTATCTTTAAAATAAACGATAGTAACAACTCTTTGCATTCGTTTACTCCGTTTCTAGGCTCCGGTTTAACCGTCTTGGTCAAGGGCCATTGTATTACACAATAACAATTGTGATTCAAAAACAACATGGGGACCAAATAAGCTGACAAAGTGGACGGCTCGCGAGTAACTCTCAGAATATTAAACAAGGAAGCGAACCTTGATGCTACTTGCGTGATCTTGATCCAAATGATAGGAAGTCATTAGTAGTTTATGTCATTATGTTGCTCATTATAATTTCGCAATATTCATAATTGTTTTAAACCATAAAATATTTTATTATTATTCACAAAAAGTAAGTAATGGCTTTTGTGACATTACGTTTTAAAAAGTTTTTATGTATAATGATTTCTTAAATTTACGCGAACACTACACATTGAATAAAACTAAATTTACAGATTTTATCGCGTTTAATTAACTACTTTTACTTATTTTTAATTCCCGACGTTTCGGGTGCTTTACAACACCCACGGTCACGGGGAACTGAGATGTTTGAGGTCCCAATGTCCGGTAGCCGGGCTAACAATGACATTGGGACGTCAAACATCTCAGTCCCCCGTGACCATGGTAATCCATAGAGCAACACGGGACTGGAGTGGAACAGCCATAGTATTTTACCCTGATACAAAATTGTCTGTAATTTTTTGCGGGTGATCTACTACTTAAATGTCTTTGCGGGTGAATCTGCGCACACTTAACACTTTCGTTCTAACAACGTCACAGAACGTCCAATTTGATATGAAATATTTCTGAAAAAAATCTCAAATGTACGCATATGTTCTCATTTTGTGTCCTGAATAAGATGATAGCTATGTTTTTTGTTGTAGGTGGAAAAATCACGCCAAATTAGTAATAATGCTTCCATGAAGTTGTTTCAATATGATTCTTCATCAAGGCCATCTACACCAGACCCATTTAGTGATGATGGAGAGTATGGTTCCGATAACGACTATGATCCAGGATATGATGATAATACAGACAGCACTAGCACTGTTAGTGATCACACAAAGCAACGTGAAAAGAAACAACTAAAGAAACGTTCCAAGGACAACGCAACGAGGTCACATGGTAAACGTAACTCTGAAAGCAGTGTAAGTAGCAGCTCTGATTCTGACGATCGAACCGAAGGCTTTAGCGAGTGCACGGATGTATGTGATAGCGATGACAACGAGGATGATACAAATTCGATATCGGCAGAATCTAGTGATGAGAGTATTTTTGACAGTAGAAAGAGAAAAAGAAGGGGCAGAGTTCCTCTTTAGGATCAAGATACAAAAAACCTAAGATCGCCAGTGCAGATCAGAGTACCGACACTATGTCGTTAGATTCTGAGGCATTGCTAAATAATATAGAAAATCTTGAAAGCTCTTCAGTGCAACTCGATCCTGCAGTATTAGAAAATATCTCAATTTATTCACATATCGAAGGAAGTCACTCCCATACTAATCCACAAATTCAAGGTGCTGAAGACGACCATGCTGCTGCAGCTGCTGAGGTTAATCCCGCGCCTGCCAACCTACGTGCACTGGAACTAGACGCAGCTGCGCAGCACCACTCTCCTGGTTCTCCTGCACCGGATCCAGCAGCTGCTGAGGGAAATCCCGCGCATGACAACCTACCTGCCTTGGACCTGGATGTAGCTGCGCAGCACCGCTCTCCTAGCTCTCCTGCACTGGATCGGGAGGCTGTTGAGGGAAATCCCGCGCCTGTCAACGTATCTGCCCTGTACCTGGATGCAGCTGCACAGCGCCGCTATCCTGGCTCTCCTGCACTGGATCTAGCAGCTGCTGAGGGAAATCCCGCGCATGACAACCTACCTGCATTGGACCTAGATGCAGCTGCGCAGCAGCGCTCTCCTAGCTCTCCTGCACTGAATCGGGAGGCTGTTGAGGGAAATCCCGCGCCTGTCAAATTATCTGCCCTGTACCTGGACGCAACTGCGCAGCGCTGCTCTCCTGGCTCTCCTGCACCGGATCCAGCAGCTGCTGAAAGAAATCCCGCGCCTGCCAACTTATCGGCCCTGGATCTGGACGCAGTTGAGCAGCGCCGCACTCCTAGCTCGTCTGCATCAGATCGGGAGGCTGCTGAGGAAAATCCCACGCCTTCCAACCTACTTGCTCTGGACCTGGACGCAGCTACGCAGTGCCGCTCACCTAGCTCTTCTGCACCACCAGAACTAAACGCTACTGTAAGATATTCAACTCCGGCCAGCACACTTGCACTGGAGGTAGTTGCAGAGCGTGGCTTCTCCGGCTCTCCTGTGCCGGAACGAGATGCTGCCGAAACGAATTCTGCGCCTACCAGTCCATCTGCTTTGGATCGGGAAGCATTTGTACAACGCAACCCTTCTATCTGTCATGTGCTGGACCCAGAGGCCGCCGAAAGAAACTCCGTGCCTGACACACTCCCCGAGATAAGTCCAGCGACCAATTGCAGACCAAGCACTCCTCCACTGATAAATTATGATTGGGAACACACGAACACAGACATACCTTCGTTCGAGTTTGATGAAAGTTCAGCAGGTGTCCAGTTTGAAGTCAACCCAGCTATGACAGTTATGGAAATATTTGATAAAATTCTTAATCCTAATATTGTAGACTATATTGTAACATGTACTAATACGTACGGGCGAGCACTATGCGAGAAAACAAGACCTACTACTCGAAACTCACGTAGCTATAACTTTAGGGACACAAACCGGGAAGAAATCTTGAAATTTTTTGGATTATGTTTGCTTATGGGTCAAATCAAAATTCCTCAAAAACGCAAAAAATTTTACGTATTCCGACCCACTGTATTATCACCCAATTTTTCACTATGTGATGTCCGCTAGAAGATTTGAGCAAATCTTGAGATGTATTTATGTATCAGATTTAGATTCAAAAGGAAAAGATAAAATTGAAAAATTTATTAATGCTATTACCAAGAGCTTCATGGAGTGCTATAAGCCATACAAACAGTTAAGTTTGGATGAATCTTTGCTTTTATTTAGAGGCCGCCTTGCCTTCAGACAATATATAAAGAGCAAAAAAGTACGTTACGGAATCAAATTCTTCGAGTTGACAACTTCTGATGGCTATGTTTTAAATATAATGATGTACTCCGGAAAAGACACAACTGCCCGAACTGGTAAAAAATCTGAAAAGATCGTCCTTCGTCTCATGAGGCCATATTTGCTGAAGGGACATCAGTTATACATGGATAATTATTACAATTCCGTAACACTTTCGCAAAAGCTAGTTGACTTAAAAACTCACACCACAGGTACCTTACGTTCAAACAGAAAAGATAATCCCAAAGACATCATCAAGAAAAAACTCAAGAAGAATCAACATGTGTGGGTACGAAAAAATAAGGTCTATGTTTCAAAATGGGTTGACAAGCGACCAGTTCTTATGGTAACAACTTCAGTTCATCCTCGGCTTATAGAAATACAAAACAGATTTCAACAAAGAAAAATTAAACCCGCAGAAGTGGCAGAATACAATCAACACATGTCCGGAGTTGATAGAGCAGATCAAATGATCTCATATTACTCCTCACCAAGGAAATCAATCCGGTGGTATAAAAAAGTGATGTTCCACTTGTTGGATGTCGCAGTATGGAACTCATTTTTTATTTTCAAAAAATACTGCCAAGCTAATTGTGATTTCTTGCTTTTCCGAGAGGAATTGATTCGAAGACTGTTGGACTTACCAGCAGATTTAACAGCAGAGCAAGTGATTTTAGCTCGCAGCAAATATGACAACAGAATCAGAGCTAATTTATTGCCACTTCCAGTCAGTACCATTGACGACGACGTCGGAAGCTCAAGAGTCCATGGTCACTGGCCTGAGAAAATACCCGTGCAAGAGGGTTCAAACAAAACATCAAAGTACTTGAAATGCAAGATGTGCACGAAAAAAAAGGTGAGAAGGGAGACTTGCCTGAGATGTAAAGGTTGCCCTGAAAAGCCAGCACTGTGTGCTCTTTGCTTCGAAGAGTGGCACAAAGAAGTATAATGCTTTTTTACCTATTTTGTTCCTTTTTATGAGAGTGATATCAAATAAGTATAACTGTATCACGCATATGAGTATTTAGAAGTTTTATAATTTATTGCTACGATTATAACATACTAAATCTGCTAAACTGTGTAAGACTGAATATTATTGTGCTATACTGGTAATCTATTGATAAGATAGAAGCAGGCAACTGTTAATTTTGTGAAATAATTTGTTACTTTTATAGAAAATACCTAACTTACCAGAGTATTATTTGATTTTGTGATAGTAGCGTAAAATGTTAAAAGGTTACTCATTCATATGATAGGTAGGTAAAAGTTAGTGAGTATTTATAATTTTTATAATTTTTTGCTACCAATGTTATACCAAAACTGTGTAAGACTGATTGTTATTGTGCTATAGTGGTAATTTATTGATAAGATAGTAGTGAGAAACTGTTTATTTTGAGAAATAATTCGTTACTTCTATGGGATAAACCAAACTTACCATAGTATTATTTGATCGATATGTGATAATAGCGTAAAATTTGAAAAAGTTACTCACACATAGGATAGGAAGTAAAAGTAAATTTTATTAAACTAAATCTTGGAAGAAATTTATGGACAATTGCACCTAAATTATTTTCAATTAAGTCGAGAAGAGGGTAGATATTGACACAAAATGTGATATGTAGGTAATTTTTGAAAAATAGTTGATTTTCTAAAAATATATAACAAAAAACTGATGATTATTGAGTATTATTCCATATCAAATCCTGTTTATTATTTTATTTTTATAAATCAAAGTCAACGTCAGGAAACGATGAGCGACAGATAATTTGCTCGTATAGTCGATTTATGATCAGACCGTCAAGTAACGTTGGAGTAATTAAACGTTGTTTCCCAAAACTTTAAGTTCTACTAGATATTTGTGGAACAACAGTTATGAACGTCAACGTGCATTGACGCTGCTTTCTTATCATGGTATCAATATTTGACAACTAGTAACAGAACGGCTGTAAACGTTGACGTTGTTTAACGTTGTTCAATATAGTGTAGAAATCTTGTCTAGAGATTAAAGCAGAACGTGTCCCAACGTTGACGTTGTTAAACGTTGTTCAATACAGTGTAGAAATCTTGTCTAGAGATTATAGCAGAACGTGTCCCAACGTTAACGTTGTTAAACGTTGTTCAATATAGTGTAGAAATCTTGACTAGAGATTAAAGCAGAACGTGTCCCAACGTTGACGTTATTAAACGTTGTTGAATATAGTGTAGGGATCTTGTCTAGAGATGAAAGCAGAACGTGTACCGACATTGACGTTTAACGACGTTCTTGTAATCTGTAAGGTCTAAAATACCCACAAATCGGAACAGAACGGCTGGTAACGTAGACGTACCTAAACGTTGTTGCCCCTTTGATGGATAATAATTTTAGCAATATACCGGTGCGTCCTTGAACGTCAACGCTTACTGACGTTACCGACAAGTCATATGCAATATTTTGTTTGTGATACGGCGATACGAGTATGGACGCCCTCAAACTTTGTATGGAGTAATCATGCGCCACGGCCTATAAGATGACTATTATGGTATGCGTGCATGAACGTGTTAAATAAAAGTCTGCCACTACGAAACTCACACATAAAAAATAAAACAATAGACATCGATTCAGCTGCGTAACTAGATTTAGTGTAGTGAGCAGTGTGGCTCCAAATAGTGTTATTGCACGCAAGGGATCGCGTGGACTTATATTTTGACAGAGGGAACACCTGCGTATGGCTACAGCTACACCCCTCTGATTCACCGGTAGCCTGTGTTGCCCTAGGATGTGAAGTGATTATAAATGTGGTCATCATATTTTGGATAATCATTTTAAGTTGTGATTACGTTTCTCTTTATTGCATTGCAAATGTAAACATAATCAAAAATGTGTAAAAATATTTTACCATGTACAACAGCTCATCTCGCTTATGAATGACCATAGAATAATAAATGACAATGAAATTAAAATTTAAATAACAAGCAACTCTGACTTTAAAATAAAGTAATGTTAAATATAGTATATGGTGAGAATAATATAATTGAAGTGGTTTGATTGAAACTAATTCGAGCACAGACGCTGAGTAACCTGGAATAACATGATTTGACTCTTTATCTTCCTTGAATTATTTCACTTTCCAGACAAACAGACGATCGGCAGGGCTCCCCAAATCATTGTTTATGGCATGTTATATATGGCGGTTTGCTTCTTCGATCACAATGCGTACAGCCAAGCAGTCAAATGTTTTTCCAGAATCTGTTTTCCTATCCGATTACTACAGAATAGTTTTTTCTATTTAATGTACGATTACGCAATATAACAAGGTTAACCGAATCAGCCGGGTAATACGCCCGATGAACTTAATGAAGAAAGATAGGTGGTGCATAAGTCATATAACTCTGAAAACGTAAGATCATTCTACTTCGGATAGGTAGATGAAGATACAATGAGGTTTATTTAAATTAATATTGTGATATTTTAATTTATAAATATTAGTATAAAAACTAGTAACGATGAATCTTAAAAAAATATAATATCGTTATATAATACCGTTTCCGTTATAGACTATATTAAAAGTTCACTACTAAACACACTGCTGCTTATCCATAGGTTGCTTTATCTGTGGGATATTTGCCATTGCTGCCACTATTTATATTTTTTTTACACCGCCACTACGTGGTTGATTAAAACTAAAATAGTTATTAAATAGATCATAAATAACAATATTTTTAAAACCGATAAAGTACGAATAAAATTTAACATTTACTTGAGAAATACTTTAGAGTTATTTGTCCGCAAGCTTGATGAGAACGTCAGTATATCTAGACTGAAGTTAAAATATTGTGCTTTCTCATACTATGTACCGTTTATGGATGGATTCAATTTCAAAAATTTAAAGCTTCTTTTTAGAGAAACTATCTTAATAAATTACGGCCGTTACTTTTTTCAATTTATAGTCATTTCTTAAAGGTGATAGGAAGGTGGTAAGTAAATAAATAAGTAAATATTGTATAAAACTAAATTTACGGATTTTATCGCGTTTATTTCACTACTTTTACTTATTTTTAATTAGTTTTATTCAATGTGTAGTGTTCGCGTAAATTTAAGAAATCATTAAATAAATATTATTTTAATTTATTTTTGCAAATAAACGAAATTTAAATGAATATTTTTTTGTTAATTTTACGATTCATTCATAAAAGGTTGACGTGATCCATCGTTTACGCAACGTACAAACTTCATGTGTTACCGGCCTTCCAATTTTCCTTTTATATTTTAAGGCGTCTCACGTCTCTATTGGATTACATGTCTAGTAAGTTGAGCGCGAGCGGGCCCGGTGAGTTCAGCCACCCTTAGCTCGATTCCGTCAGCAGTATCGGTGGCAAATCTTTTTTCAAGCGCTTTGGCTTTTTCTATTTTAGTGTTTCATGGTTTAACTTTAAAACCCTTGTAAATTTTTAAAATAAAATCCAGTCTAAATTACAGCCTTTATAATTGGTTATTAATAATTATCTTTTGGTAAGGGCAACAGGATAAATTTAGCAAATTAGGGGTTAAAGCCAGACTATCATTGATATACGAGATGTTGCCCCGTTACCAGCTTAGTAGCTTTTGTCTGTTAGTTGTGTAAGAAAATGCATTAATGTCTATGTGACATTCAAAAAAATTTTGTGCGAAACTTATTTCTTGGGAGTAACTATGATTTAATTATAATCGACGTAAGTATTCGAATCGACTTTTTTTGTGTAACATAGAACGATTTTTTAACATTACTTTATTCTAATTGCAGGTAGTTCGTTGCTGAGCAAAGCTGTAACTCTATTGGCGTTATGATGGATTATGTCACCTTCTCACCGAATTGGTATCCGCCTTGTCCGTTACGCAGGTAGATTTAAAAGCTGTGGATGAAGGCATTGTTTTCCTGGTGCGCCTTACCTGAGATGAAAAGGGAGAGGAGTATTCCTTCGCGTGGCCCTGCAGCGATGATGGAATACCGTTGGATTTTAGTCTGAGTGAAGCTGACTTAATCCGTCCATGCCCCCGCGAGGCGGGTATACGTAGACATTTCCCAGCGTAAAAAATCGGTCGGTAAAAGCATTGGTACCTGAATTTTATTTTCTCAGAATTAAGTGTAAATATCTTCCTAATATGAATTAAAAAATAAAAAAAAATTAGATGCCAACCCGCTTCCGAAGCGTGGAAACTATACCAGATTTTGATAATGACATATTATGTTAAAATTAAATTTATATTTTATTGTTTGATCAACAAAACTTTCTAACATCTTCAAGTAAATGGTAACTGTACTTCAAGGACGTCTGGAACCAACTTTGACCACGGAAGGCTATAGATCCGTTCTCATCCCTGGTCACTAAGATGAAATACCTCACAATCTGTAATTTTATATAGCTTATACTTTACAACTTGCCGTTTTATCAAACTACAAATAAGGTCTGTTTATTCAGAAATCATACCATATACAGAAAACATGCAAAGTAAAGAAGAATGATATGAACTACGGAACCATATTTATATTTTTTACCCATTCGCCGGTCCTTAATCGTCTGCAGATTATACCGAGTACAAGTTGCCTGCATAAGTGAAGTACCTAGTAGGTACGTTTTTACTACGTGTCGCCACCTATCTTGATAGCTACGAATACCACTGGAATTTTTGATGAGTTTATGTCTACGTACTTAGTCAACTGTAAAAGGGTGACAAAGCAAATTTATGTTGCAGAAGTGAGTGGCGGAGACGGCGAGGGGCGACATAGACGTTCATCGACTAAATTGGCGAATTAATGTATGTATATGTATTATATATACATATTCTACTACTATTAAAAATAAAGCCCAAAATTAATTTTAACTGTGCACTAATTACTTGAAAATAAGTTGATAATCTGCGTTTTACTTATTCAAAACAACGCCATCTATCATGAAATAGAAAAAGTATTATATTTCACCTATCCTATACAGAGAACTTGGGGGTTGATGTAGGATTTATTTTTGAAAATGTCTTCCTATTTTAGGATAACCTACAATATCGTTAGAATAAGAAGGTAAATTTTGACAGTTTATTAATGATTACAAATAGCTTAATTGGTATATTGGGCGGTCACAAAATCGTAATACCATGGTTCGAGCCCAGACCAACCGACCGACTTTTTTAAATTTTTTTTCAAGTTCCTTTCTTTTTTGAGAAAATCTATTTTTTGAGCCCTTTTTCAGTATTTTTTAAAAATACGAAAATTTAAATTTAAGTAATTGCACTCATGATTTTTTATTCAAATAACCAGTTCAGTTTTTTCTATTATGTCGCTAAGATCAAAAAATATTATTCGTATTTCATCAGCATGTATTTTGTATCTAAATATAATTTCCAAAACACACGAATTAAAAAAAAAACCGAGCCAAAAACACCGAGCAAAGCTCGGTCAACCGGGTACTAATAATAAAAAATGAGCAAGCCTAACAGTAGTCACATATTATGATGTCTAACATATGACATCTCACCTTGGTAATAAGCAACATTAACATTATATCCTGAAAAAAGCTGTATTTTATATCAAAATAAAAATATCAATTATGAAGCTACAGAAATTAACCACAAAATTTATAAAATCTAAATACTCAAATATTTATAAGATTATTATTAACTTGTTTTTATCTTTGATTTGTCAATGATCGGCACTTTTTTCGGACAATTATTATCAACAGTAAATACATTTATTAATATAGTTTACACATATAAATTAGTTTATTTATTAGCACATTTTACTACCACCGCACGCGCTCATTTGTCAAATCAAATAGCGTACGCTTCCCTGGCTTCCTGTTACTTCCGTCCCTTTTCACGAAATCACTCCTACAGATTGCGGGAAAGCGACAGGAAAGATATTACACACCAAACTAGAATTATAAAATGTTTTAGATATTCTTACTTAGATAGATAATAGTAAGATCTATCGCAAATTATGAAATCTATATATGTTAGATATACATATTTGATATATTATTGTCTGTGTGATAAAAGAAGAGTGTGGTTTGCAAGATGATGCAGTAACCAGGATTAAGAAAGGAATGCTTCGGTGGTTTGGCCATGTAGAAAGAATGAATGCGGAAAGACTGACAAAGCAAATATATTTTGCAGAACTGAATGGAAGAGTCGGAAAGGGACGTCCTAGGCGGAAGTTTGTCGACCAAATTGGCGATATACTAAAAGTGGGCCAAATTAAGAGTACCCTTAACCGACGAGCGTGTATGCGTAGGTATATGGATGTGGAAGAGGCGAGAGAGGTATGTCAGGATCGTGCTAAATGGAAGTCTGTAGTCTCTGCCTACCCCTCTGGGTGACAGGCGTGAGTGTTTATGTATGTATGTTTATTATTGTCTACTAAAACATTACCTATTAAAAGATTTTTCATAATTGTTATCATAAATAGCCTTCGTAATACATTCACGCATATTGGGCTGCTTTTTAATAGAAAATGTGCTATTTTGGTTTCGTAATATGTTTGGTTGTTATGCATTTACGGCGGTGGCGGCGCAATAAAATCTATCAACTCTTTTTAACCCGTGTGTGTCGTAAGAGGTGACTATGGGAAACTTCAGTAAAAATTTTATGACTTCCGATAGTTGCCGGTATACCATATCGTTTACGCCAGATGTAAAATAAATTACACAAAGCAGTGAAGCGCAATCATCAATTCGCCTGCCAAGCGTCACGATAAAAGGATATCTTTCCAACAACGGGAAATGCCCATTTCTAGCAGTGGGCTTTTATGGGCTGGCGGAGACGAATCTTTGTATGTAGCAGTACCACGTGGCAAAGTAATAGGGATGCATCACGAACTAGTCGTCACGACCAAGGAAGAACCTCGCTTGTACGAAATATCGGAGTGAAATAGTAGCATAATGCTCTTGTATTTCCTAAGGTGAATGTTAAGAACCAAAAATCTTCTGTAAATCTTAAGACAATATTAATATGATTGATATCATAAGTTAAGCTAGCGGTAGCTGACAAACGATATAAGTGGGTCATACAAAGTTTATACAAACCTACTTCAATATGTATAGGAAATTAAATTATTAGTGTGAAGCAATCACGCTGCAAGTATATTGTGATCGCAGCACAAATGGTTTGGCTCGATCGGATAATGGCTAGGTTTCACAGAATACGAGAGTATAATGGAAGTTCAATGCTGCTGTGTTTTGTATGGTGATTTTAGTGAACCGAAGACCTTTTTTATAGAACGAGTATGATAAACAAGCACACAGTCCACCCGATGGTAAGAAGATGCTGTGGTCCGTAGACACCTACGTCTTCTGTTGAAAACTCAAATGTAAAAAGAGTCTTTAGTTCACACTCACTATACGAAAACGATTAATGTAGGCGTCTATGATCCACAGGATTCACTTACTATGTATGATTATGTGCTCATTTGCCTCTTTTACTTCTAGAAAAAAGAAGAAAAGATGCTCTTGTAGCTTTCTGGATACTTTATATCAATACATTGTGCAATAAACTAATCAATATTTCGGCCCCGTTTTATATTTACCGTCAAAGTAGGTATCTATAGCACAGCATCTGGAATTCCTTATGGCCTAACTCCTTTCCCGTCTAGGAGTTCGTCCGGGCAGATGTCACTTTCTTAACAGCTCTGCCACCAAAATACTCTGTACAGCTGCGTTCCAGTCTGAAGGCTACAGAGAGCTAAGATTGAAGCTTGGTCCAAAAATAAATTGACAATGCATCTGTAAACTTGTTTATTTGAAGTGGGTTGCATATGTCTATGGGCTAAAACAGCAATTTAATTTCAGGTTGATTTTAAGTTTGTTTGTAACCTCAATTTTATATAAAACCTTACATATTTTAATAAAGCAAGAAATTGCCAGTTTAAAGAAATATTAAAATTTTAGTAGTACAAAGTATGTGATTGTGTCTGTTTATTTCTTTGCACATTTACGTGCTAGGAATTTGTACTCTAAAAAATTATAAAGGTCGTGGTGCTGTGATAATATATTTACAAAAGCTATCGAAAGTGTATACATCTTAACATGCACGCCTGTACCAGGTAGTTTGTTAGGCGTGTACGGAATTGCAAAACAGTTTTTGTAACCACAGTTTGCCCTTGAAGACATGTAATAGATTCCGTTACTAATTAAGACGCATCAAATATGGAATCTGATGTCATGTTAACAACCGAGACTCAAACGGGGAAACCGTCAAAGTTATAAAACTATGACTTGGGATTATATCATCAACTTATGTCACCTTTTCAACAATAATATAGTATCATTCAAATTAACAAAACCAAGTACGTCAATTGCCAATTGGTTTTCCCGTAAGCGCCAATATACCAGTATGTTTGGCTAAACGCCAATTTAAATCTACTGAAACTACCAAGATTATCACATCGATAAAACTTTATAATGTGTCAAAAGATCAAGCTGGATAACTAGTTCAGGTAATCTTAGAAATAAAAAGAAATTAAGTAAACAGACCGACTATAATCTATAACTGCCGTCTGCGTCAGAAAACCCACTACACCATATACCGTGAGTGTCGTAGCAGGTAACAAAGAGAAATCAGACAGAGGATGGGGTAAATTTTTCTATTAACAACTTAAAATAATAAAAAAATTCATTTATGGAAAACATGAGGAAATCTGTGGCTAAGGCAATTTTATTGTTTTATATTATATAGGCGTTATGATATTCATTAATTTAGCAAACATGCATATCATAACGAGGATGTTGTCACCTTTGAAAATGGGATAATCCAGCAAGATTTTATGCCTTCGAACAGATGGCAGTAAAATCATCTAACCTGTGCTAAATAACACTGTCGACTGCCTCTTGGTCCATTAAAGTAACAGTCTATATACATCCCACTGTTGGGCACAAGCCTCCTCTCACTTCGTGGAGGGTTTTAAGGCAAGGACGTGTTTGCTTCGCTGTTGGTGAACTACACATGCCTTCGAAATATTTTTTTCTTATTTCTCACACACGCAGGTATCGTCACGATGTTTTCCTTCAACGCTGATTACGTAGTGAATCAGTACTTATAATTGCAATTAACAATTTCATTAGTGCCAGAGGGTATCAAACCCGGGTTGCTCGCGTACTGTGAAACTTACAGCGCGCGCTAACCATCTGAACTACCACGGCTCCGTTAGGAGCTGCAATTGTCAGTATATCTGCGAAGTGTGACAAATACGGAAATTTTTCCTCATGTCGAGAGATTTGTGGATTTTAAAGGTTGTCGACGCTACATCTATCACTTGTCTTTGGGATTCATAGTCGGTATAGTCGGTTTTTCAAATTTCAAGAGTGTTACAAATCGATCGGTGATGCCTCGTCGTCAGTTAGCTGAAAGTACCGCGTGGCTGAAGTAAATATGATGAATTAACTAACTTCCCAGTAGAAAGTTATTGTAATGGGTCCGATTTTGCAAATTAGAAATTTTAACATATCTCCACGTTTCAAGGTCTTTCGAGTCGAATAGTGTGGTTTTAAGAGGATGTCCGTGTGTACGTTCGGATTCAATTTTTGTCTTGTGTATCTCGACAACAAAGAGTGATATTCACATGGGATCAATTTCATTTAACGCATAATTATGTAACTTAGACCTCATTAAATATTGAGCAAAATCGGTCATGTCGTTTTTTGTGCCGAATAAAAAATTGTATAAAATATTAAAACATGATATTTTTTATTATTTCCACTAGGAATTGAGTCGTGTGGACCTTTCGGGTCGTACCTAGACCACTTTTTATAATATGTTTCGCGTTTGAATTTTTTAAATTATTATTTATATTGTAATTTTTACCGTGTAGTGGCGGCGTAAGATAATTTACTAAGTCATATCATTCTGTAGGTATCTTAAGAGGCGTCAGAGGGAAACCGAACTTAAGGATGCTCATCCTCAGCTGCATCTGGATAACCATACAAAATAATAAAGACTGCAGTTGCCAACACGTCTGCAAATCGTTGCTGTTAGCAAGTACACACAGATACACTCTCTCTATCCCTTCACTCTCAAAGTCCGATTGGAGGCAATCCGATCGCACCAGAGAGAGATAAGCGGCAGCACCAACACTTGTGTTCTTTCTGAAACAGGTCGTGAAAAAATACTGCAAACGTCATGAATCTGGGATGCTACAAAGAATTTCATGAGTAGAAAACCTAATATCAGATTTTTGACCCAACCCATGATTTGAACCGTGACCAAATGATATTTGCCATCCCCAACATAGGTAATCTATGGAGGAGACCCGTGTACAGCGGTGGACATTGATAGGATATAATGATGATGATGATCAATGTAATTTGAAAAAAAAAAATAAAAAATAGGACAACATAATTGTCAAATAATATTTTTTTTAATTCAGTTTAATAAAATACAAATATTAAATAATTCAATTTCTCTAAAATATTTGCATTATTTAATGCTACCTGGATTCAATTTTAGAAATAGAAGTTTTAAAATTTATACAAGCTCTTTATACAGGTTTCTATTTGTATTTCGAGATGTTTGTGGTGATTTAGTCCTGAAGCTATTGAAACTTACCCTTTCGAAACATTGAATTTGAACTGCGGATTAGAATTGATAGAAATAGATATTAGGGGACATCTTTACAAACACCATTACAGCTGTAACTCGTATTATAAAAATAATCCAAAGAAGATCTTACGAAAGTCGAAATATCGATATTAAAACTTTTGTATATTGGTTTCTGCAAAATCGACATCAGTAACGATACTTATCCGTTTTATTAAGTTCAGTGCTTTTGCGATCTGATTGACTGATCAGAGATTATATAGTTGATCAGTTGAAATGATTTATTTATTTTAAAATACACGGTAATCCCATACTAGAAATTTCTCTAAGATCTTGTTTAAATTTAACGCCACGCTTGGCGATCGCAATATCAGAAGTCTCGTATACATTTGACACTCAGACAACTACAGGAAGTTAAGCGGCTTTAAGACCACGCTATAATATAATGGCATATTATAGTACATAACTCATAGCACAACAATATCGCGCACCATACATTGTTATAGAGCCGTGGTAGCTCAGATGGTTAACGCTTGCTGTAAATATAACAGAACGCGAGTAACCCGAGTTCCATCCCCGCCGGCACCAATGAAATTGTTAATTGCAATTTTAAGTGCTGATATTCCACGTGCTCGGCGGTGAAGGAAAACATCGTGAGGAAACCTGAACCTGTCTGAGGAATAAGAAAAAAAAATAGTTCAAAGAGATGTGAAATTCGCCAACACGCATGGGGCCAGCGCGGCGGACACTTCCTTGCCCTAAAACCCTCTCATAAATGAGGGGAGGCCTGTGCCGTATGCCGCTGAGTGGGACGTATATAGGCTGTAACTATAAATTGTTATGGACACGTTTACACTGGTACTGTATATATTATTGCCGTCCATAACAATGTATGGTGCGCGATATTGTTGTGCTATGAGCTATATACTATATTCAATTATATTATAGCGTAGTCCGAATACTGCTATAGTCTTAATACTACGTACATTTCAAGGTGACGGCGAAACCATACTCAATTTCTTGACTCGTGTTCACGCATACAACTTTATTTTTTCTTTTTTTTTTAACAGGTTGTACAAAAAACTGCTGGTTGCACATATATGCACTTTAAACCGTGTTGTTATTTGCAAATGATTTTAAATGCATAATTTAAGGACGCGAGGGTGTGTACTTTTGGCATCACATAAAATGTATGCAGCGCAAAGCCTATCTATTTTATTGGTCATGTGGGCGGAACGGTTATGACGTCATCCTTCGGGAGCTAAAAAATATACCAGGCGTACATAGTCGCCACTTACACTGCCTACGTAACTAAAGGCGGTGAAAAGAAAATCAACTCTTACAGCACCAATGTGGCAAATAAATCTTTTGTGATTATAAGTAATAGTGGTTTTGTAAGTCTTCGCAAATTTTTCTTACATATTACGTAAGAAAAATTTGCAAAGAATGCAATGGCTTTTGGAATGGTTTTAGTTAAATTCAGATGTGATTTGAATCTTTATTGTTTTAATATATCACTGTGTTTATATTTTACCATATACTACGACCACTTTCGTGAAAAAACCCGCAATCAATAGCAGTTCGTGAGCACACACATGATTGTCACATAATAACTAATTATGCGCTGTTCACTGACCTTAAGTATTTTTCTAGTAAGTACCTACAACAGAGATGTGGGACAGGGTTGCTATTGTTCATGTTAGTATTTAACAATGGCTTGCTTGTATAACTTGATGATCAAAAAAAATATTCGACACTTGTGTTGTCCTACATTTTTATTAATTTCAAATTATATTGATCATCATCATCTTTATATACTATCAATGTCTACCGCTGAACACAGGTCTCCCCGATAGATTACCTCATTTTGGGGATTACAAATATCCCGACTACCTTTTCACTTAAGTTTCCCTCTCGTGGATCTTGCTTTTCTGTTCTGAAACGCACTTCCTAGCGCTTCAGAACAGACACTCGTTAGGCATTCAAGAACAAGGTTTGCGAACACTATTTGAATACTGAATGGATTTGCTCACTGGTATTTATATAAATACATACTTTATGTAACTTATTTATTTTTATATGTACACAATTTTTTAAGTAATAATATGCACAAATAAATATTTTTAATATGAAAGTTTATGTAGGGGTATATATATCATTTTGTTTTATATTTATTTATTTCAATTTATATTTACTTATCTTAACTCTCATACAATATAATAAAAATCTCTTACAATTTATATTAACTTATACATCTAGTTCATAATTTTATCTCTATACCACCCAAAGGTTGACGGTCCGTCAATAGATAATATTATGCAGTATAAAGTTAAATTAAAGGAATGGATAAAATAATGTGGTACATTCGTCAAAACGCGCATCAAACAAGATAGTGCCAAGTAATACCAATTATTTGATACAATAACTCAAAAACTATTCATATTTATAGAATTTTGAAAAAAAAAGATTCTTATAGGGGATGAAATTTCCAATAAAAAGTCTCAAAATAAAAAAGAAAATAGCCGAGCGGCTTTTATGATATGCGCTCATCGCCACTAGAGAAATATTTTTTATAACATGTAATATTCCTGCTGAATGACAAGGTGAGAAATTTTGTGACAAGAGAAGAATGTGGTTTGCAAGATGATGTTGTGATCAGGATTAAGAAATGAATGTTTCGGTGGTTTGGTCATGTGAAAAGAATGAATGAGGAAAGAGTGACAAAGAAAATTTATGTTGCAGAAGTGAATGGCAGAGTCGGAAAGGGACGTCCTAGGTGAAAATTTATCGACCTAATTAGCGATTTATTGAAAACGGGCCAAATTAGGAGTACCCTTAACCGACGAACATGTATGCGTAGGTAGGGTAGGATGTGAAGGAGGCGAGAGAGGTGTGTCAGGATCATGCCAAATAGAAGTCTGTAGTCTCTGCCTACGCCTCTGGGTGACAGTCGTGTGTGTTTATGAATATAATATTCCCTCAGCACCCGAAACCAGCTTCAAACTAGGCGAAATATTTTATTTTACCCAGCATTCGCAGCAAAAATATTATTATTGAATGACGAACTACGAGCATAACTTCATATCTTATTTTAACGATGGTCAATAATAAACACTTATTATAATAATCTGTAATAGACCTTATTCTCTGTTGAACTAAATTTAGATTGAAGCCTGATGCTACCGGAAAATGTATTTACTACTCGTTTAAAAGACCTATTTCCGTAAAATTCATCAACAAACAATCAGACAATAAAGAGTACTGCATTAGAAAAAATACATGTATTTCATCTGTAATTTTATGGTTAATGTTAATGCTGTGATAAGTTTTAATCGTTTTATTATTTCTGTATTTGAAGAAATGTGGTATTTTGTTAAAAAACTAAAAAAAAGTATATAACATCGTCATATCGTTAGAGCCTATCAGAAGTCTACTGCTCAACATAGACCTCCCTATCCCATCGATTACCTCAAAGGGGGATTTGCAATAATTACCATAGTAGTCATAGCGTTTTCGTCAATACGGTACTGTCTGTAATTTTATGCGGGGACAATTATTATTGTAATTTTTAAGTTTAAAAATAGTATACCTATATCAATAATGTGATTAAAATTACTTATATATGAAAGGTATTTTGGTAAATTTGACGTTTAAGGTCTCTTTTTGTTGCAAAAACCTAAACATTGCGGCATTTTTGTAGGATTCAGCTAGGGAACTAGATTTAGTCTAGAAAGTAGTGTGGCTGCAACTAGTTTTATTGTACACATAGGACCGCGTGGACTTATATTTTGACAGAGGGGATCGAATGCGTACTGTGTGTCACTATTACCCTCTGACTCGTATTGCTCTATGTAAACACCGATACAGACTGATAAACAAATTTAAAAACTTTAAACAATTTGATTCCGTAATCAAGACATACATAAGATAAAATAATTTCTAAAACTAAATTCAAACATTATAGATAAAATATTTCATTTTATTGATGTTCATTATAGAATATATTATGATTTTAAAAGTTGTTATGGTTGCTTAGAAACGTTATTTTTTCTATTTTTCTAGCAATTTTGCGATATTTTATAAAACATTCATTTTATTATTCCATTAAATAAAAGTCCGATATAACTTGTTTTAATTAACCTTACAATCATCGAACGACGTGAAAATGATTTATGAAATGTAATAGGTTGGCATCTAGTATTGCGTTGAAAGGGTTGCGTACCTTATATTCAGAATCACCAAACGGTATTCGCTGAAGGTCATACATGTTTACGCGTCAACGTCGGAACATCCCAATGAGGAGGTGGAGGAAATGTATGAGGATATTTCTAAAGCCATGCATTCCTCCAAAACTCACTATATGGTGTTAATGGGAGACTTCAACGCAAAACTGGGCACAAGAAAGAACGGTGAGCTGAAGGTAGGGAAATTCGGGATAGGGCAACGGAACCCAAGGGGCCCCCAGCTGGCCGACTTCATGGAGAAAGAGGGACTCTTTATGATGAACCCTTCCTTCCAGAAGCGGCCTCACCGAAAGTGGACCTGGTCGAGCCCCGACGGTTCGACAAAAAATGAGATTGACTTCATTATGACGACAAGACAACAACCGTTCAGTGATGTCTCAGTGATCGCAAGGGTGAAAACTGTCAGTGATCACCGAATGATTAGAGGCACACTGAACCTAAACGTTAAGTTGGAGAGGTCTCGTCTAATGAAGTCAACGCTCCGTCCCCCTCGTGCTCTAATCCAGAATCCCGAAACCTTTCAGCTCGAGTTACGTAACCGCTTTCAGTGCCTAGAAGATTGCAATGCAGTGGACGATATGAATGACAAGCTCGTGGAAACTGTCCATGCAGTCGGAGCTAAGTTTTGCAAAACCCGCCGCTGAAGAACACAAAAACTCTCCGATCACACTCTTAATCTCATGGCTGTTAGACGGGAGATGAGGCTGCAATCGTCAACAGATTTGACATCATATAGGCAACTGAACAGACAGATCTCCAAATGCATGCGGCAACTTTAATACTGCTCGTATTAAAGAAGCGATCGAGCGGAACCAGGGCTCTAAAGTCTTTGCCAGAGATCTTTTTGCCAGAAAGAGCCAACTGTCAAAGCTGAAGACTGAGTGTGGCAACATCGTTTCCGGGCACATGAGATTTTGAGTGAGTTTGAGAGGTTCTATGGGCAGCTGTACACATCGTCGTTGGAGTCACACGCAAGTGTGAGTTACTATCCAAGAGCAAGTCTTATCCGATACTATTCCGATGATATCCCGGACGTCAGTCTGAGCAAGATTAGAATGGCTCTCCAGCACCTTAAAAACGGTAGGGCCACAGGCGAAGATGGAATTACAGCAGAACTTCTGAAAGCGGGTGGAACACCGGTACTTGAAGTCCTTCAGAAGCTCTTCAATTCCGACGGTAAGTCCAACTTCGACCGAGAGGTCAATCGACGCAACGGATTCAACTCGGCTGGGCAGCGTTCGGGAAATTACGCCACATCTTCTCGTCAGGTATACCTCAAACTCTGAAAACTAGATTGTACAACCAGTGCGTGTTGCCAGTGATGACTTACGGATCTGAGACGTGTTCCTTCACTGCTGGCCGTATGAGGACGCTCAAGGTCCCTCACCGAGCTATGGAGAGGGCTATGCTCGGAGTTTCTCTGCGTGATAGACTCAAAAATGAGGATATCCGCAGTAAAACCAGAGTGACCGACATAGCTCAACGGATTAGTAAGCTTAAGTAGCATTGGGCCGGCCATATAGCTCAAAAAACCGATAACCGATGGGGAAGAAAGGTTGTCGAGTGGCAGCCTCGTACTGGTAGACGTAGTGTAGGATGAGCCCCCACTAGATGCAGTAACGACCTGGTAAGACATGCAGGAAGTCGATGGATGCAGGTGGCTCAAGACCGTGCTTTGTGGCATTACTCGAGGGAGGCCTATGTTCGGCAGTGGACTTGTGAAGGGCTGTAATGATGATGATGATCTAGCATTAGGCTACATCTCTAAATTTATATAGCTAGCCCTAACTATTGGTCTTTGTTATGCAAGTCGGAAGAAAAAGCGCTCCCGAACTGCTTTATCCGCGTGCGCTTGTGTAATACGTACGTAAATACAATGTTCTAGAAAAATATAGATCTTTACTTCATTTTGAAAAAACGTTATCAAATCTGATGTGATGAGGGGGATGATCTTGAACATTTTCACAAACTGCAGACTTCCAGTGCAAACACGTTCAAGATCGTCCCTACCATTACATAAGATTTGTTAAATCACAAATCTTCGCAAAAGAATTCCAATTCCTGCCAAGGATGATACACGAAGCTATTGTAATTAAAAAAATATCCCAATTTCAATAGAGAAGATGGATGGGTGCTGTCATCTGCCATGTATCCTATAATTATTAAATTTAAATCCAAACCCAAGCATACCACTGCAAGACTTCAAGATACTATAGGCTCGTTCTGCGTAGATCGGACCAAAAATTAATATTCAAAAACTAAAGGTAGTGCCCCGTAACCATGGGTGCTGTAAAGCACCCGAAAAGCCGGGAATTAAAACAAGTTAATAAAGTTTAACAAATCAATATAACTGTGAATCTTAATTGATCATGTAATGGGGGTGTAAGAATATCCCATATCGTTCCGTAGGTATTGTAAGCTAATTGGTTGGTGAAATAGGAGATGGACAGTATCATCTTCCTCAGAACAACTCAAAACCATAAAAATATTGAATTGGCCAACCGCTTATCAAATGTGGCAATTGGCAACTATGAAAAAATAACACTTCTATGAGACTGACAGGTAGACAGAGCAGTGGAATTGATAATTGTGAATCTAAATTGCAAAAAATCAATTAAACTCGCTGCCATTTTTATAACCTTTTCTGATGGTGACGTTTAAAGAAGGCTGATTAGAAATATTCGATTTTTATGATAGGATTTATTATTTTTAAATTTAATAAAAACTCGCATAACTTCATGGGTTGATAAGTAATAAGACTTTCTATATAAAACAAATTACAAACATGAACATGTTGCTTTGAACAGCGAAAAAACATTTTACTTTGAATGAATTGAATATGGAATTTGATTTTACCGCAAACGATCTCAGGTGACTTTTATCCTTGAAGCTTTTTGCAATATTTCAATTACAGAGTTAAATTACGGGCTTTATTCAAAATAGTGTAGGAGAATGAGGCGATAGCTATGGCATCAAATGACCTTTGGAAATAGGTACTCACTTTTACTAAGCACAGATAAATCTATTTTCAATTAACTATCATACGTTATGACTGAAGATCTGATTCATGAATTTAACTTTAAATTCAAATTAAAAACTACTGTTCTGTCTATTGGGTGAAATTAGTCAAGCTCATGTTGCAACATCCATAATTTGAAGGCTCTGCAACCTTACAGGATTCGTCATTATTGTAGCTATTTAATGTAAATAAGTATATGCTATTTTATTATATTTAACTCAAACCTGTACTTATAAAAAATGTTACTTATGAACTTTTATCTATGGCTTAGCAAAGAGAACATACTATTTTAATCGGTCTGGAAAAAAGTTTAATTTATACGCATACACAGAAATCGTAATAATAAGACAATAGAAGTTGCATAGACGCGTGACCTTGTTGCCGTTATTATGTGTTGACGAACATGAATCACCATTTTGTGATTTAGTTACGAAATGTGATTGAATTTATGTTATTATAATGGTGAACTGCAATATGATAGTAAAAAAGTAATAAAAACTCATCAAAGATGTGTAATTCAACTAATAAAGGCATCGGTAAATTGATTTTTTACTAATTACCATTGTTTTAACTAATTTACTTCTAAGTGAATATTTTACTATGATATTTACCGTTGTAAATTTTCATTTATTACTTTTTGTATTGACAATTACCATTGCTGCGTTTTTCTATCGTAATACACGATTTACGCGACGTAGACAAATTTGCCAAGCAATGTAATGTGAAACATTAGATATCATTGTGCACTGCGTATGTTTGTAATACGGCTGCAGGTGGCGACATCGGTTTTGGAAGTAATCGAGCGCTAATTCATTTCTATCATCTTATTATTACTATTTCTGTACATAAGATATTGTGTACGTTAACGCAATTGTTAAATATAGTCAAAGTGATGTCTGTTAGCCAAGTAGTACTTAATGTTAAAACAGATTTTTCCGCGTAGTATTGCATAGATTGTGTCTTACCACTGATACTGCTATGCGTATTACCACAGAATAAATAACAGCGCAAGTAAAAAGCTAAATTACATTGAAAATAAAAACGTGAAACTAGGTAGTTACAGACAAGAACTATGATAAATTAATGAGAAAGTGAACTTTTAGGTGTAATTTACAGACACAGTTGTAAATAAAGAAAATTTGTAATAAAGCTATATGATGTGTACTTACGTCAGTAACATTGCTTCTTAAATAATGTCCACTGTGGATTAAAGTGTCCAAATGGTCAAGCTCCTTGCTGCCTTTCAGAGTTACTTGCAAAGAGGCCAAGCAGTATTTGCCTCGGACTGTGCCGTCGATGTCCAAACATTCATCGAAGTCACCATATTGGTTTGCATTACCGCTTAAAATGCCTGACGGTGGTTTCGCTGTGGCGTCAAACACTGGAACAAACATTGAACCAAGTAAGTTGACGGAAATGGTTAATGAATAGACGGTACAGTAATAATTTGTGATTGTGGTCGAAATTAGCCAGGATAACATTGTATTATATTCACTAAAAATAAATAATTCAAATATTTTAATATTTCACGCCGCAGATCATGGGTTTGAATCCCAGCCGGTATTGTGTTTTCGGAGTTTAGTTTTGTTGAGATTGTCCCCGTATCTCTGAAACTATATCTCAGCCTCACAGATCTTCACACATATTGGACACGAATGCCAAACTCACTTGTCACATATCAGACACGATTAAGTTACAAATGAGTGCTCGTTCTCTGTAGACACATCAAAAAAGTTTGTGATCATCAGTAAAAATTAACTTTATCAAGAAAAATTGTTAAGGTTTTCTTTTTTTAAAATTGAAATACACTGTTTGAAATTTAAAAAAATAACTCTTTTTTATATTTTAATAACAAAAATTGAGTAATTCTGTCGTAATGTAAATGTAACGGAAATTTGATGGAAAGAGAAATATTGTTTAACCAAACTTATACAACAATTTATTCATAGAAGGTTTTTATTTAATACAATATAACTCTTCCCCCGACTAGAACTGAGGGAGATCTTCTTTGGCTTGCTGAGCATTAAGTTATCCAGCATTTTTGCGGTATCCTGTCCCATTCTTGAGGAGCGGTTTCCCTGATCTTTGAGACTATCTGAGGAGGTGGATGACGATACAAACAGCTTGTTTAAGAGCACCCCACGTGTGTTCTATTGGGTTTAAATCAGGTCAGCCGGCAGACTAGTCTATGTGATGTTGTATTTTCGGAGAACAACATTAACGCGTTGAGCTCGAAATGCGGGCGCATTATCATCAACCAGTAGGAATTGGTGCCCATGGTTCACTCGGAATGGTCTGACAATTCCATCAAAAGCGACTGTTCTGTACCTATCTGCCGTCATGAAGCCTCGATATGGTATCAAAGGCGTTCTAGCTATATTTCCATCCCAAAAGGACACCGATTCCCCGCCTTGCTGAATGGTCCAGTGGCAGTTCTTTGCTTTTCAGAGTCTTCGGGTCTTCTCCACACACGAATACGTCGGCTATCTGGAGCACTGATTCGTGATTCGTCAAAGAAGAGACAGTATTACCAAATGTTTTCCTCTTCATCTTCTTCTATTTACCGGAGCCTGGCCCAATGAAATGTCCATCGCTGACGTTACCGTGAATTCAGAAGTGCTTGCGAAGAACTCCGTGCTCACAGTGCAGCCTGGTGTAAGCAACGCCGAATGGGCTGAGTGCCAACTTCAAGTCCAGTAGCAGCCCGCACTTTTGATTTTCTTGTAGTGGCGTTGATTGTTCGGACACGGGCTGCCAAAAATCTGATATAGCGCTTCTGAGCAGCAGTCAGAACAGTTTGGCGACCACTGCGAGGTCGGTCAGCTAAATTATCCTTGCCGCGGTACCTCTGCAAAGTGACCACGACACATGATTGGGATATAGCAAACCTGCGTGCTAATTCTCTCGTGGAATATCCTTCTTTCCTCAAAGTTACAATTCCCGCTCATAAAACTTTTGATAACACTCTTGGCGTTTTTTAATCCTCCTCGAAAAATATTTTAACTTATAATTAATATTTTACATCCGTTAAAATTGATTAAGTCAGAATTTTGAATGAGCTTGGACTTAATTTAATTTTATACAGAAAACAATTGAATTTGTTCTATTTTTTATATTCTAATTCTATATTATAAGTAAAAAATCTAAAAAGATGTAGATATTATAATATAGACTACCGTAACAAAAAAAAATCGTTTTTTCCAAACTGTTAACAAACTTTTTATGATGTGTGTACGTATCATAGGTATGTACACTTGTAGCATTGAACCTAATATTTGTAGTTGATAGTTTCCGTTTATTGGGAAATTGAGCCAATATTGAATTACAATTATTCGGAAAGAAAATAAATACAATCAGGATGTGATATAACAGGCATGATTTAATATACATATTATTATAAGAAGAAATATTAATATGTGGTAGAACCATGCTGTAGCTGTATTAGTATAATATAATATATATAATAGTTGTAGCACGAATCGGTTCGACCGGGGAAAGACCACGCTCTCATGGAATACCAGCGCAAAATAGCAGCTGAACGCTGCTGTGTTTTTTATATAGTGAGTGTAGAGAACCGGAGACCTTTTCACTGGAAAAGAGGCATTCCATCAGGTAACAACGCATCTGCAATTTAATTCGTGATCGAGAATGATGTAGATGTGTATAAGCCGCAGCCTCCATTTGCCATCAGGTGGACTGTTTATTCATTTGTCACCCTTATCCTATAAAAAAGACGCTCGACGAGTTTTCACCTCTTTAATGTCGACATTTTACATATTCTAGTTAACGGAAAGGTTTACTTCATTGATCGTATTGCGTACAGAAAAAGAGGGGAATAGCTTACTAGACTTTGCCTATCCATCCGATCACAACGTAGATATGATGTAAGGTAAGAGTAAATAGTTAAATACTATGAAAAGTTAGCGCCAAAGATTATATATAATATAAGAATCTGTCCTGTATAGGACCAGCGTCGTTAATCATCTTTTTCAAACTCTGGTTTATCTCTGGTCCGGACGACAACTTATTCCTTGCTTTGTATTCTTTAGTTATAGATTTCTTCGTATATTCGTAAGAGAAGGCCAAATTAGCCTCTATAAAGCTTGGCGTGCTCAGCAGAGCGGGACAGTATTTCATGCCGGCACAATGCCTGCAACTTTACAAGGCGCAGGTTCGGCCGCAGATGGAATACTGTTCCCATCTTTGGGATGGGGCTCCCCAGTACCAGCTCCTTCCACTTGACCGCATCCAGCGCAGAGCGGCTCGAATCGTCGACGACCGAGTGCTTTCCGATCGGCTCGATTCACTGGCGCTACGAAGAGATGTTGCATCTCTTTGCATTTTCTTTCGCATATATCATGGGGAGTGCTCTGAGGAATTGTTCGGATTAATCCCAGCCGCCAAATTTCGTGAATGCACTACGCGGTAAACGTCCCGAAACCATCCACACCATCTTGATGGCGGTCTACCACGGTACGTTTCAAAAGGAGTTTTCTTCCGCGTACAACCTCTCTGTGGAATAGTTTACTACCGGCGATTTTTCCGGACCGATACGACCTGGGGACCTTCAAGAAAAGAGCTCACTCCTTTCTAAAGGGCCGGCAACGCACCTGCAATTCCCCTGGTGTTGCGGTTGATCATGGGCGGTGGTACTCACTTAACATCAGGTGAGCCGCATGCTCGTTTGCGCCCTCTTCTATAAAAAAATAAAAAATTGTGTAGTTGGCAGGAGTGGTATGGAGATAAAAACAGGTATGTATGAAAAGAATGTGAGTTAAGGTAAAAGTAAAAGTAAAAGTAAAATCTAAGTAAAGTCATTCAGTGAGGAAACGCAGCCAGCGTTTTTGGCACTAAATCACGTGGCATAAGACTATAAATTCAATAATTTAGAGTTTTGTTTTCATATGGTAAAAATGTTTTATATTTTAATTTTACATAAATGCATTAAAAACTATTAACTTGCATGCGCTGTGAGTTATTTCTGTAAACCTGTAGCTGTAGCACGAATGTGTCGCCTCGACCGGGGAACGACCACGCTCTCACAAAATACCGGCGTGAAAAAGCAGCTTAATGCAGCCTATTACTGGAAACGAGGCATTTTAATTTTTAATCTTAATCGAAGATAAATGTAGATGTTTATGAGCCACAGCATCCACTTACCATCAGGTGGATTGTGTAGGCACTCGTTTGTCACCCCTATATATTATAAAAAAATAGCAATGCATAAATAAGTTTAAAATCCACATGTATAGGTCTTGACATTTGAATGAAACGGAACGTTGAAACGACAAAATTGTAGTTAAGTAATGGGGAGGAAACTTCGGAGAGAGTTGTACAAACGATATTGTAGACCAAGAGTCGGAACTTCTTTGATCTTTAGCGGAAGGAAGGAGCTATTTGAAACGTAATACGAAATTGGTCTCGAGAACGACGAGACATTTTGTCGATGAAAGCCATTCGTACATGGAGTATGTTTGGTTATTGATATTTAATTATTATTTCATTTGATACAGCATGTCTTTTTAACGTTTTACGTAAGATCATCAAGCTGTCTTTACCAGTGGGAAAAGAATTATAATAAATTACAAATTGAAATTGAATCTCTTGACATAAATTATACTCGTAAATGACCGTCGCTAGCCTAAAATCTCTTGTATTTGTATTTCACTTTTAAAATCATTAAAAGTTCTAAGTAGTTTTTAATAATCTTAGTTATTTTACCTCGAATCTAGCCACTATCCTGTTTCTAGGTAAAAGGTTCTAAAGTCGAGAATGTTAAGCATACTAACCTAGAAAAACCTCTTTCATTCATGCCTTTAAGACACCATAGTTATACGGGTCGCGAAACAAAGCCGTCGCCGGAGAAATCCAGCCCTCAACTATGCGAATTAAAAAGTAGGAGCGGAAGCGTTTCTGTATACATAAGGCATCAAGTAGAGTACATTGAACGTATAATATTGTTGATTTAACAATTATAATTTATCATATAAAGTTTTATGAGGCTATATGTAATTTTTTAAGACAAATAAAATTAAAAAGGAAAGGAGCATGCTATATTAGCCGTGTGGCGATGTAAGAGAGTCCATCATCTCGTTTCGTCTCGTAGCTGTCATAAGAAGCAACTGTAGGAATATAAAGAAAGATTTCATTACTGATGCCGACAGATGGCGGTACAACCTTTTTATTTACGCCAGAAGTACAACAGCCAAAATGGCGGCGGGAAGCAGCGCCGAAGGTGCGAAACGTCGGTAATACTGTATCTCCAATACGTCTGCCAAGCGTGGTGATTAAGGCAAATCCCCCAACAACGAGGGGACCCATGTCCAGCAGAGACTGAAGCAAAGACTACGAAGCAGAACAACCACGTCTTAATGCTGGTTACAGGCTTTTCCCAATTCTGTGCGGGCTTTGGAGCAGGGAAATATTCGCCACACTGCTAAAGTTTGTGTTGGCAGACTTCTAATATCCTCATTTTTTAATCACTTCCAGACACAAATGGCCGAGCGCAATTTCACGGTGGAGCCGAATGTGCTCTTTTAAATGCTGATTTACCACATACAATTAACAATGTTATTGTTGTCGGTGAGGATCGAACTCGGTTCATTTAAGTATTATGAAATGTTACGGCGAGCTCTTATCTCCTGAGCTATGATGGCTTATATAAAGCCATACACTTTGAACTTTTATAAACTTAAATTATAATACTATTTAAGTTTATAAAAGTTCAATGCTGAACTTTTATCAACTTAAATAGGTCCTTCCCTATATTTTGCTTGATAGGAGGGACTTTGCCATGGTTGAAACGTTTGGCAGGCGTTTGGCAATCGCAGTGAGACTTTGAGTCAATCAATGGTATCAGTGGTATAAAATTTCGAATCAGGAAGATGCTGCAGTCCATCTCCTGTTTCAGTTTATCTCTGTCGCCATCTTCATCATAGAGCGGATGACCATACATCGCCGCTGCACGATTAATCTATACATGTATAACAAGTGGTAATATGAAAAATTTTGTACAATCGCCTTCAATATATGTAAAATTAGAACATCATCAATGACTTCGAAGTCAAATAAATACACATTGTGGAAGATAACTTGAAGATAACTCAAAAACTTCTGGTCAGATTTTTATTAAATTTATATGGGACCACGCGAGAAGCATCAGCTTTCAGATAACAAAAAATGATCAACATCGGTTCACCCAGAGAAAAGTTCTGAGGTAACACGCATAATAAAAGGAAAAAAGAAAAAACATACAATCGAATCGAATAAAAGCCATTTTGAAGTCGGTAAATAAATATATTAAGGAGCCGTAGCAGCTCAGATGGGTAGCGCTCGGTGCAAGCATGCGAGCAATCCGATCGGTTCGATCCCCGTCGGCACCAATGAAATTGTTAATTACGATTTTAAGTGCTGATTTACTACGTGCTCGGCGGTGAAGGTCAATATCGTGGCGAAACCTGCATGTCTGAATTTTTTTTAAGTAAAGTTCGCCAACACGCATTGGAACTTTCTTAGACTAAAATCCTCTCAGAAACGAGACGTATATAGGCTGTAACTTTAACTTTTACTAACTTTAAATAAATATATAGTAAAATAATAAAAAAAAAAAAACTAAAAAAAACTGAGGAGTCTGTGTGTAGTATTGAAATAACTGACTTATATTAGGCTCAGGGGGTCATTTTTTATAGAATAAGGGTGACAAAAGAGCACACAGTCCGCCTGATGATAAGTGAAGCATATACATCTACATTTATCGTCGATTAAAAGCAAAACACAGATGCGTTGTCACACCTGAGGACTAAGATAGAATGTCTCGTTTGCAGTAAAAAGGGTCTCCGGATCTCTACACTCACCATACGAAACACAGCAGTGTTGTGTATTACGCTGCTATTCTGTGAGAGCATGGTCCTTCCCCGGTCGAGCCGACCCATTCGTGCTACAACCATAATATAGCTGCAGCGTGGCATTTCTTGCTATTTAGACATAAAAAAGCTATTCAAAAATTTGTCTGCCTATCTGTCTGTCAGCCTAGACACAAGACTAGTATAAAGCTATTTTATATGATTAACTTATCTTCGGAATGGCTGATGGCGATAAAACTTTACGAACAGATATAGAGCGATTCTATTAGAGATCCATTAGGCTATATTTTATTTAAAACACTTGAAGATTTCTTTTTAGAAAAGCCGAAAAACGAAGAAAAAACTCGTAGCTGAGGCGGCGCTAGTATCTCACATAAAATAAGGAAAGTAAAATCATTTATATATTCTTATAGTCAAAAATATTAATAACCTTGGTGTAATCAGTCTGGTAATAAATACAAATTGATTTGCATAGACTTTTTTTTTATAAAAAAGTGGGTTCACTCTTAACCTCCATTTGGTCCTAAGGAAAAGATGAGGTCTACGATGGAGCGAGTTTGCCCATGAGAAGCCTGTTCATAAGCACCTTGGAGAGGATCGGGTTATACGCACTCAGAAAAAACAAACGCCAGCAGGGCACTCCACTCCTTATCTGTCCGCATTATAAAACATGAAAAATTTCTTTAATTCTAATATTTGTAAATTATGTTAATTGTATACTTTACTGGAATGCAATTTTTTCAATAATCATTGAAATAAACAGTCTCCGTTCTAACCAAGGACGCGAAAAGTGCATAAATTCTACTCACGCCAATGTCACAATCGATTTGAACCTATCGCATTTCGAATTCACCACTCACACTTATTTCACCACCGTTTGACAAGACAAGGTTCAATGGTAGTGACATTCGAAGGATTCCTTTTAAGGCCGGTATTGCATCAATCTATCACTGGAGTTCACTTTGCTGACTGTTAAAGATTTTCTGACGGAAAGCTATTAAAAATAAAATTGGTTTCGTCATGCTACGATTGTGCTGCGACCGTTTAAAGAAAAAGACGGAGATTTGATGTTAAAACAAAAATTTATCACAGCTTTAGTTTAAATTCGTCAAAAAATAGAAACTATCTGGGGTCACGGCAGTGCCCCCGCCAAGTCGCGCAAAAAAACGGCACGGCCGTACCATCTTTTCTCGAAGCAATTCAAGCCATTTTCGACCCCTTATAACTTCGTGGTCAATAAAACTAGAAGCCTGAATTTTCAGCAACCGAGTAAGCATAGTATAGACATGGTATATTTCAAATTTCATTCAATTTAAACCAGTAGTTTAAGAATTGTAACCAGTCAAAGTTTCTTAATTTTGTCACTCACTGACTGACCGATCATCAAAACTCTAAGGCACTTCTAGCAAACATAGAAGCTTCAAATTTAGAATACAATTAGTGTTTAGTGTATAAATCAAGGAAAAACTAAAACATTTGTTAATTTCTGTCTAGTTTTTTTGGATACACTAACTGCATAAATAACTTTGTAATCCCATATAAATATATAGAATTACAAAGTTACACTTGCAGTCAATGAATCAGTGTACTTGTATATGTATTACAGGTATACATAGGTACGTTGTTGGTACTCAAGAAGTAGAAGGTACCGGAAAGGTAAAAAATTAGGACTGTCTTATATACAAAAAGAAATGAGATACCATTAAAAACATAACTTGTAAAAAAACCAAGTCTCGCAACTCAGTTCCTTCTACCGTAAAAAGTTGTGAGATCCATGTAATACCAAGTCGGTTAATTTATTCAGTTCCTACTTAAGGGTCCTTCTGTTTTAAGTTATTACGTAATTAGCTAACCTAACAACATTTTATAGTGATCATATCAATGTTAAAAGTCTTTTATGTTTTAAATATGTAGATTGACTTGGCCATCGCATTAAGCAATCTAATTTAATATAATACGTACTACTTGTGAGATACATTATGGTTTCATGCGATGGCCAAGTCAATCTATTTAAAACATAAAAGACTTTTAACATTGATATGGTCACTATAAAATGTTGTTAGGTTAGCTAATTACGTAATAACTTAAAATAGAAGGACCCTTAAGTAGGAACTGAATAAATTAACCGACTTGGTATTACATGGATCTCACAACTTTTTACGGTAGAAGAACTGAGTTGCGAGACTTGGTTTTTTTACAAGTTATGTTTTTAATGGTATTATTTATTTTATAAGCCAGTGCGTTGAAATTGGTAAAGCGCACAGGTTTAGTCTAACAAAAACCTATTTTTGTTGTACGTCTTACGAACAACAAATCAAACCGTTTACGTCGAATGCATGGTATGTTGGCAACAAAGGAATGGAAACCCGCCGAGCTCCTTGATAGTCGACAGTGGAAGGGAAACGGCGGAATTAAGGCGACACCGTGAAAAAATGCATCTCCTTTCATCGAATAGTATAGGACTATGACACCACTAACGAAAGTGGAATTTTGATATAGATAAATTCATGTCTTTATCTTGAATTTGATTGTTCAAAAACACGATTGTATAATTTTGACTCGATCATAATTATTTGCGAAAACACCTCTAAAAAATTACTATAGTTGAAATTATAACGAAATTACTTGTTTCTTTGGGGTCTTTTTTTTGTTGTTTTTAATCTATATGCTTGGGAATCACTCAAATATATTCATAAAATCAATATTCATAATTTACTTGCTCATTATTTTGATTACTTTTTATTTTAATCGTAATTCGCTACGCAATTTTGACTTATGACGGCGTTTTTTCAAGTTTTTATAGAAATTATGTATTCACTCGGATCAGTACGGCGATAGCCTTTTCGATGTGTCGTCTTAAGTCATGTGACGCGATTTAGTCAGACAGAGCACATGTATAGTAAGCAATTAAGGTATGTATATGTTAAAAGAACACAACATAATTAACTTGAATTCGCTGAAACTTCTTTAAGCTCTGCAAACATAAAAAAATATGTTACAATTTATTGTAAGAAATACGTAATTAAAAATATTAATTTAGAATGCCGATTGGTCTGTACGTCTGGTTGTACATATTACGTGTATTGTGAATATTTGACTGCCTCGTTTGTCTAGTGGTTGTAGTAGTGCGACTGCTGATCATGAGGTCCTGGGTTCGAATCCCAGGTGGGGCCAAAAAATTAATTATTGAGTTTTTCAGTCAAGAAATTCTCAGTAACTGCCCGGAGTCTCCCCAAGGAAGCTGGCGGTGTCTCACCCCTTGGAAAGCCGTTGGTCCTGCGCCTGATCTTTTTCCGATCATATCAGTTTACCGTCCCATCGGATTATGAGAGTGAGGGAATAGAGAGTGCACCTGTGCATGTACACTTAGGCACTATAATCATGTCCTGCGCCCGATGGCTATTCTCCGTTGAGGCAGGCCGCCGTGACCGTAATTCGGTCTGGTGGACATTATTATTATTTTTTTTTACTTTTTTTAAAGAATATTAACAATGCTATAAACATTACTAATATTTCCCATAACCACTCGTGGTAAGCTTAAATTGCTTGTGTTACGAGTGGTTCACGCCAGTAGTCGAATGGTGGATTCGAACCCACGACCTTTTTGAGTTCACGGTCCGCGCCCTGCCGTTAGGCTACTGTCGCTTCAAATTATTATCGTGAATACACAATATTTCATGATTACACAATTCAGAGATCCATTTTCAGGTAATTAATAGAATCAGGCGTTACTTTGAGGAAATCGAAGATTTTAAGAATTAATTCGCACACATCCGCTCAGTAATTCAGATGACGTTAAATAATTTATAACCTCATAACGTCCCGTAGCTGTAATACGATGATGATTATGAGAAATGTCAGGAAAATCCTATGACTTCTTATAGACGGCAGAAAACCATTTCAGTTACACCAGATCTCAAATGCCCAGGACGCCAAGCGTGGCAACTAATGGCAATATCTCCGTTATGAGACGATTTATGGGGAGAGCTATGTTTAGAAGTGAACTTTTATTGGCTGTAGTGAATAGATATGGATTTGATTGCAGCGTAGCGGGTCGCAGGTTCTTATCCCACGTAATATTTATCCATAAATATATTACGTATATAAAACATTTTCACTACGCAGGGGGAAATTGGCACCGTTTTTAAGCAATAAAAAAAAAACTGATTTATAATGTTTTCAGAGGCGAAGGAAAACATCGTAAGGATTATGTGCAGTTTACCAAAATAAATTTTTGAAGCGCCTGAGCGTAGAAGTCCCAAGTAACATAGGAAGCATTTTAACAAACAAATAGTAAACATATGTAGAACTTAAGATCTCTATAAGCTCTTACATAAGTTCACCAAGCATCTTGACGCTTTACATTGGCATTTCAAAACCATTGTGATGCTTTACACTGTATAAGGATTAGATAATAGCAAAATGCTTTTGTAAAGCCTTTTCTTTTAGTGCAGCAAACTACAACCCAGCTGTACAGTTTTCAGCTGTTTTTATTGCATTTTGATCTACAATAGCATTTTTAAATAGTAAATAAATGCTTAATGCTGGTTAATAGCATAAACATGATTCATTATAATGCCACATAAATCCGCCATACAGTTTTCAGCTGTTTTTGGTGCCTTAGGGTCTATAATAGCATTTTAAGTAGTAAAATTATGCCCAGTGCTGCTTAATAGCATAAAATTGTACCAATATAATGCACCATAAATCAGTCAAACAGCTTTTAGCTGTTTTTAGTACCCTTTCGTGTGTAATACCACTTTTAAATGATAAGTAAAAGTAAAGCCAGGGACTGCGGAACAGCATAAATGTGAATCACTGTAATGCTTGCATTTTTAAAGATCAATTGATATCTGTTGTACAGCTAATAGCCTTTTAATAAAATACACGTGAGTTATTGTAATGCGTAAAGCTGTATATACATTCATTTTACTGTATTTGTAGAACCATTTGTCGGGAATATTGCGGGGAATTGCAACTTTAGCGTAGCGTTCAAGCAGTAGCACTATTTCTATCTACATCAAATCTGCTAGTATACCGGTGAACTCTTATAGACAATGATACTGCAGTAGTTCATGAAGTCTTCTCTCTGGCCTCTGGCTTAATAATTGTTAACGTGTGGGTAATTATACCGGGCTGCTGTAAATCGACACCATTTTGTAAATATTTTATAACCAAAAAATATTATCAATCGGACCCATTTATAAAACCATTAGTACTCGTAATATATAATAATGATACTACTACTCAAGGAATACTATTATGTTAAATATGCAAAATGCTATCTATACTAGGAATACACAATTGTGTCAGTTATTTTATACATATCTTAGATCATTTTCTATTAACATGTTATATTAAAACTACAAATTTATATAGACATTTACAGTAAACTATGTTGCGCAGTAATATTTGATGGCATGAAATAACAAGAGTCAAAAACTTTATAATTTTTTTTGATGCAAACAAATATGATCGTGTCACTCAATCAGTTTTGACTACCTTCCTTTGTCCATTTACGTTGCGAGACAAATTGAGTAGTTACACTACAACGATGATTGTATCTTAACATTTAGTACCGCGTAATAGAGATGTTTTTGCAATGATGTAGGTTTTAATTAGTTCTAACTGTGAACACTTAAATAGCTCTAATCATTCTTTTACTACATCCTAATGCTAGTTTAATGCTTCTGTAATGCAATTAACATCTTTATTATCAATAATATTGCTAGTATAATGCTTCAGTAATGCGATTGGCTACTTCATTAACCGTAATGATGTTTCTTTAAAACGATCTGTGACTTTATTGACCATAATAATGCTTCTTAAATGCAATTGATACCTTCTTTGACCACAATAATGCTAATTTAATGTGCCTGTAATGCAATTAAACAACAACTGTGAAGCTATTTAAGATCTAAAGCTGTTACAATTTGGTCCCAAATAAACATTACAGTAGCTGTATAAATGTTTGTATTGCTACTGTAGAAGCAAATCAAAATGGGAAAACGATACAGAAATTCTGTAAGTCGGCCATTATACTGCTTTGATGTGTTACTTGAGGTGGAATCTATCTATATAAAAGACAAAAATGTTTCTCATTATGTCCGTTATAGAATCCGCTAGTATCCGCTAGTGCGTAAATATAAACTGTGTGTTATCTTGCTTAACTTTTATATACATTATGCCCTTAAATGGTTTAAGCAATGTTTAAACATATTATTGTATATGTAAGTAAATATCGTACAAATTTGCAATATCTGCTCTGATATACTTAATCAATAAACTAAGCTTAAGCAACAAACATAATCTTTCTAATGCACAATCTATAAGCTCTTTTACTCGACGGATTCAGTTGGGTAATATTTTTTGAACGTATGTCTATTTCTTTGGCACGCTCTGTAGCCTGAATTGCGTAATGGATCTTAACATTTGGGACGTCGTTAGATTGGTCTCAGTTATGGAAGTGACGTAGGGTATAAAGCTTTTCGTTTTTAGTAAAATTTTCTACGCAGTCGGGTTTCATAATTTATGTTCTACCCTCTGGATTTGTTAAAATATTCACGACGCTATCTACACGTACTAATTTTGTTACTTTCACTCGGTCCTAAGACTCCTTTTCTGGTAGTATAAATAGACACATGCTCTTATTTATTTCTACCACCAAGCAACAGAATTAGTACAGTTAAAGATTGTGAGGCAGTCTATTCTAGTCGTCCGATTTGACAACGCATCTGTAGCATTCTTTGTTTGGAAGTTGACTGTAAGTGTCCATAGAGTCCCTCTCGAACGGATTCTCGCCTTATCGTGGCCTAGTAGCCGTGACTTGGTCACCCATGGTGAACGAAGAGGATCCCACGTGGTTCGCCGGAGGTAAAGGGCCAACGCAAGGTGGCCACTCCGAGTGGGGTTGGTAAGCCTTCTCCGATTGTATTAGTGAGCTGCGAGAGGGGTACTCCTTCCCCCTATCGATGCAGCCGAAATTGTGTCGCGCGGCGAGTGTTGATATGGCAATGCGCCACTCATCCTATCCTCCGCCATACTGTTGAAGTGGTAGTGGGATCACGGAGGCAGCGGAGTGTTTATATTGCGAGGCACTCCCTACCCTCTACAGCCAATACTTAATTGGTGGCGGAGCCACAGACCAGATCCACCGCTTGGGTCAGTAAAGGTGGTGCTTCCGAGTGATTGACTTTCGGCCCTATGGTCTCCAATTATCGGGCTCGGGGTGTCCGATGTGCAAGTGGAGTTGATGCAAGCGTTGATGAAAGCGTGCCTTGTATCCCTGGTGCACCTTATCTGAAAATGAAAAGGGTGAGGAAAAGTCCTCCCCCAAGGAAATGGCTGCCATTGGGACACTGACGCTGGTGCGACCGCGGATGTGTGCGAAAGCATTCCCATGGCCCCGCCAATATGTGACGAAAGCAGAAAACGAAGGGGTTTTAGTCGGTGCGAGTCTGACATAACCAGTCTTTGCCCTCGCGAAGCAAGGCACCTTAATTTTTTACATGGGGGAATGTATGCAAAAATAGTTGTCTATGGACTGCAGTAGGCACTTTGAAACAAAATGTGTTTTTTTTTATGAAAAAATGGTTTCGATAATTTCGACTTAATCTTTATTAAATACCCATTTTTATTTTTCAAAAATCTTTTAAAATATTGGTGCAAAGTTTGAATGAAAAAAATATCGTATTGCTGTGGGGCAATTTCATATTTGTATGGTTAAAAATTATAAAATTATTTTTTTAACTTGAAAATTGGTGTAAAACGGAGTTTTTGATTATACGAAAATTTTATATAAAGAGCATAGGTATAAAATCTGCGTATAAATGGTTTCTTAACCTTCAAGTTGGTGAGGATACCATTAAAACCGTCATATTTTAGAGCTTTACACAACCTACCCCTATTTATCCCTTAAAAGGTGGATCGATAAAAATGGTATTTGGACGAAGTATGATGAAAAAAAAATTATATTAGAGTTCTATATAGCATTGAGTAGATTTTTGAAGGTTAAAAGTGATTTTTCACGGCGAATTTGTAGAGGCAACTAGTTCCAGAAGGGTACAGCTATAAGAGAAAATTATTTATTGAAGAAGGAGTGTGAATGTACGAGAGTTCAAAGAGTCAAACTGTTAGAACGGTTATCACTTTTCGAAAAAACTTAGTCTGGTGTAACTTAGTTTTGTGATCAATATCGTTACCGTAATATGAGAAAGGTTCTTGCGATAGCTTGAGCTCTCCGTATAATGCATTATCATATTATGTGTGGGTCATGACTGTTCAAAAGTTACAACATAGACGGGAGTAACACCGCGGGGCGAAAAGTTATTTTATAGAAATACATAAACACAAGACTACTATTAAAAATGTTCAAAGGAAGGCTACGAAAATGCCAAAACAACTGCAAAATATGATATGAATAGTGATTGAAGATGCATAACCTTATAGCAATAGAGTGTCACAGACAGAGAGTTTCATAATCTTATCAAAACATTCAAAATACTGACAGGATATTATGATGTGCGTAAATTAATTAATACTGAATAGCAACAAATGTCTGAGTGAACAACAACTTATATAGTCTCTGTCATAAGGCTGTCAAGTGGAGCTCTATGAAGAATTTTATTACAAATCGTGTTGTCACTAATTAGAATAAGCTACCGCAAAATGTGATTGATGCTCCTACAGTGAACGCCATCAGTTTTTTGTGCTGCTGCTAGTACGTGTATGTGCAGTAATTCATTCATGGGCAAATGTATACGATATTACAACTAAACCCCAAAAATATACAAGATCTCTCTATTAAAAAGTTTAAATATTTTGTTACGGTGCGTGTTTGAGCTAGTCGTTATTTGTTATAGGTGTTTAGGAGCTATCTACTTGTTATTAAATAGATATAACAACTAATAAAAATCTATTAGATTTCTACATAATCTTGATTCCACAATAGCCAATTCCAATTGTTTTAAAGGAGTAAATACTTGATGAATCTTTCTACAACTAAACCACAGAAACGCGAAATAATTATTGATAACGTGCATCTCCCTATAAAGTAAGCATTATTTTATTTTGCGATTAAAACCAATGGATAGGCAATTTATTAATGAATATATTGATGAATTTTTTTTTTCAAAGGAACAAAATTTGATTTTACAAAGAAAATATTTTAAAATTTGAGCGTATTTATTAAGCTGTAACGAGAGCGTGTGGAATCTACGGGACCGAACGCTCAAGGTCGTTCACAAAATTGTGTAAAAAGGGTTAATATAATATAAAATGAACACGTGGTTAATAATAACCCTTGGGAATTATTTGATTGCTTCCAAGCTGTTTCTTAAATAAGTTTTGTAAGTAGAATGTACAACCTGTGTTTTATAAAATAATTTTTCTTTGAAAAAAAAAAACCATTTTGTTTTTTGCTGGTTCTTTCACAGGATAGGAGTTTTTTTCGAATCATAGATAAAAGTAATAAAAATGTTTTTGAATAAGGATTACTTGTAATCTATATTGAATTAACAAAAAATCTATCCTATTGATATGATATGTTAATGTATTAATAATAGTAAATAACAATGTATGTTTTTGGTTAAAGGTGTCCATCCTTTCCATTCTTGAATGTTACTTATTTTTCGCTGTAATATTATATTAAAATAGAAAAAGTCAAATAAAGCAACTCTGAAACGTCTATACGAAAATAGTTCTTGAGAAGAGAAGTTTGTCGCAGGTTGAAAAATTCAGCGTGTCTGAGAAGTAGAAACTCATATTTTATTCATGAAACATTTACATTACACTACTATGTATATATGTCTATTCGAATGCTTTTTCTAACGCTCCGTACTCAGGCATTACACTAAGGGTAATTTCATGATTAAAGTGGTGGTGGGTTCTATAGAGAAGGTATTGAATTTAGGTTCCACGTACTAGCAAGTAGCTACGGTTAGCTTAATTCATTAACATCAAATACGAATTATGACCTCACGAAATCTATTTTCCGATGAATCAGATACATTTTTGTTTCATTAATATGCCATTAGCGTTATTAATATTGTATTATTGGGGTAAGTACGTACTTACTATTTTATGATGATGACTGCCTTGTTAGTCTAGTGGTCGCAATCGCGAATGCTGACCATGAAATTCCGGATTCGAATCCCGGGTCGGACCAAAAAAAATCAGTTATCGAGTTTTCCGTAAAGAAATTCTCAGTAGTTGCCCGGAGCCAGGAAGTTGGCGATATCTCACTCCAGTGCCTTGGGAAGCACGTAAACCCGTTGGTCCTGCGCCTGATATATCTGCGATCATGTCAGCCTATCACTCCATGGGACAAGAGTGAGGAAACAGAGAGTGCACTTGTGTTTGAGCAGACACTTAATGCAATATAATCCTATTCTGCGCCGATGGCTAATCTTCATTGTGGATGGCCACCGTGACCGAAATTCGGTCTTAAGAAGATTATTTCTCTTTTATATCAATATCTCAATCAATCGTTTTTAAATGTTCTAATGTAATGTTATATTATTTAGACGTCCTATACACCTCATTACTATTTATGCTATGGAGCAATCAGTCTACAGCGCCGCCAACACGGAGTAAATGAGCACTTAAAATTGAATAGGCAATTTTATTCGTTCCGAAAATTTATATAAATAGTTGAAATTTATGTAGTTTATCCTTAATATAAATGCAAATTATAGTAGGTTTCGGATTTGGGTTCCTAATGCCCGTGGATGTGGAGTTTTCGAGCTTAGATTTTCTATGAGCAACCTTGTGTTTTAATACTGGGTTAAGCCTTACTGAGTATCGTTAACGTATCATATATAATGTGGGAAAGTCAGGGATAAGCCCATTTGCGTTACGCATGTACTTCCTACGCATTTACGATTATATTCCATCGTCAAAGTTGGTGTAATGATCGCTGACAAAAGATATAATACAATCATATACAAATATATAAACATACGCTACGCCGCAATTTTATTATAGTTGCAGCACGAGTGAGTTAGCTAACGAAAAATAGTAGCATATAGCTGCTGCGTTCCGTATACAGAGAGAGTAGTAGAGAGAACTGAATACCCATTCTAGTAATAACCATGCATTCTATCTTTATCCTCATGGGTGACAAAGCATTCGCATTTTGATTTTTAATCAAGAATATATGTAAATTTCCACGATCCTGTTTGTCACATTTATTTCATAAAAAAGTTAGTTAATTTGATGAAATAACCTCGTGGTACTAGGCTCCACTAAAAGTATCGGGAACGGAATATTTCCACTGTTCCTGTCATATTAAAATATTTTTAATTGAAAACTCCTTGGTTTTAAAAATCGAATACCATTTGTTTATTTAAAAAAAAGATTCTCGGTCCTGTCACAAGGTTTTGTCAAACTTGTTTAGTCGTTGAGAAAATGGAATTGACTCAAGAAAATTCAAGAGCGATGATTTATTATGACTTTCGAAGTGGTTTAACACAAAAACAGTGTGTTGACCGGATGATTTCTGCATTTGGTGATGAAGCCCCAACCAAAACCACAATTTATCGCTGGTTTGCTGAATTTAAACGTGGACGCGTCAAGCTCAGTGATGATCCCCGTCAAGGTCGTCCAAAAAACTGCAGTCACCCAAGAAAACGTTGATGCTGTGCGTGAGCTGATTGAGGAAGATCGACATGTAACATACCGCGAAAGGACTTTGGACATTGGCATGAGTCAAATACAAATCTTGCATGAACAATTAGGTGTAAAAAAGTTGTTTTCCCGATGGATACCGCATTCGCTCTGTGAAGAGCAAAAAGCGGCTCCCGTTACATGATGTGTCAGAACTCTCGAAAGATTCCACGCAGGATCCTCAAATGCTGTATACAAAATCGTATCAGGTGACGAATCCTGGATATACGCGTACGAACCCGAAACAAAAAACCAGTCACGAGTTTGGGTGTTCGAAAATGAGTTAAAGCCAACAAAAATTGTTCGTTCACGGAGTGTTGGAATGGTGGCAGTGTCTCCAAAACCGGCTATGTTACGACTATTCCTCTTGAGTGACAAAGAACAATTATGCAGAACGGTATGCTAGCATTTGTTTGCCACAGGTCGTTTCTGAACTCCGTAAAGAGAACTGCAACCGCCGCATCATCCTCCATCACGACAATGCGAGTTCTCACACCGCACACAGAACAAAAGAGTTTTTAGAGCAAGATAACATAGAATTATTAGACCATCCATCCGTACAGCCCCGACCTAAGCCCTAATGATTTCTATACTTTCCCTAAAATAAAGAATAAATTGCGTGGACAGAGATTTTCATCACCTGAAGAAGCTGTGGACGCCTACAAAACGGTCATTTTGGAGACCCCAACTTCCGAATGGAATGGTTGCTTCAATGATTGGTTCCATCGTATGGAAAAATGTGTCAAATTTCGCCGAGAATGCTTCGAAAAGCAATAAATACATTTTTAAATAGTAATGTTGTGTCACTTCCTTGATTCCCGAAATTTTCAGTGCCACCCTCGTACAGACATAAAAAGCAATGAAACATAACGCAAAACCGTAGCTTAATGGCAGGCTGCAGACAGCAAATTCAAAAGGTTTTTTTTATAGAATAAGGGTGACATACGAGCACACAGTCCACCTGATGGCAAGCGGACGCTGTGGCCCATAGACATCTACATTTATTCTCGATGAAGAATCAAAATGCAGATGCGTTGTCACCCCTGAGGACTAACATGAAATGCCTCGTTTCCAGAAAAGAAAGGTCTCCGGATCTCTACACTCACCATACTAAACACAGCAGTACTAAGCTGCTATTTTACGCTGGTATTCTGTGAGAGCGTGATACTACCCGATCGAGCCGCACCATTCGTGCTGCAACCATAGTATAGCTGCAGCGTGGCACGTGCCACGAATAGGGTGTGGGTTCGAATCCGCCATTCGACTATTGTCGTGAACCCCTCCTACCGACAGGAGTAGTTAAAGGGAATATTAGTAATGTTAATAAATAACATAACTTAGCATAAAAAATTGATAACCTCTCCCTTTTGAAGTCGGTCAGAGCATCATCGCAACTGATATCCAATTTAATCTCTAAAGTTAATAGTACGAAGTAATTTATAAGTCAAAGGTTAATAATGTATCAGAGAAATGTTTAATGCCATAGCTTCATCACTGTAATGTTAAGTCTGGTGAAAAAGTTGGAAAGAACTTTTAAACTCAGATTTAAAATAAAGTAACTATACGTCCCGCAGTTAGGCATGTCTTACTATTATTTTTATTTTTAAGGTTTGTTTATAGAATAAGGGTGACAAACGAGCACACAATCCACCCGATGGTAAATGAATGCTGTAACCCACAGACACCTACATTTATCCTCAATTAAGAATCAAAATGGTGATGCCCCTGCCGACTAGGATCTAATGCCTCGTTTCCAGTAAAAAAAAGGTCTCCGGGTCTGTATACTTATCATACAAAACACAGCAGCATTAATTGCTCTTTTACTGATAAATGTTAATTCTGTATTGCTCCCGCGTCGTTATCGGTGCTAGCTTTCCATTTAAAAAATAATGAATCAAGCATTCACTCAAAGTATACATTTTTAAGTATGTAACAAATTTTTAGTATAAAATATAAAAGAATGACTCAGCCTATAAGCTATTTAAAAACACGCAATTTTTTTTAATAATTTTAAATATTATTTGGTACCGAGCACTACCGACACTATAAAGAATTAAGTGGAAATGCTTTCTAGTGATTAGTTATCAATGAACTGCATAATGCATGTATAATATACGTTGAAAGGGTTTAATCGAATTTAAAGAATTTTTAATTATCACTGGTAACTGAACTAACTATTCTAAGCCCATTTATGCCTTTGCTGGTCTGAGAATTTAAAAAAAAAACTAAAGATGTAGCACTCGCGGAAAAATGTGTGGGTATCTAGATTTGCTAACAATATTTTTTGTTTAATTACCACAATAAATCTTAATTTTCTTTTTAAATTATAATAAATTATACTATATGAACAAAACACACAATTTAAAATTTTCTAGTGTTTTAAACTCGACGATGATTTACTTCATTATTTATTCCTTTTAAGAACTACCCTTTATAAGGTGCACTTCTAACCAACTTTTATTAAAAAAAAAAAAAACAGAAAAACTAAATTAAGAAAAGAAGAAAATAGTAAGTAATTACTTTTTAAAGCCCACAGTTCCAACCGGTTCAAGCTGTCCAGAAAGAGGCGACTATCCCGCCGGCACTGCTCACTAGTCCCATTCATTGGGACCATGATTTTCGGGAATCTGTCCCAAAGTTCCAGAACGTTTGTTTTAACACTGTCATCGTAGCTCTCGTTTTTCGCAGATATTTTTAATAATGTCCCATTAAAGATGCTGTCGGCTATGCTCTTTTCCGAGAGGGTAAGTTCAATGCACTCGCGAGCTGCGCAGGCGCTGATAAGCAGCAATAGCAGGCAAGCGCGCGCCGCCATGATAACATTCGCAATGATGCCTCGGTCTAGCAGAGCGGGTATAAAGTAATATCTATCAAACTTGCGGGCGTGCACTTGAACAATAACCCTAAGCTACTGACATACGCACATACAATTGAATTGGGAAACTCATCTTCATCTATTTACCTTCAAAGCTTAAATCGTTTCAAATTTATGCGCATAATTTGAATCGATTAACTTTGCGGCCGTATACAAATTGTTTCAGTTGCGTTACATCTTTATATTTTAATTTATTTAATTTTTCATTAATTCGATTACAATAAAAGTTTTTTTAATGTATAGTTAGCGAAATGTATGGCGATCTCTCATTAAATAAACTGACTACCTGGTAAAATATGAAAAAGTCAATGGAAAGAAGTGGCTCCGAACCGTGCTTTTTGTTAATCAGTCTTGTCAGAAAAACGTAATAACTGACTTAGGCCTGTCTCGGGATTCGAACCTGGGACCTCATATTCAGCCACCGCGTATATTATAGTACATTATAGTATATAATATTATAGTATAGATTGCTTGGTTCAACTTAGATTTTTAATATTTATGTAAATGAATAAATATTTGTTATTTTAAATCAACAACAATTATAAAACTAATGATCAGACCATTAAAGTAAACTGGGTATTATATACTCGAAGACGAGTGCAAATCGAAAAACAATATCTGCACCCTATGACGCTCCTGAATCATCGCGGTTTCTCTCACATCGTCAATAATACCATAAAAATAAATAAATAATTTTTTAGTAAGTACCTACTTGTTTGTACGTACAGTATGGTGCATTTAATTATTTAATATTAATAATAGTTTATCAATTATATATTTCATCATCAAGTCAACTCCACTGCTGAACATAGGCTTCCCCCAATGAATGCCACAAAGCACGGTCATGAGCCATCTGCATCCATGCATGTGGCTCAGGATTACTGCCGTGAAGTAGTGGTAGAGAATATCTACTATCTCATGTCTTCCCGTGGGTGTCGTAAGAGGCGACAGAGGGAGACTAGCAGGAGATGGGCAGCAGCATTTTTCTGATAACGACAATTATATAATAAAAAAAACTGCTGTTGCCAATCCACTTGCCAAGCGTGGCAATTACGGCAAACATGGGTAATGGCACACAAACAATTATATATTTACTTAACAATTTATTCAGTATTTTTTTAAAGAAAATCAATGTTACGAAAGGTTTTGACTCCGCGAATATTTAATATCAAAGAATTTCGACAAATTACTTAAAGAATAACGATCAATTTTTAAATGGATAACCCCTCCTATATATAAATGAAATTTAACATCATTTATATACTCAGAACAATAACTTAAGTACTTTGTTTTGAGGTTATATACGCCAATAAATATTAAATATGAAGAAATTCATTAGGAAACGCTTACTGTAAGTGAATCCATTAATCAGGATTTACCGAAATATTAAATATCTTCGAATTTATGTTAGTAAGTAAAGTGTTTGTTAAATTAATTAAAGTTACTCTTAATTTTTTGTTCACAAGTCTGTCAAGATCATTTGATATTGTTTAATTATAACAAAACCTATGAAAGAAATAAATCATTAATCATTAAGTGGTACAAAATTGTTCTAATCTAATATAAAGATATAGAAAAATTATATTAATATATAACTCTACGAATGATTTCGGTCCATTAGAAATTAATTGTACAAACGTCTACGGTCCATTATATTCTACAAGCAGTTGTTGAACGCTTCAGTTCGATCGATAGCGTTCTTTGATTTAATAACGCCTCTTTAATTGTCTCGTTGAAAATTTCCAATAAATTAAATATTTTGTTAGTCGAGTTTCCTATCATTATTATCATTTTTTTCTCTCTATTTAAGGATATATTTTGCGATTTAATATTTCATTACCACATACCACCAGGTAGAATATAAGTCAAGCACTGGTTTTAATAATACTTACATTTATAAACAAATGAGGCAATGCCGTGTAACTCTTTAATAGTTGCCACTAAAACATTTAATGTCAATTACAATTGTTAGAGAGAGAATATATTATGCCATAGTTGCCACCCCAGCCAAACGGGTTGGCAACCGCGCAAATGGATAGTGCTCGAGAGGCAGCCTCATATTGGCAACCGCAGTGTTTTAGTGACCCCTCGAGCTTTTCGGGATTGTGTGCAAAATTATAAGTGTGTCGCTCTGGTATTTTAGTGATGGGGAGTTCGAAAGTTGCTTGAAATGGTTCGAGTAAATATGGACATTGCCGGAGCGTCACCCTTTTCTTTTCTTAACTAGTCTGACACACTTCCGTGTGTCTCGATCCCACCAAAAATTCCCACCTAAATGTACACGGGGAAAAATATAAAATGAAAGTAGTAACTTATTTGCAACGAGATGGATGCTCGTACGCTGGGGGTAGTAGGCTTCACCGATCAAACAGTATCCCAACAGGAAAGCTTGATAGCAGTTGCTTAAATAATTCCGTAAAATGGCAGGATATGTTGACGTATTTCGTACGGTAAGTGACAAGAACGCAAAAACATTTTTTAACTGGCAACGAGGCATTTCATCTTTGCCATCAGGGGTGGCTTCAAGTGTATTTTCATTATTATAGAGGATAATGATGTTTATCGCCCACAGCATTGACTTACCATCAGGTAAACTATCTGATCGACTGTCACCTGCGATTTCTTTAAAATATAGCACTGTTTGCACAATAAAATAGACATTGATAGAATCAGATGTTACTTTGCGGAAATCCATTATAATAAAGATATTAATATTTAGCTTGCAAGCATCTGCTAAATAATATACAATGATGTGTCTTCCCTAGTTTGAAGAGCACCTCACACCCTCCCTCAATTGCGTGCACTAATCCCGTCACCACCAATCCCAGCACCACTACTCCCAACGCCGCTAAGCGGTCAGCCGCCGTAGAGTCAACATCACCTGAAGATGCCTCGTGTAGAGGCGAAACACGTGTCTTATTATCATCAATGGTATGTCTTTCCTAGAATAGTGATGTTGAGAGTAGTGGCGTTGGGAGTAGTGGTGCTGGGATTGGTGGTGACGGGATTAGTGCACGCAATTGAGGGAGGGTGGGAGGTGCTCTTCAAACTAGGGAAGACATCATTGTATATAATTTAGCGCATAGACATTTAATTAATAATAATTGAAGTTTAATGTGTTCATTATTTACATTACATACAGTCAAAGTTACAACATCTTAATTACGTCTGGTTGTTTACTTAAATTAATGTTTCTCTCGCTATAATAGCGACTTGAATAATTATTCTCCCTTTCCAGAACCGTTTACGTCGTAAATAGACAAAAGTAATTATCGCGAAGTGTCATTGTCTGAATTAAATCCCAAAATAACTATGTTTAGCATGTTAGGTTTTTTTAATAGAATTAGGGGTAAGAAAATTGAGCATATGATCCACCCGATGGAAAGTGGTTGCTGTGTCCTATAGACAGCTACCAACATTTATTCTCAATTAAGATGTTCCGGTCCGAAGAGTTATGCGAGACAGTATAATTGCAGGCTCCCATAGGACCTCCGCCTTCAGAAGTAACAACGATTTAGTAGCAATCTCAGTTTAAAGTTGGCTGCAGCTGTCAATAAAAAAGAAAAAAAGCACAAATCCTTCTACAACTCTTATACGTGGTGGAGCCACGCTGCAGCTATATTATCAGTGTGGCACGAATGGGTCGGCTCGGCCAGGCAAGGACCACGCTCTCACAGAATACCAGCTTAAAATAGCCACCAGCGTAAAAATTTCGTATGGTGAGTGTTTGAAACGAGGCATTCCATCTTAGTCCACTGGGGTGACAACGCATCTGCGTTTCAATTCTTAATCAAGGATAAATGTAGATGTGTATGGGCCACAGCATCCACTTACTATCAAGTGAACTATGTGCTCGTTTGTCCCCGTATTCTATAAAAAGAATCATCCACCTGATGTCAACTGTAAGTTAGTTTGGTACTTCAGTTTAATAAAAGTTATGTTGTCACCTCTGAAGACAGAGATGCCAGTAAAAGGGACACCAGTTCCCATCAGTCTTCGTACAAACACTATAGAATTGTGTTGGTATTCTACGCTGTCACCGTTGTTAACGTGGTACTACTCCGGTCGAGCTGGTCCATTTATGGCTGTCATAATACCCATAGAATAGGTATACAACGTAACTGGCGAACAATGCTTGCGAATTTTGTATATCTTATACGATTTTAACAAGTTGGTTCGTGATCATTTATTAAAACAACGCGTTTTACATGACTCATCCATTTAATATGTATTGGTAAATTTCGTCATTTAAGTTTAGTTTTTTGTATGTACTTTTTATGTATGTATTTAAATATGTATATGAATGTATTTGTATATTTGTATATATGTATGGTTAGGTCATATATCAGTTCATTTATTAGTAAAATTAATGTATTATGTAGTTAATTATCATATGGTTTGTTTTTATATTCTATATTGCCACATCTATGTCAAAATCTCACCACTCCATGGGTTTACTGGTAGAGAATGCCTCAAGGAATTATGTCTGCCCTTTGTATTCTTTTGTTTTAATGAATGCAATAAAGAATAAATATATATAAGAAATATATCTCTAAATAAACTTAGATATGTAATGTTTATTAAATGATTTGTGATTTATTTTTGTGATTGATGTATTTGATTCTCAAAAAACATTAAAAATAAATCTGTACCAAGTTTTTATAAGAACGTTTTATATGGGATAAATAAATATATGTTGAGATTTATTTTTTAATCACAGTAAGGACTAAAGGTTAGTGATAGAGAGCCTCGTAACAATGAAAAGAGTATAGGACTACTCTTTAGCAAATAATTCTTCTTTTTCTGTTTATGTTTCTTTACTAGATGAAATGACGATTTGAAAAATCAAATAGGAATTCGATTAATTTTGGTATTGTGGCTATCTTTAAAAAAATAGAATTTCCTGCTAAAGATGATGATGATAAGGTATCCGAAACACATTTGTCAATTAAAATAAAAAGTTACAAAATTGCAAAAATTATAATATGATGACAAATAAATTATAATGGAATCCATTAATTGATGATAGTTTCATAGTATGATTGATTGAATATTTCGTTCATTTATCTTTACAGTAGTAGAAAGCAGCTAATGTCTAATATTAGCGTCATGTTAAAATATAAAAAGTAATTAAGAGTGAAATAATATTTGAGGCATTTGTGGTCTTATCAACAGTCCCTTTGTCTTTGAATTTTTACTCGCAGGTAACTGTGTCATGAATCTTTAATAAGATCACAAAGCTTATGTTGACAATATAAATTATGCTGATGAATAGTTAGCCTTTTAATATTATACGTCAATACATAGTTGCTGCTCTTCGGTGGAGGCGCACGAAAATTCACCATTGGGTAAAACTAATTACGTGGTAGACCCATGCTACAGCTATATTGTGGTTGCAGCACGAATGGGTCGGCTCGACCGGGGTAAGACCACGCTCTCACAGTATACCAGCGTAAAATAGTAGCTTAACGCTGCTGTGTTTTGTATGATGAGTGTAGAGAACCGGAGACCCTTTTTTACTGGGAATGAGGTATTTCACCTCAGTCCTCAGGGCTGGCATCGCATCTGCATTTTGATTATTAATTGAAGATAAATGTAAATCTCTATGGGCCACATCCACTTACCATCAGGTGCGCTGTGTGCTCATTTGTCACCTTGATTCTATAAAAAAACCTCGTACCTGAACTATTTCAATAAATGCGTCGTTTAGCTTATCTAATTTTAAAAAAACCTACACATTGTGTACCACATTGGATTATTTATAAGGACTTATAACAAGTTAGAATTTTTATTCTGAGTTTTTGTATTATACAATATGGGTAACAAACGAGCACACAGTCAACCTGATGATAAGTGGATGCTATAAACATCTACATTTATCCTCAATTAAGAATCAAAATCAAATGCGTTGTCACTCGTGAGGACTGCCATAGATTGCCTCTATTCCAGTAAAAATGTTCTTTGGTTCTCTACACTCTCTATACGAAACACAGCAGCATTAAGCTGCTATTTTGCGCTGGTATTCTGTAAGAGCGTGGCCCTACCCTGGCCGAGACGACCCATTTGTGCTACACCTATAATATAGCTTCAGCGTGGTTCTACCATGTGTAAAAACTCTGACAGTCAGGTTTGAGATAAGTTTATTGGTGGGATGTGCAAAACTTGGAAGTAGCGGTGTAAGAATATTCACTACCCTATATCGTCCTGCGGGTGTCATAGGTGACAGAGGTATACTAAATCAGCTGTGGGCAGCAGCATTCCTGATCACAACTCAAAAAAAACTGCGTTTGCCAGCTTGTCTGGCAAAATCCTTCCTATGAGGCAATCTATGGGAGAGGCTTATATTCAGCAGTGGAATTTATAGACTGTTATGGGTGGTGCAAGAAGAAAAGGATACGGGGGGTCTAGGATACCTTATGTAGTTAAAAATGGAGAAGCAATAACAGCCGTGGATAAGTGTTTAAAACTTACTTGCAGTTCACCTGATGGTTAGTGGCTACTGTAGTCCAAGGACATCTGCAGCCAACTTCAAACAAAGAAGGCTGCTGATGCATTTTGACCTTTGAGGATCAAGATGGAAAGCTTCACGGCCGGAAATTATATTGGCAACCTTTACCCTTCGCACCGGAATACGACAGTGCGAGCACTGCTGTTCGCCGGAAAAATAGTTAGGAGGGTCATATCTACCAAGACTTACTCTTTGACAGAAAAGAAGTCTTCTGAGCACGTCATGATATAGGTAGCAGAGCAGCTTTTGTATGCTTGATTTATTTTGTTGCAACATTATTATTTTCTGTTTGGTCGCCAACAGATATAGTGGTGTCGACTACACTTTATAATGTAGACCCATTGTTTATAAAACAATACTTGCGTCAAAATTGACTCAATAGCTTACGTGTACCGCATGAACAAACAAAGAACAAACGATTCAGTAATAAAATGTTTTTAGAGACATGTTATAGTATTATTAATATTTAATGTATTTTAACTACATACAATTCTCTTAATATGACAAATATTGTGAAAAAATTTACTAATTGCATTATATCAGCAGGTTTTAACAGAATTTGCAGCATAAAACTATTCATTTTTGTGAAGCATGACAATATTTTAAAAATTGTATCCAATTAAAAATATCGTAATTTTATATTCAGCCCAGTAATTTTTCATCACAATGAGATATTGCGGCACTAAAAAGCGCAGTAAAATGAACAAAAGTCTGCCGTTCGTTAGAAATATGTGTATGAAATATTCTACATTGAGTACACTATTAAAAATCGTAATAAATATTTCTATTAATAAAAGTAAATTAAAATAAAGAGATTGAGTCTATATACGTTCCACTGCTGGGTCCTCCCATTTCTTATAGTGTTTTACATCAAGAAATATCCGCCGGCCTGCTCTAACGTGTATCGGCGGACTTCACGTATCTTCGAGATATTTTTTTAAATTTCGCAGATATGCATCTGGTGGATATCTATTCATACGGTGTTTTCCTTCAACACCGTGGTAAATAAGTACCCAAATTTCAATTAACAGTATCATTGGTGCCGGGAATCAATACCTGGTTTGTTTGCGTGCTGTGATATTTATAGCGCGCGCGTAGCCCCTGAGCTACCACGTATATACATTACTACTATATACATAAATACATACCTCAAAAGTATATTAATTATCATATGACATCAGATCAAATTAATTTTAAGCATTTAATCTGAGCTGATACCATATCCTCAGTGTTAATTTACTCGTATTTAAATTATTTGGCATTTGTTGTAAAGCTGGAACATTTTTCATTTTTCACATTGATTCTTTGAGAGGAAACTAAAGAAAAGATTAACAAATATGATGCTATAGACGTATGAAAAAAATTTGTGATGCATAGGCACGGTAATTTTATCTATATAATATTACCGTGGCATAGGTACGTATCCGTATGTATTATGTTTGTAAATATTATAAATACTTATAAAACTAAATGAGACTTTGCTGTTAAACAAAAAGACAGTGACAACGCTGCAACAGTAGGCATTTAAGTCTGTTTTTACTATGCCATGGGTTGGCTTTTATACATATATATTCAGAGATATTACGCAATAACCAACCAAATTAGTAAAGAAAGTTCAGAAGAAGTAACATAGGCAAATCATAAGAAAAATTAATTAGAAAAATCACAAATACACTGTCGTTTTACCTTTTAAATTAAAAATGTGTGATAATACATTATTTTAACTGATTATCATTCATAAAAATCTAACGCTTACTATTTTACTATAAACACACACATTCGTAAGGGTCGATCAGTCGGCAAAAACATTGAGATTTGAATAGTACACAGAGGAAAACATGCATGCGTAGTTAATTTGAAATAAAAGTTAAAGCCTTTTTTACTCGTATTTTCAAAAACAGAATATTTATATATTTGAACTTAAGTTTAAAATTTGACTACTCTTTGAAAAATAGCCCTGTACTTTATATAGTGCGTCTTCAAAATCGTGAGTTCGATTGACGTTCGACTACTTCCGTGAATCACTCCTAACATATGGTTTTTTATAATGGTGTGCTGTTCATTTGCCACATCAGTTTGATGAAAAAAGACTAGGTGATTGAGTGACTTTTTAATTTTGCAGTACATACCCTGATTACTTGCATTACGGCTTCTGTAGGTTCAGTCTCGTAATATAATATTAACGTTCATTATTAGATTTATCGTTTCTTTTTATTAAATTTAAAAATATATAGTGGATAAAGTTTTATGTTAAAAATACCTTTACAAGTAACATAACATAACATAACATAAACACTCACGCCTGTCACCCAGAGGGGTAGGCAGAGACTACAGACTTCCATTTGGCGCGATCCTGACACACCTCTCTTGCCTCCTTCACATCCATACACCTACGCATACATGCTCGTCGGTTAAGGGTACTCCTAATTTGGCCCGTTTTCAATAAATCGCCAATTTGGTCGATAAATTTTCGCCTAGAACGTCCCTTTCCGACTCTGCCATTCACTTCTGCACCATAAATTTTCTTTGTCACTCTTTCCTCATTCATTCTTTCCACATGACCAAACCACCGAAGCATTCCTTTCCTAATCCTGGTCACAACATCATCTTGCAAACCACACTCTTCTCTTATTACACAATTTCTTACCCTGTCATTCAGATTCAGCCCTAACATACTCCTTAACGACCGCATTTCTACTGCGTTTATTCTACTCTCGTGCTTCTTCTGCCACACCCAACTTTCACTACCATAACTTTAACCTTTACAAGTGTTATATAATATTATAATAAAGTCGACATGTCGCAGTTGTTACCTAAGTGGATGGTTTTAACTGCAACTAAATAATAGCTCACTTGCTATGGTTCATTACGCCTTAGCCTTCGCTAGTCCTTGATTCCGAGCTGGTTTTACAAGTATTACTACTAACTAGTATAGTCACATACTTGGAAGGTCGTGAACATTGATTTTTCTTTTTTTTAACTTGTATTTAGCTTTTATTTTAATACGTTTGTTTGTTTATATTTCCCTATTTCATAATGTTTATATCACAGTTTTTCATAATGGTACATATGGTGGATTTTTCTCAAAATATGCCTCATGACTCTGTGACTATGTGTCTTCGTTTTTTTTTATAGAATAAGGGTGGCAACTCATCGAACAGTTAACCTGATGGTAAATCTGCTGTGGCGTATATGCATCACATTTATTATCAAATAAGAATTCAAATGCATACGCGTTGTTACTCCTAAAAACTGAGATCAAATACCTTGCTTTCAATAAAAAGAGACTCCGGTTTTCTATACTTACCGTACGAAACACAGGTGCACTAAGCTGCAATTTTAGGTTAGTATTCTGTGAGAGCGTGGTCCTACGCCGGTCGAGCTGACTAGTTCGTGTTACAACATATTTTTAAGACTAGTAGTACAACTGAAACTGAACTGTAGTTCCGCTATTTGTTTATAGCACTTTTCTTAAAGTATTCTTACGATTTATAAGAAATGGAGCTATGGACACCCGTACGTATTTACTTTCAGTCCATAGGACGTAATATGGCAACATATTAATTTATTAGTTTATGTACACATCTTTATACGAGTAAAAGTAACAAATGAGCACACAATCTACCTGGTGGTAAGTAAATGCTGGATCCATATATTTTTGCAGATGACTAGGAAAGGTTGCCCTGTTATCAGGAAATAAGGCTCTGTGGTTCTCGCGCCTATATGAAACGTAGCATCATGGTATTGCTTTTTTACACAAGTATGCTCTGAGAGGGGGACAAGTAGGTCTTTATGCTACAGTGTGGCTCTTCTATGTAAAAATGATAGATAAAAATAGAAAATACGGTGTGTGTTGGAAGTACTAATTTAATTTTAAAATTCTTTAAACATGCCTATTTTGTATAACTGATAAGGGTTTTTGTACAAAATTGAAGCGACAATTGTCAGTCTACGTAATTAACTTCAACCAAAGAAGGCCAGAGATGCGTTGTCGCTTCGTCTTCTTAGTATTAATATGGAATGCTTCTTCTTAGTACAGACGTATATTCCAAACCGGTGGTACATTAAATATAAGAGTGATTTTCAAAAAAAAATAATTTGTAATCTATAATAAGTAAAAAAAATTCTATTATAATTTCTTGTAAGCCTCTCAGTCTTTAATTATACTAGATTCAAACCAGACCAGAATACAGCAGTGCAAGCATTGATATTTGGCGGCAGTAGTAGGTAAGAGGGCGTTAACTGTCCTGGGGGACTCCGAGTCCGGAGAGATCAGGCGCAGATACAGGACCAACGGCTTTACGTGCTCTCCGAGGTACAGGGGTGAAACACGCTACCTTCCTGATTCCGTGCAGGTAAAAGAATTTCTTAACGAGAAACTATACATAACTTTATATATAAAACTATATAACTTTTAGTGATAACTTTTTACGTGGTAGAGCCACGCTGCAGCTATAATATGGTTGTAGTTCGAATGGGTCGGCTCGACCGGGGCAAGACGACGCTCTTACAGAATATCAGCATGAAATAGCAGCTTAATGCTGCTGTGTTTAGTACGGTGAGTGTGGAGATCCGGAGACCCTTTTTTACTGGAAACGAGGAATTTCACCTTAGTCCTCAGGGATGACGCATCTGCATTTTGATTCTTAATCGAGGGTAAATGTAGATATCTATGGGCCACAGCATCTACTTACCATCAGGTTGACTGTGTGCTCGCTTGTCACTTTTATTCTATAAAAAATCGACTTATTTTTTAAGTCTTAAAACTTGCTAGTTATAAGGCGTATGCAAGAATGGACTATATTTTACAGTTATAAAATCTAAAACTATAATAATTTATTTTACACACAATACGGTTGACAAACGAGCCTATAATCCACCTCATGGTATGTTGAAGATGCTGTTACCCGTAGACATCTACATCTACCCTCGATTAAAAATGCAAATGCGTTGTTATCTTGATGGACCTAAAACACCTCGCTTCCAGCAAATTGTCTCAGGGGGGAATAGAGAGCGCACTTATGTTTACGCATACACTTTTGCACTATACGTGATTTTGGCCAGCGCAGATATCTACTCTCGGTCGAGACTGGCTACCGTGACTAAAATTCGGTCTGGAGTACATTGTTATTATTTTTTCATTACTGAACAGTACAACATAATTTGTTACGTGATAAATGGAATATCTTAACTAATCATTTGTGGAAATATTGCAAATTTTTGCTGATTAAGATTCCACAGTCCGTAGAGAGCCGTGGTAGCTCAGATGGTTGGCGCTCGCTGTAAATTTCGCAATACGCAAGAAAACAGGGGTTCGATCCACGCCGGCACCAATGAAATTGTTAATTGCTATTTTAAGTGCTGATTTACCACGTACTCGGCGGTGAAGGAAAACATCGTGAGCAAACCTACATGTCTGAGAAATAAGAAAAAAAATATTTTGGAAGACATGTGAAGTTCGCCAACACGCATTGGGTCAGCGCGGCGGACTATTCCTTGCCCTAAAATTGTCTCGGAAATGAGAAGAGGTCTGTGCCCAAGAGTGGGACGTATATAGGCTGTAACTTTTAAGATTCCATAAAGAGACGCATAAATAATAATATAATATACGTTCTTGACTTGCGCTTGTGTCTTTTACGAGCGTTAAATCTAGAACTGACTAGTTACAGTAAAATATTCATTTCCAATATTTATAGTCATTAATGGAGTAGAATGTGATCGTATAGGTAAAAGAATTTCTTAACGAAAAAACTATACATAACTTTATATATAAAACTATATAACTTTTAGTGATAACTTTTTACGTGGTAGAGCCACGTTGCAGCTATAATATGGTTGTAGCTCGAATGGGTCGGCTCGACCGGGGCAAGACGACGCTCTTACAGAATACCACTCCTTAATAATGGAGTACCAGTCATTAATGGAGTAGAATGTGATCGTATAGTTCTAGATATGCAAAGAATGGATAGAGCAGCCGATTGCTTATTGACCCAGTAATTCATGTTCTCAATATATTTCTAATTTCTTTGGCATGCCGGTTTCTTCTAAAAAAACGAGCTATATCTTGTGGTAAATCAGCATGTAAATTTCATATGTTGATTTAAACGATACTGTCAAGATTTAAACGTGTATTGTTTATATTCTTTAAAATTTAAAGCGAACCGCTCGCGTCGTGAAGGTTCTAGAACTATTTTAACTATTTCATATTTTAAAGGTTACCCCACACTAAGACAAATCTTAGTGTGGTTCAATTTTATTAATATAAGTACCTAATCAATAGGCGCATATATATATATATATATATATATATATATATATATATATATATATATATATATATATATATATATATATATATATATATATATATATATATATATGGGAGATGATTTATTTTTGAGATGTTTCGAGTAGTTAATACAAGTAATAAGTTATTTGTAAAAATAAATTTATTTTAACACCCACTTTTTTAAATTACAATCCAAATTTTTAAATTACGATCCAAAATATAAGACTTTGGTCTTATATTTTGGTACTTCAGGAATCCAAAATATAAGACTTTAGTCTTATATTACAATCAATTTTTAACAAAATGATTTTTTATATGAATCCAAAATATAAGACCAAAGTCTTATATTTTGGATTCCTGAAGGCATTTTAGATACATAAATTGCATAAAGACAAACACTCACATGTGGAACAATTATTTATATGGTATACAGACACTTCCGTAAGGCTTCAAACCCACTGTCTGGAACGCAGTGACCCTACGCTTAGCCGCTGCGCCATCGAGCAATATTATATTTAAGTAGAATTAGTAAAAAAGTTATAGAATGTAATAAATCCAATTGCTGGGCGCGGGTTACCTCACATCCCAACACAACATTTTGTGTTGGCGGACCTCATATTATGTCATTTTATTTATCAGTTATTATTATTAATTATTCTCATTTTATACAAGGAATCTGTCTTATTCTGATTATTTTTCCTATGTAGTGTCAGCGTAAGGATATCGACAGTTCACTTTGCCATTTTACGCTAGTGTTTTGTGAGAGCGTGGGAGTCGATCCCTACGTGCTAAGGCCATAATATAGCTGCAGCGTAGCTCTACTACGTATAGATATAGATGTCATAGGTAATGCTATCGGATAACTTAAGAATAAATATGTAACTAGGACGATCAAAAAGGGAAAGATAAGACTGTTTAGATGCTTTTAATTAATGCTTACCTACATATCAGCCTGTAATTAATGTTTCCAGGATGTCATGTGACGTAAGGAAACTAAAACAGGAGATGGCAGCAGCATCTTAAATACAAAAATTTAATATTATTCAAAAATCTCGAGGAAGGCTTATGTCTAGAGATGGGCTTTTGAAAGGCTGTTATGTAAGTACGAATTTAATCCAAATTTTTGCTTTTCCTTTAACACACAATTTTAACACGTTGCACAGAATATTTTTTTCCACTCTGGCCTGGTGGTGACTATGGTTGGTGAGCAGAGAGCCGATGCAGTATGTTAAATGTGTGTGTGTGTGTGTGTATTTTGAATGAAATTAATAATGTGACTGCTAGATACATTTTTTTTTATCAATTTTCTTATGAACGTTTTTACAATAACCATAAAATGTGACTATGAATAGGTGACCTATGGAAATCGGAAGATTATGTTTATTTTTGTTATTGATGCACTATTTTTTTTTTTTCAAAAAAAAATCGACCACGAACGAGAATGTTAAGACTTTTTTATGCAACTTTGTGACACTCACTTTACGTTACGCAGAAATCTTGAAAATTACTATCTGAATCTCATTTAAAAATCCTTGAAAACAATTAGTAAAGAACCTACTCCGCATTGACCTCCAATACATTATAGCGTGTCGAAAGAATTTTCTTGTGGAAAGTTAAGTAGGTGTTTTGAAGGCTTGCAGTGCATTTACAATGAGATTCTTTTAATTTTGTTCATTTTTGTTGACAAATTCGCGGCATTCGTTCTATGGGAGATTGTTAACAATCCAAAACTAAATCTAAAATGTCAATTGCATGATAACTTGGCGAAGTGATAAATTGGCAAGTCATGGTGGATTAAGACAATTTATCATACCAATTCCTTCAGCAGATGTTATGATTATTTCAAACGTCCGAATAACCAAATTTTATGCAGGAATTCAACCAAACAGAAAGTGTGTATAATACGGATATTCAGGAGAGAATAGCTGGATGAATTCATTGGAAAAAAAGCTTCTCGAATTGTACCGGTATGCGAAGTGGGGGCTGGGCCTCTTGCAGGGAGTCGATGGATGTAGGTGGGTTAGGACTACAGGACATATATATTATTTACCGGCAATTCAGAGCTGTGCATTTTGGCATTTCTTGGGTGAGACCTGTGTTCAGCTGTGGACTTAAGTAAGGTGGTAATAATGGTAATAATGATTATAACGATGACGATGATGATGCGGAGCTGCCATATCGTATAAAGGGCTATATTTTGTTTATAATTTGATTATATTTAAGCATACTATTCAGTAAAAAAAAGAACATTCAAATTTAAAGTAGACTGTGACAATTTAGGTGTCACTTTTTATTACATTTCCTCTGTGAGTTCGCTAATGTTCAAAGAATATCTAGAAATCGAATGTTTCTTAATCTTTATTTAATATACTCTAATCAAAAATGGCGCTTTCTCGGTAAGAGTTATCCATCCATCCATTGCAGCCTAGAGTCCCTCCCTCATAGATTGCCTCATGCGGGGATTTCGCCATATTTGGCACTCTTGGCAATCCGTTGGCAACATATGATGATGCTACTGTCCATCTCCTATTTCATTTTTCCTCTGTGGCCTCTCACGATACCCTCATTACGATACGTGGATTAGTTAACATTAATAGTGAAACAAGTTATAATAACAAATAAAATTGTGGTATTTATTACAGCTTATTTTTTAACAGTTTTGTTGCTGTGTATAGTTAGCTAAAATTTTGTATAAATCTATTTTTCTCGAAATCGAGTCAACGCGAAGCTTCAATGGGGAACTTATATATCTAAACTAGCTAGAAAACTTCGTTAAAACAGCTACTCGTGGATTAGCAAGCATAATGTCATACGGAATATTGCTATGTGACAGTGCGACTGACTTTGAAGCTATCTTTGTTTTGTAAGAGCAATTAGTAACCTAGTCACTTACCGAAAATTGTAAAAAAATAATTTACGAAAATTTAATGTATATATTAAAAATGGTTTTATTAAAACTAGCTGTCCTGCGATTTCACCCGCGTGTAACTTAGGGTTTTAATTTATTGGTGCGGAACCCTAATTCTATTTCTAAAATTAAAAAGTAACCTTAGTTACTTCTTAAAACATCAGCTATTTTACAGTGAAGGTCCCGTAAAACGCAGCTTAGCCGTTTCGGAGATTAGCCGGAACAAAGAGACAGACAAAAATTTTAAAAGTTGTATTTATGTTACAAGCAACGTATATACTTTTATATGCATTTAGTAAAACAGCTGTTATTTTTAAAATACAGATAGACACTGCAATATTATGCATTTGTATATATGATAGTGATGTACATTCTGTAAATACAAGGAACAAGCACAAGTTACTTATACCAGTTACTCGACACCGAAGAGACAGTAATTCCTAGTAATCCCTGGGAATGTTACCATACTGTTTCTAAATGTTTTATACTTAATTGCACAAAACACTCTATTGTAAATGAATGTTTAAAAAAATGTCCCGCTGGGCCTCTTGCTGGTCCTTTTCAGGACATGATTCGGATGACGGATGTTTCTTACTACGCAAATATTTCCGATTCGAGAATCGTTTCGAATACTCCGATTTAACATTGTGCCATTTGTTGACGGTACTCTTAAGTGCGCGGTCTACGAAGGGTGTGCGCAAGATCCTCATGCCGAAATCCCTTTATCTTCCTTGAAAATGAAAATTAGTCCTTTCTTGTTGAAGGACGCCCACAATAATCATATTTTAATTTTCTAATTGCAATATATTACACACACAGATATATATATATATATATATATATATATATATATATATATATATATATATATATATATAACATATATATATATTATATATTTTTTTTTTTTTTTTTCATATACATATATACTTATACCTATTCCAGATCAGGTAATGATATTGCAATCGGATAAATAGATCATGATTTTGACGTAACTATTAAGATAACATAATAGTTGTTACCCCTTGAAGTCGGTTTGTATTTTTATTAAAGTTTTAATTATAATATAATCTTTGATACTTATTTAATTAAATTACTATGAAAGCAACAAATATAAAGTCTCTTATGTTTTGGTCATCAAAACTAATATCCCAAAGTAACCATTTTGAAAATTATGATACTATAATAAGAAATATTTATACGTGGTATGGTATAGAGCCATGCTGCAGTTGTATTAGTAGTATAGTTGTAGCACGAATGGGTCGGCTCGACCGGGGAAGGACCACGCTCGCACAGAATACCAGCGTAAAATAATAGCTTAATCCTGTTGTGTTTCATATGGTGAGTGTAGAGAACCGGAGACCCTTTTTACTGGAATTGAGGCACTCCATCGTAGTCCTCACAGGTGACAACGCAACTGCATTTTGATTCGTAATTGAAGTTATATGTAGGTGTCTACGTTCCACACCAACGACTTACCATCAGGGGGACTGTGTGCTCGTTTGTCACTGTATCCTAAAAAAAAATTGGTTGACCCTGCAAGCCATCCCTGGAACTTCCCGCTAATTTCAAATGCAAAGCGCTCTAAATTACACCAAATTATGTTGCGAAATCACGAAGTTATGTTGAAAAAACTTTTTTTTTCACGAACGAATGAACCGATTTTTATTTTCCAAACAGAATTTGACGTAATTTTTTTGAGATTAAGAGCTGATTAGTTTTTGAAATCGATCGGTAAAGCCGTTTAAAAGTTATTCCGAAAAAACAGTATTTCAATTTTTTTATTTGTGAGGTTTCTCAAAATCTACTCGTCCGAATCAGTTCATATTACCATCAAATCTATTCCATATTGAGATCTTTCTAACGGTCACATCTCAATCGGTCAAGACGTTCAAAAGTTATGAAAGGTTATATACTTTCACAGGCACGCACACACACACACACACACACACACACACACACACACACACACACACACACACACACACACACACACACACACTCGCGCACACACATACACACATAAATCCGTACGAACGTCCATGTGAAATTAGTCAGAATAGCTTCCTGGGATCTCGAAATGTCGAGATCTGATGAAACTCGATTTTCGAAAATTGGGGTGAAACCAATATCTTCCCTATTTTTGAAAATTATCAATTTTCTTAGAGGGAAGAAAAAAAACTTTAAAAACTAAGAATTACAATAGTCAACATTTATTCTTTTAATTGACCCTAAAATGAAAATTTTGTACATGACCTATCATTGAAACTTTGGGTAAGTCGTTCATTCATATCATCGTGTCATTAACTTTTAAGGAAATAAAATACGTCCTGTCAAATAAAATACGAGAAAATAATACTTAAATTCTCTTCCAAAATAAATTGCCTTAAAGAAAGGTCGGCGGGTCGCAGGACGACTATTGATTTTAACGCAATGAATATTAGTGCGGTAATGAAAGGAAAATAGGCCGTGAGAGAAAAAAGGTCGATGAACTTCAGTGGTATAAATTATTATGTATATACAAAAAAGTTGTTATTATTATTGGGTACTTAAATAATAATAATATTGGGATATTTCTATTTATTATCGTATGGTTGGGATACATAAATACTTATAAAAATATATAAACAATATAATTGTATAACAAAATATATAATCATTAGAATAAACAATGCAATAAAATATCGTCTATACATATAATAAAAATGTAAATGGCAGTTGTATGTACCTACATTGTATATTTTTATGACAAAATTATTGAGAGAGACTTCATAATAGTAGTCAAATAGATTTCTATCATTTTTAAAATCCTTTCTCTGTCTGTTTATGAATGCATCATGTCTAAAGTGCTGGTTTTGTTTTTCAAACGCATTGTAAAAAAAAATCATTACCGTATCTTCGAGCAAAATTTAGTCTATGTTTTATTAAATTCGATTTTTCTTTCAAAAGTTGTAATCATTACTTTGGAGTAGTTACGGTAGATTATTTGTTTAAAACTGGCGTTGAGTAATTTCAGGGCATTTTTCAATTTGATCTCAGAAATCGTAATTAAATAGTAAATGTAAATTAATGTTTTTTATTAATATGATTTTACCTAAGACATAACATAGAATATAATACGATTTCTCACAAACATTAACGTAGCACAGAATAAATAATGGTAAGGTAGTCAGAAAGGATAGTCAACTAGTGTCATCGATAGATGGCGTTGTACAAATGTAATGCTAAGTCTTCAAAATAACAAATAAAACTTAACTACTTTTTTCCATAGTGTCTATCTATTAGACCACAAATTAAAATGTTCTACTTAAATAAAAAGCATCTTACCTCCCACTAATCAGCACAGCATCTTGCCATTTTTGAGAAGGTTTTTTGAAACAGAAATGGGGATAAAGTGTTGATTTATTAAGATGGTAACGTGTACCTAGTGTTCCTTCAAATGTATACCATTTTATCCCAAATAAAGTTGAAAATAACTGTTGTGTAATAATTTGAAACTATTCTATTCTATAATCTACGTAATATTTTTTTTTACATAGAGACATCCACGATAAAATAAGAAAAGTAATATATTTGCCTACAGTTATCAATAAATTAAATAATAAAACTAACTTACATTTATTATTTCAATGATTATATTTATAAAATGTTTTAAAATTTTTGACTTCCATTCCATCCTATTTAGTTTTATTTTGTTTTTTGTCACAGGCATCGACATGTTTTTGAGAGGGCCTTATTTGCGACAGGGCAGAATTCAACGCGCTGCTCTATTGCGTGTTTAAGAAATAATTATCTTTCAATTTTTTAAATTTAGATTTGCTATGTTTTTCTTCACCACCGTAAAAATGGTAAATTAAATTTTTGAAATTGCTGTTCCGTTGGTTTTTGAGAGGATCGTACTTGGGTTTTTCGCATATTATGCGGTAACTTATTTCCTGAGCTATCACGATACTCCTTTCGCTAATATAGAAATGTACGTAAAATCCTCATTTTATCGATTATTGAAAGCTTGTCATTATCTTTTTGATTTAAAGGTTCTTTTATATAATGTATCAGTTCGCGAAATTTTTATCTTTTTTTCAAGGACTGGTGATAATAGCACTGGTGATACTGTTACCGTTGCAGCCAATAAAAGTCCACTGCTGAATATAGGCCTCCCCCATAAGATTGCTTTATATTTGCCATAGTTGCCATGATTGGCAAGCGAGTTGGCAACTGCAGTTTTATTTTGTTTTTTATTTTTAGTCGTTATTAGTTAGACGCTGAGCTGCCCATCTCCAGATTTGTTTCGCTTTGTCGCCTTTTACGACACCCACGGGTTGTTATGGGGTAGTAGATATTCTTACACAGACACTACACTAACGTGATTTTTTGTGAAAAATCAATTTTTTTACGGTTTTAGAATTTATTTAAGAATCGTCGCGTTCGGGAATATAAAATGGATGAATTGTATTAAATGCTATTTTTATACTGTATAATTATTTATTTATAAGAGTTTTTTTTTATGATGAAAATCATAATTTTTAAATTATAGATTTTAAGGGTTTTAAAAGATGTACGCCGTGCTGCCCAAATAATGCGCGTGTGCGGACTTGTTATAAAATATTTTTTTTTTAAATTCTCAGACGTGCAAATTGTCTTACGATGTTTTTTTTCACGATAAATCAGAACTTAAAATTGCAATTTAAAATGAGTTCGAACTCGGGTTGCTTGCGTACTGAGAAATTTATATCGAGCGTTTAACCCCTCAACGAAACATCCTACCTTGCATTGACAATAATTGACACAGCTCGCAGGTACGGATCTAAAGTTTAGTCAGCAACTAAATACTTTTATCGCTTTACTTTATGACTCAGAATTGTCCAAGAATTATCAATGCTGGAGTGATTTGCCATAGATGACCCGATTAACAGACAGATTAACAATCGCAATACAAGACATCTCGCACCTTTGAAGTAGCTGCCCGTTAATCACAAAAAAGATTATATGCGAACGAAGCCGCGTGCACAGCTAGTAATTTAATAAATAGAAAATCTCAACCCGACGGAAGCCCTCAGCAGGGGCTTACAAACGCTGATATTAATACTATTATTAAAAATAATAATTTATTTTCAAACTCAGTTTCAGGTTTGGTTAATTTTCGACTTGATTGGAAACTTGGAGGAGACTGGTAGGGATACATCATGTAAGGAAATTTTAGTGAAATTTGATAGACCCTCAAAGTCACAAAACAAGTTCTGCTCGTCGTCAGTTCGACACTCTAATCTCTCCTACCATTTCCCAATCTACTCTGGACCACCTGTGTATTTTCCCAACATGAACAATATCGTACCACCTGTATGTCCGTTCTCAGTGAATTCATTACTAGGAAGAAAAAATAGGAAATTAAACCTGATCCCTAATGCAAGCCCAGAGTGAAATTGAACTTGTAGGTTGTTCCAGACTCTGACTGAACATGCGTGCTGGCTTCGCTATATATCGCACAGATTATTGCCCTAGCACTTCTTTCTGTTTCAATGTCAACCAAAGAAATGTTTCTTCTTTATTACTTAATTTAAAATTTATACTCATTTGCAAATAACATAATTCACATTTCCGTGTTAGAGATATTTGCATTTCCTTCATGCTTTGAACATCAGAAATATTTAAACGAGCACTCTTCCATTGGAGTGACGTATTTAATTATTAATAGACCGGTTGAGATTTGCCGAGAGCATTTCTACGCACTGAAAATAGCTTCAATATTGCATTACGTTAGGTACAGATTTATTTTGCATTCAAAAGGATTTTAATACTTTAATATTTCATTGATCGGTTTCGTTACCTATACAGAGTGGATGTTGGCGCATATATGTGAAAAAGGTTTTTATACTATCCATTTAGTTCTTACCACTGGATGGCGCTGCTGCATCCTATACCGTTCAACCAATCGCCATGATGGCCATGATAATCTAAATCTAAACTTAATATGATGGAGACAAAAGATTCGTTTTTTGTATTTTTGTTTGTAATGGATAAACTCTAAAATTACTAAACCGATTCTAAAACCTCTTAGACATATTATGAAAACATACATTATCAGTTAGTAACATATAAACAAATATTTTAAAGAAAAAAAAAAGACTTGTTTTTGTATTTTTGATTGTAATGGATTAACTTTAAAACTATCAAACTGATTCAAAAAATTATTTAACCTATAGAAAGTTACATAATCAGAAAGTTACATAGACTATTCTTTGTTTTAACCCAAGGTATCAAAAAATTGCCTATAAATTTTATTACTAGGCGTGCGCTGCGTAAACGATTGTAGTTAGAGTTGTGATAGTAGAATAAAATAATGCATTAGATGTTTGTGGGAACTTATTATTCTACATTAAAGTCCGTGAGACAATAGAAACAGAAATAGTAACTGTTATTATCCAATATAGACTTTAAATAATACTTATTGAATGTCACGCTTTCGTTTAATTTACCACTAGTTTGAAAAAAAAAAATAGTTCTATCCTGAGAAGAATCAGCTAGAAACCTAGCGGGCCCTTTATAAAAATAACGGCTTACAATTCAATTTACACACATAAAACTAATTAGAAATAGCTTGGTAGCGATCACTTTGCCCAGGGGTTATTATCATCCACAAATTACTTAATATTATAATAACTTTTTATACAAACTTAGTTTAAAAACAAAGTTTCTGAACTTTAAGCAGCTCAAGTTTTGTATAATTTCTGGGATTTCGTTGTAAGAGCGTATAAATCGCTCCGAGAATGAATTACAGACTCAGTGGAGTCAAGTATATATGATTGGAATCGGACCTTTCGTTTAGAAATTATCACGAATATAAAAATTATAAATGCAAGGAAAATATTCAGTATCTGCCTACCTAAATACAAATATATTTCCGATATTTCTTAAATACAAACAGTCATCAAGTAGATTGGATATTTAAAATGGGCAATTGACATTGTTTTACGGCCATAGTTTTACGAAGAAACGATTAATTTGATAAGGTAAGGCCATGCGAGGCGATAAAAAATTCATGTCATCAAATGGCATACAATATACAGTTCATTATCCACAAGAATTTTTGAATTCTCTAAATCGGACAGGTCTGCTATCACACGCCCTAAATTTGAAAGTCGATATTCCCATTACACTATGGACAAGTTTATGTCCCCCCCCCCCAATATCTGCAATAGCACAAGACTTTTAACAAAAGATCTAAAAGACAATGTGATTATTACATCTATCCTCACTTGCCCTGCAGCCGGGAAGCTTCTGTACATTCCAGGTATTCCGATGATACCGACATTAAACCGATCGACTTTAAAGCGGCTTTTATTCTAATGAAATAATAGAATTAACGAATTCACTCTTGACTTAAATATCCCCAGGCTATAGCTATCAGGAAACACAGACAATGAAAGTATTTCTAAAACCTTTGACTGAAAACTTTTGACTCGCTTAGGGCTCGCTATTTTACAAATACTCGTATAAAGCTATTCTATGCTTTATATTTGTAAAATAATTTTTAAAATTGACATTTTTGTTCACGCAAATGAAGTCTCGGAAGGGTCAGCTAGTTGGTATACACTCAGGGGAAGTTAGCTGAGTTTTGCTACTGAAATATAATGTTTAAATGGGTTTTTAACACCGATTTCAAGGAAATAAATATATCCAAGTATAACCATTTTGTAAACGTAGATAGCTCTTTTGTTTCTGCTATATGGTGTGTGCAACGTCAAAGGCGTGAAACGTCTGATACTGTGATAATAAACTGTGAACAACTTTTAGTAACTATAAATAACTTTTAGTAAATCAGTAAAAGACAGGATTTTAGGTTCATATACTGATCATAATGGTTCTTGTTTTCTGCATATTAAGGAGTCAAGTAGAAAGATGTTTGCGGCAGTATCTTTCTTACGACGCTTGCGTAACACGCTACCCATTCCCACTAAAATTTTACTGGCTCAGGACTTATTATTCCCTATCTTTGATAACGCTGATGCATGCTACTCTAATCTTAATTAGGGTCAATAAATTAAGCTTGAGCGTCTTCAGAATTTCGCTGAAAGTTTTATATTTGGTCTTCGCAAATTTGATCATGTTTCTGAGATTCGTATTAAGCTCAAGTAGCTCCATATTAGACTTCGTCGGAATACTGACATTCTGTCCCTACTGTACGATGTACTTTTTGATCCTAAATGAAATGAAAATGAAAAAAAAAATAGTTCGTGGGGCAGATAAAGATCATTTCGGATTAGCTGATAACCTCATTTTACGAAGTTCCGCTCACAACTCAAAATTAATTAATTCGTCATTTTGTTCAAAGCAATCAAATTATGGAACTCGCTTCTTTTATCAATTAAGAAATTTTTGCATTGAGTCTTTAAAAAAATAATCAAAATTTATTATTTAAATTTGTGTTCTACATAATATATACCATTATGTCATATTTACTTTTCTTGACTAATTTAGTGTTTATGATATATACATACTCACAATGCGAAAAAACATGAGCTTTATGTTGCAAAGAATATTATGTTCTTTGCGAGTAGTTGATTAGAGTTGTGTATTTTTTATAGAAGAGTGGGCAAACGAGCATACGGTTCACCTGATGTTAAGTGGTAAACTATTCTACAGAAAGGTCGTACGTGGAAGAAAACTCCTTGTGAAACGTACAGTGGTAGACAGCCAAGCATTCAGATGGTGTGGATAGTACAGGGAGGTTTGCCGCGTAGTGCGATCATGAAATTTGACGGCTGGGATTAATCCTGGGATTAATCCGAACAATTCCTCAGAGCACTCCTCGTGATAGATGCGATAAAATACGCAAAGAGATGCAACATCTCTTCGCAGCGCCAGTGTAGATCTATGGGTGAGGCCTATGTTCAGCAGTGGATTTTTATAAGCTGTAACGGTAACGGTATCACCAGTTCTTGGATTAGATTTTGTGTTCACGTAGTACTAGTACTAGTAGTACTACGGTCGAGCCGACCCGTTCGTGCTGCTAAGTTAATGAATATAAGTTTATGAATAGTAAAGTATTTGTGAATGAAAGCCTGGAATATGTTATTTAATGTAAATGACAAACGAATACCACATTCTGGTAAGAGCCGATGGTACCCGCCTCTCGCGGGGTTAAGAACGGCTTATTTAGGGCTCGCACCGGTTAAAAAACCATTGTTTTGTACCTTTACCGCAAATGGACAGGACCACTGGAACGCTTTCGCACACATTCGCAGCCTTACTAGCACCGCCCGCCCCAGGGCAGTCCCTCCTCGGGGAGAAATTCTCCTTCCCTTTTCCTTCTCGGGTAGTAGGCGCACTAGACAACAACAAAAACACAAGGCGCGCCTTCTTCCGCGGACTCTAACCCCACCTGCGTAACGGGCACCCCCGAGTCCGATACACGGAAGCCATGGGGTCAGGAAAAACGAGCACTTGAAAGCACTTGCTTTCCCGAACCCAGCTGCAGATCTGGCTTCTCTTCTCTCTTCTCTTCTCTTCTTCTTCGCCTTGCAATACAAACTCATCTAACCCCGTGGCCCCACCATCACCGCATCAACGACCCCTCCAGAGTAGCTTAGGAGGCGGGTGGCCATACCAACACTCCTCTTCCACCGCGACTCCACCTCGGCTACAGTGGTAGGGGGAGAGGACACCCCTTCTCACACAAATACATCCGAAGAGGGTTCGTCAAGCCTACTCGGAGTGGCCATCTCGGGCCAGCCAAGTGGGTTCCTCTTTGTTCACAGCGGATGACCGCCACGATAATGCGGAAACCTATTAGAGGGGTATGCTGAAAATTATTCCTATCACTAGATGGAGAAAGCGTAGTATATAGGCTTAAATTTAACCAAAATTGTTATAATCATTTGCTCTTCCTTAGTTAAAGCATCAGAAACATTTACGACCCGTGGAGGGTATTAGAATGCCGTTAAGAGTGTTTCGGCTATTTTTAAAGCAATTTTTTTAAATACCGTCATATTACAATAGAAATTCATGTTCATGGGTAGTGGAGTTGAGGCCAGCATAAACTACATATGTAATAATCTAACACTATGTAATTACAATATAACTACAACTAAGCTATTACATCATTTAAAAGTAGTGCAAATGCTCTGTATTGCCGGGTCTTACCATTGCTCGTTGGCTAAGGATAGAGGGGTAAGACCTTTGTTACAAGAAATTGCGTCCCTATAGAACGGAACATCTGATCTGATCAGAAAGTAATTACGTAGGCTGTACACTTCGCGATTACGCATGGTAAGCGCGTTTAAAAGGCCACGCTCACCATATTTCAGGGGCAAGTACAGCCTCATAATTGAAGATCTCGTGTGATGCATACTATGGTACGTCATAGTAGAGCGGACTTGTATTTAAGGCGTGAGAGATGAGAACAGGCATGACCCAACCGTTATTTGCTTGTGTCTTATTCACACCGGACAAAAAGCTGTTAAGCACTTTGGTCAAGCGTGCATAAAACACATCGCAAACTGACTGCGCGGACGCTAACTACTTTAAAATGGATATACATATAGGTAACACATAAGTGTAGTCTGTCAAATTGAGAGTCAAATAAATTATTATTATTATATGGGGTAGGTATTTATACAGTTTTCCCATCTGGTTGGGTTCTATAAACATATAATTGTAAACGAAAATTAATTATTATAATTATTGTTATTATGATTGGGAAGCGGTAAAATATAATTTTATCATATTTTTCAAGAGATATGATACAGGATCAACACTTTGAAAGCCGCTCACGTAAACGTCACGATATTACAATTTTGATCTCAATCGCCGCTCACGTCGAGATCTTGTTATCTGATTCCAGTACTGTTTGTTCTAAAATCACGCACCACTTTCGTTATTTGCTGTTATACCACTTCGAGTTTTGTTCTTTGAATACGCACACATAGATTTTTTTGTGCGTAGCTTGTAAAGTGTAGATATGAGAAGCATAACAGGTCAGGTCGTTTCGAGTCAGAGTAGGACCCTGTGGAGTCGTTAATGATGATATCCGAGGTACTTGTTTTGTCTTTGGTACTTTTACGAGGTATTTACACATTTTTAAAATTTTACCTACTTTTTTACTATTTCTTTGCAGAACTGATCGATGAATCTTACGAAATTTCAACGTCCTTGGCAGAAGCAGCTGGTCTGGACTACCAAGCCGAACCTAGCAGAAGCTCGCCTAACGGAAAAGACGTCAATCGACTTACAGGACATTTTCTGGAGCTGATTCCCGCAATATCGGCAAAAAAGCCGTACAAAATGTTTAATGTTTATGCAGACGTCGGTAAAGCTCAACGGGGTTGTACGGGGTAGGAAGGAAACTTCTTACTACTGTAGAATTTGTAAAATCTCACTCTGAATCCGCCCTTGTTTCAAACAGACTCACCAAAATATACCATTCATCAAAAGATTACATACAATAAATCACCTTTTTGGAGAAAGGATGAATGTGTTTTTTTATAGGAGAGGAGGCAACCGAGCCTACGGTTCACCTGATATTAAGTGACCACTGCCGCCCGTGAATAACTGCAACACCACGGGAATTTCTGGTGCGTTGCCCGCCTTTTAGAAAGGAATAAGGTCTTTTCTTGAAGGTCCCTAGGTCGTATCGGTCCGGAAAAATCGCCGGTGGTAAACTATTCCACAGATAGGTCGTACGTTGAAGAAAACTCCTAGTGAAACGTATAAACGTAGTGGTGGACCGCCAAGCACCCAGATGGTGTGGGTGGTATCGGTAAGTTTACCCCGTGGTAGATGCGAAAGAAAATGTAAAGAGATGCAACATCTCTTCGCAACGCCAGTGAATCGAGCCAATTGGAAAACCCTCGGCCGTCGACGATTCGAGCTGATCTGCGCTGGATGCAGTCAAGTGAAAGGTGCTGCCACTGTAGAGTCCCAGCCCAGAGATGGGAACCGCACATGCACCTTGTAAAGTTGCAGGCGGTGTGCCGGCGTGAAATACTGTCCCACTCTGATGAGCACACCAAGCCTTCTCTTCCAAGTGACCACGAAACTGCACACCACTAGTTATGTCGACGCCTAAGATTCCAATACTGGCTGAGGCAACAGGGGGAATGCCTTGAAACGCAGGAGATACGACAAAGAGGTTCTTTTTAGTGGTAAACGCGCAAACTTGTATCTTCGGTGTATAAGGCATCACCAGTGCTGTTATCCGCATAGTAATAAATGTTACCGGTTTGCAACATATCATTGATATGCAGAAGAAACAGCTTTAGTGGTTTTGCTTGCAGCCTTGTGGAACGCCAGCATTAATTGGCTTGTAATCGGAGCATGCACCATCTACAACTACCTTGATTCTCAGTACTGCAAGAAAACTGGTGATCCAATTGCACAATTTATCGGGAATCCCATGGGAAGGGAGCTTCGAAAGAAGTGCTTTGTGCCAAACTCGAAAGAAGGTCTTCGTAATATTCATACTAATGGCCAATGCCTCCCTCTTGGACTCTACTGCCTCCACTCATAGATAAGTCAGGTAGACCAGAAGATCACCAGCTTATCAACCCAGACGAAAACCGTATTGGCAGTCACTAATCAGCTGGTGATCCTCAAGGTACTGCATGAGCTGGCAGTTTATAATGGATTCCCTTATTTTGGAGAACAAGGAGATGACGGCGATAGGCCTGTAGTTTAACAGATCTGAGTGGTTGCCTTTTTTAGGTATCGGGTGGATAAAAGACGTCTTCCATGATTTTGGGACTACGATTAGGGAGTAGGTGCCAACTTGGGAACACACGACCTGAGCACAATTAGGGGGATCCCGTCAGGCCCACTCAACTTTTGGATGTCTAATGAGAGAAGTGTTTTGCAAACCGAGCGCTGTGTGAACTGCAGATCCGGTATGAAGCACTCACACCACAGGATGGTCGGTGGTGCTCTCCCCTGTCATCGAGAGTTGAGTTGGACGCAAAGGAAGAGCCTAGCAGATCGGCTTTCTCCCAGTGAGTCGTCCTAACTGTGCAAAAATAGAAGAGATGGCTGACAGAAATTGCCTTGGACAGCTTTGGCGAGAGACCAGAATGTATGAGATCCTGAAGGAAGGTGAACTAGTTTCTCGCCAATTCTGCTGATGTTCTCAGACCTTGCCTTGCCAATGATTTCTTTGGAGGACCTGCGGAATCATACTTCTATTTTAGGGCGCTGATGTTTATATCCCGGGACGTTGATGTGTGAGCCCAAACTCGTAAGACCGCATCCTATCCCAATCGGCTGACCTATAATGCTAAATACGGCGGCAGCCTGCAGAATACAACTGCGATTTCGGCATGAGTGGCACCACACTCTGGAAAAGACAATGGTCCGAGGAGCCTAAAGGGGCGTCGACGGAAATCTGATATCTGTCCAGATGAGAGGTCAGCAGAAGTTCCAACAGGGAAGGTGCATGATCCTCCACATCTGGAATCCACATGGGCGAATAACCAGTCATGTCGAACATGTCCGAACCTTCAAGACAGCCGAGGCGTCGAGAACAGATGTCCTCTTTGACGTATACGCAAACTCCAGCACGATGCACAAAGAAGTGTTTGTACCCCGTGTAGGAGAGATAAGAAGTATAAGGCAGAGAGGACACCTGCACCTCGGTGAGAAAGAGGAGAAGCGGCTTCGCCGTCTCGAGTTGGTAGTTGACGGCGTTTAGGTTCAAGTGAAATCCCCTGATATTGCAGAAATTTACGGATAGCGTAGCAAGGTTCGTGGATGCTCAGCGAGGGATTCTCTAAGGGTGCTGGTACCCTCCTTGGGATGTCTGACATTTAATTCCGCTACCGTGTTGAATGGGTGGGGAGAGCGGGAATTGGGTCTCTAGCTACCTGCACTCACCACTTGTGACGACGCGCAAACAAAGCTTCCACTTCATGCCAGTATTCTATGATGTCGTGGCACACCGGCTTAAGCCGGCCCATACATGAAACAGCAAAATCTGCCACGTGGCTCTAGCACTGATAAAAAACTCAGACATTTTTCGTAAAAAAGTTGGTACCTTATAAGACCGAACGCTCAAGGTCGTCAAGAGTCTGGTGATGAAGCAGGCCAACGTCGTTGGAGAATTTGCAAAGGCACATAGCCAGTAGACAGTGTTTCAACAATTTTGATGATGTTTGGTGTGTAGGTTCTGTATATGAACTAATGAGTGGATGATAGAACAGAAAAACATCGTCAGAAACATACAAACATAATAGTTAATTCAGTAGTTGGGATCTTTTTGACAGGGTTATCGATGTCATATATCATGTTTGGGTTATTAGAGTATTCATTTGTAATGCCATGATAACAGGTCTGGATCAAAGACATCTTTGGGGCGTTTCTTCGGCTTTCTGGATTTGTAACTCGCGCAAGATCCTTCTCAATCGTTGTAACACTTCAAATGCCGCCATTATTTGTTCAAGAGTTTTCCTTGATTAGATCAGTTATTACTAAGCCGAGATAACTCGCAGTAACTATTTGCTCTGCTCTACTATTATAACGAGATAAAGTTTTGTATCATTTGGTTGTGAACTTCTATTATTACGAATGCTATGTAGGTAAGTTGGAAACGAAAAAGTGTTATTCCTTAACCAATTACATATATATCAGTAACATTTGGATTCAAATTTAGGCACAATAAGTTTTACGGTAACAAATTTAAATGAATATGTTAAAAATAGCGGATACAATAAGAAAACCCTAAAAAAGAAGAGTATGGGGAAGGGTTATTAGGGTTATAATATTTTGCAAGACGTAAAACATACAGAAAGACAGAAAAATATACAGATATTTAGACAGTAATGTCAGGATCTCCAAAAAGTTTGAAATAAAATAACTAAGGAAAGTCATAATTAGTAGCTTATATAACAGATATCGAGACAAATCTCCCTTTTTTATCTTTCCTTAAAAGAATATTAATTCCTTTCGCGATTACAACGTTTGTCTTGAGGTTTTCAATATTTGTTATTTTGTGTTTTATTAATAGGTAACTTAATTAATATTATTACATTACTTACCTATTTCAGCAGTGAACTTGTGAAAGACGGTAATGATGATGATGATGAAAATGTACTAATTAAAAATAATAAAACATGGCATGTCAAAAGTGAAGATTTTCATAAATTACCTCTTCTTTATTCTATGTATGTGAAAGTATGGTTAAGTTTAATACACAATTATACATACTATACTATAAATGTAAGTAAAACGAAAATACAAAATATTTTAATATAGGATGCCACATTAAAATGAAGTGTAAAGGCGGTAAAGATGTTCCCTTGCTAGCTAGCAGGCTTAGAAACGACGTTATAGAAACGTTTTAATATTTAAGGTCCGACGCTGTGCGCTAGTTTACTAAGCTCGCTCTGAGCCTCATATGAAATATTAATTCCACGCCTACGTTGCTCTTCAGGAGAAAGTAAACAGTTTGTTACACTGTACTTATATAAATTTAATTTGAATTTCTTGATAACTTATAGCAAAAGAAATATTTATATATATAATTACGTAAAGTTTAACCACATTTTTTACTAGGTGGTACCCCCCACCCCCCACCTAAGGGTCCGTCTAGGTAGATGAGATAACACCTGCATATCTATTTGTATAAAATTGCATTGCTTGCACTTTCTTATTTCGGTCCGGTCTGTCAGAAAAGTTAGTATAATTTGGTAAACTATTTATTAATCTGTGGTATAATTATAGACTGTGAGCACACCATCTTAGTCATCAAGGGCAATAAATTCTCTGTCTACGCAATAAAGATTCTGTAGTCTTCTTTGCTTAAAGATGGTTGCAAGTGTCCATGGACTGTATTAGCCAGTTATCGTCAAGTTCGTTATTCACTTTGCTTCAGTTCTGTTAAAAATAAATCCAATTACAACCGAAAGGAAAGTTCGTGTGTTCCTCAAAATATTACTTTATAATTTCATACCTACGTAAAAATCGAATCATAATAATATATGAGAGTTTTCATAAATTTCCCGCTATTTGGATATTTGATTATGTCGCGTAGAATTTTATTGTTAAACATTTTTGTGTATTTTGTTGCAATCATTAGATACTGAATTGTTCAATGAGTGATAATTTTTCAATAATAAAAATTGAAATGTGTCTTCTCTAAATAACAAAAGAATATTATTTGTATAAGGAATTCATTGTTTAATAGCTTTAAAAATAAAATACGTGTGTGATGATAAAATATATATAAAAATTGAAATGGACAATGAAATAAACCATATTAGCGAACATATAATTTTTATTTTTATTATAAACGTGAGGTCCAACACATTTTATTGTACTATTGTAAATGAATTTACGATAAGTATGAAACATTTTGCATAATTCGAAAATTGCAATGCGGCATGCAAAATTTACTATTTTGTAACAATGGATAATACTGCTGTGATTTTACTTATCTCTTTGTATAATTTACATAATTAATTGAAATTTTAACCGTATTTTCGGTGATTCATTTGTTTAAAATAATATCCAAATTGTGTTCAATGTGTAAGAAGAAGACATTCCCTTAAATAGAATTTTGATATTCAGGAATGGTTACTGAAACGATTCCTGATAGTTTTAAAAATATACTCCTTCTGTTGTTTATATAATACTATCACCTGGTTACCGAAGCAATATAAATAGACATATTCAATTCTCAAATTATGAAATCTCATTTTCAAATTATAAATAATACTTATTGAAACTCTTTACCACTTGTTCGGAAAATACCTTTGTCCTGGGAAACAACCAGCAATAAACCCAGCGGAACATTCTTTTTGAAGAAGGAATTGTTTATATTCATTTAATATGTTACACAACAATCAACAACACAAAACAAATTAGCTTGGTAATTATCATCTACAATTTCTTTACTATATAACATAATAACCCTTTTAATACAATATTTTTAACACCACAACGGGGTTCTTTTTAAGTGATAAACATAGAAATGAGGTTATCCGCAGTAGAATCAGAGTAACCGACATAGTCCACCGGATAATTTATCTGAAGTGGCAATGGATTGGTCGTATAGCTCGAAGAACTGACAACCGATGGGGAAGCAAGGTTCTCGTGTGGCAAACTCGGTAGGCGAAATGTGGGGCGGCCTCCACTAGATGGAGTGACGACCTAGTAAGACATGCAGAACGTCGATGAATGCAAGTGGTTCAGGATCGTGCTTTGTGGCGTTCTTTGGAGGAGGCCTATGTTCAGCAGTGGACTTGTGAAAGACTATAATGATGAATGATGGTTTTATAAAATGAAATCCTGAACTTGACGGACTTTGTATATTTTCCGGAATTTTGTTGTAAAAGCATACATCTTCATAAGAATGAATTATTTACTCTGTGGAGACGAGTAACTGGTGCTAATGGTTTGAATCTGTATTATATTTAAGAGGTCAAAATTCATCGCCCTATGAGCAACGACATTGTAAAGGATGGCGAAATTAATTTGGTACTTACGTACGTATAATAGAATAATATCTTTACCGAAAGGTTCGTACATATTATCTGAACGTCGTGGATAAATAGCTAGTCTCAGTTGAGACCGGCCACGCCATGAGCTTAATTGGGCCTTATTGGGCGAATTGGACATTATTGATGGGTGTATTGGAAGCAGTAGAAAAGTAAAAAATAAAATGTTTTTATCTATTAACATTTAACACCTAAATACTCAAATACTGAAACACTTAAAAAGTCGAAAATGGCTCGATCGATTTTGAAAAAAAGTTTTTTGTGCATTTGAGTCCCTAGATGATTTAAAACTTAATTGGACCCGGTACGTGGCGCTGTTAGGGAGATCCAGAAATCACCTGTGCAAAGCTGGGTGAATCGGTAGTATATAATACAAATACTCGTAATACAAAATACGTCAACAATCAAACGTAATGTCAATGCCATTTAAATGCAAATTATTAATGTTAAAACGATTTTCTAATTTAGATATAGTATTATTCACTTCGTAATATGTTAGTAATTGTCGTTTTAATTTGAAAATTAATAAACTAAAAAATCATCAGCATAATATAAAACTATATGATGGTTATCCCCTACTATGAAATAAATAAAAAAATTATATTTGTATTATCGACTCGGAAGAACTTATATCGTTAAAAACAACTTTTTGCGTACTGTTACTTAATGAAAATAATACATTTAATAGCATCGCTTCTTAAACGGAAAGACACAGAAAACAAAGACAATAGGCGTTTTATTAGAAGAAGTCTCTACTACGAATCAGTCGGGCTCATATTCTAGTTCTAATGAGGCTAGCAGAACAACCAAGTGTAGAAGTTGAGGATACACTAAGAAGTGAGGTTAGAATTCTATAATTCTACTCAACTCATTTATTCGTAAAAGTCTGTATTTCACTGTTAAACATGAAATGTTGGTCTGATATGTTGGAATGCGGTTTTTAAAGATGAGATAGTGAAACAATATCTTTTATTTCGTTAAACATTACAGCCTAATAAAATCTACTGTTGAACGTAGGCCTCTCCCATACCTCATCGAGTTGATTCTGCCATTGTTTTCAAGCTTGGCAGTTGGGTTGACAATAAGAATAGAAGATGAGTTACTTGAGCAAGTGGATGCGTTTGTGTGTTCGGGATGTGTTTTTAGCAAGGATGGTAGAAACGATAAGGATATAGAACGAGTGAACGCAGGTAATGTAGTGAATGGGGTTCTTCACTCTATTATGGGAAATCTGTGTGTCAAAAAATGCACGTGTGGCAATTCAAAATGCTGTTCGTTATTCCCTTCTTTAGCGTGTGTTAATGAAAGTTGAGTGTGGCAGAAGAAGCACGAGAGTAGAATTAATGCTGTAGAAATGCGGTCGTTAATGTTAGGGCTGAATCTGAATAACAGAGTGGGAAATTGTGTGATAAGAGAAAAGTGTGGTTTGCGAGATGATGTTGTGAGCAGGTTCAAGAAATAAAATGCTTCGGTGGTTTGGTCATGTAGAAAGAATGAACGAGGAAAGAGTGAAATATATGTTTCAAAAGTGAAACGAAGAGTAAAGGACGCCCTGGACAAAAGTTTATCAACTAAATTGGCGATATATTTAAGATAGGCCAGATTAGTAGTACCCTGAACCAACAAGCATGTATGCTTAGGTATATGAAGGAAAAAGAAGGCGAGAGAGGTGTTAAGATCGTGCCAAATGGAAGCCCGTAGTCTCTGCCTACCCCTCTGAGGGTAAGGAGTAAGTGTTTACGTCTTATGTCATTTAGTACACACGAAGAAGGTCATTTTTCGACTTTACTTGTCGTATTTGGTACCAACCCCTTGTTTATTCCTACAGTTATTTTGCGGTTTTATGGGTAGCAAAGCCAGCATAATATGCAAGTTGTGACAAACTTCATTCATGTGGTGGAGTCGTGGTAGCCCAGAGAAGGTGCTCATAAAGCATGGGAAAACGAGCAATAGACCTAGAAATTTTTTTTAATATTTATTCGTAACGTATGTTGTACCGTTCAAAAAAACATTTAAAACAACATGTGAGCGACCACCATATTCCAAGTAGTGATTTTCAATCATGTATTTTTAATAGTAAAATAATCCTGTGTCCGATGAAAGCCACGAACAACTACAATTTGATGCGAACTCAAAAATCTTCTGAAATGTCCTGTGAGAATTATTTCATAAATATTTATATCTACGCAAAATACTAATATATACATAAACATAAAGTTGAAGTTTTAATACTGCAGACAGATGTCCACCATATTCCAAGTAGTGATTTTCAATCATGTATTTTTAATAGTAAAATAATCCTGTGTCCGACGATAGCCACGAGCATCTACAATTTGATGCGAATCTAAAAATCTTCTGAAATGTCCTGTGAGAATTATTTCATAAATATTTATATCTACGCAAAATACTAATATATACATAAACATAAAGTTTAAGTTTTAATACTGCAGACAGATGTCTGCAGTATTAAAATAACTTACTTTTATTCCGCTGAGGTAATTATTTGCATGCCATTAACATATGAATTATTAAATGTCTGTCGATGTTAATGGTAATGAAACTTCACGAACAGATTCAGAACTTCACGAACAGAACTTCAGAAATAACTCCCGGCATTTCTCTTTATATTTTCTTTGACGATTATCATACAACAAACATAAACGCCATGTTAACATATCCTACCCATGCGAAGCCGGGGCTACTAGTTAGTTGCTAAATAAAATAATTTATGTTATTTCATCGCGTTTAATTTTCATATATATAATTCGACGTTTCAAGTTTTCGCCGCACCCACGTTCACAGCTGATCACACATTAGAAATGGGGGAATCAATTGTTTTAATTTAAATACATACTTTTAAATCCCACGAAAATAAATCCGCGTAAGAATATTCTCTACGCCATATTGTTCGGTCACAGTGTCGTAAGAGGCGACAGAGGAAAACAGGCCAGCAGATGAGTAGCAGCGTCCTTTTAACAAAATCTAAAAATTGCACGCCTCATGAGCGTTTCATTTAATTTTTTATGAAAAAAATAAATTGTGTTCCTGACTTTTAAAATATATTATTTACGTATTTGAATGTTTAACGCTTCACTATTTTAACAGATCCTTATAGGGAAAAATTAATAACGTTAACCAAAATAAATCGATAAGACAAAGTATAAAATCGATAAAGGCTGTATGGTACATTTGCCCTTTGTCTATCACGGGTTGAAATAAAAATAAAAGCGCCTTCAAATTTTTAATAGCAATAAACCTTATAAAACATGAAAATCATTTTATTACAAATCAATGCATTTTATTTACAAAAAACACGTACTAGACTATATGACATAGGGAACCATTTTATGTAATTCTGAAGCTAATAAAAAGACCCGGTATCCATACGTCAATTTTTTCTGGATATTTCGTGACCACATACAAAATCAACAGCTCTACGTCCACGAAAAAATTGTGAAACCGTTTTTTATCAAAGTAGCAATAGAAAATGATTTTTAGAAAATATAAGATGGATTAATTAGAGTATTTTCTTGATATACGGCTACTCATATTATCGTATAAGCTTATGATAGAGGCATTTTAAGAGAACAAAATTGCTTAACCTTAATTTGTCGAGAGCATTGATTTTTCGAGAGAAATGCACTATTTTAAACGTAAAACAAAAGTAAAATAATCTTTTTTTTTTTTTTTTTCGGTTGGTTTGTTCCCCGTGGGGGGGGACTGAAAGTAAAATATACTGCGGTTGCCAATCCGCCTCACTAGCATGGCAACTTTGGCAAATATTCCCCATATGATAAGCAATGGATTTAATATGCTGTAATGGTAACGGCAACGGAAAAAAGAGTTATCTTTTTCAAGAAGAAATATTTATACACACAACTAAAGTAGTAATCTACATAAGTAACCGGTACTAACTTATACTTGAGAGATTATAAAAGAATAAATGTTTCATTTTATTAAAATTTTATCTCGCACTCATAGCATTAATTTAACAATAACTGCCCAGATTTTTAGAATTTCACTACAGTAGTGCGATTGCGAAAAGGCCTATAATTTACCTACCGTCGTACGTTTCACAATTCTGTGTACGACTTATCAACGTTGACTAAAGGGAATCAGGATTACACACTTCAAATAAATAATATATTGGATGTAAAAATCTTAATTTATATTTTTATATATATATATATATATATATATATATATATATATATATCATCTTTTGGCATGTTACATTCTATATAGCCAGAGCGGGGAATAAAAATAACGTAAAATCTATTTTTACCTTAAATGTTTAACGATTACAAGACATTTTTAACTTTTTTTATCATCATCATTACAGCTTATAAACTCCTTTATGTTATTGTGTTACCTAGGCCTCCTCCAAGGAATGCCACACAAATTTGTTTTTTTTTGTACGTTGATAAATATGGTACCATTGAAATAAAAAAATATGACTTATTTATTCTCCTAAGAATTTCAAAGAGTATTTAAAGACGCAATATATCTGCAAATAACTAGCATGTCCCATAATTAAAAATATTATGATTATAAAATATTGTTAAACTTTTTTAACTTCTGTAATTCCTACACAAAAATGGTGTTTTACGATAATATAAATCAAAGCGAAAAAACACACTGACATAGTGACCATATCCTACCATGAATTTTAACAATGTTATAATGTAACAAATCGTGGTTGTTTACGTATTCATCACTTGGATATACATACTCCTAGGAAAAATGATAAAATTTTTGCTTAAACCAGTTCACAGGTTCGGTAGTAACGTGAAAATGCATTTAAACTGGTCATCATCGAATCACCTTGTAAGCCGGACAATCGCTTCGGCTAAACTATTTTTACGCTAATCTTGGAAGCATGCCATTACGTTTGCCCTCGTATAGTACATTCAATTTAACTTCAGCCGAGATTTGGATATTTTATCTCTAAATATCTTAACTAAACCATGAACAAAATGTTTGTTTTAATAAAATATCAATGAATTACAAATACTTCAATGATGTGTGTGTAGAGTGTGCGACAAAAATTAATTTTAGAGTGTGCGGCATAAGAACGTATTAGTCGTGTCTATGATGGCGCCGTGAGCGTCCCGCGTCGGCCATGGTGCGAATCAGATGGACGTTTCCTCTTATTATAATATCATTAACTCTCTTAGCCACAGTGATAACCGCGTTCCGTGTTCGTGACCTTCCAAAAACTTCTCATGAGGGTGTTTCAGAGTTCAGAAAAAAGCAAAAATGTGAAAATTGTGATGTGAATAAACTTGACACCAATCGAAATTCGCCCGTGCATAAAACCGAAAGTGATAACAAAGAAAATAAACAATATCTCGACGATAAGATCGAAAAAACAAAACGATTACGTGATGAAACCGATGATGATAGTGACGAAGATGATGATGAAGGCAATGAAAATTTAATTTATCTTAAGCAACTTGCATCAAAATGGCAAGATAAACAAAAAGCTTCCGGAATATTTGATGAAATAGAAACTAAACCGAGTACAAGTAAGAAAAAAGTCAATATTGCTAGTTCACCTAATATACAAACTAATGAAATTAGAAAGGATAATATAGATAGTAATGGTAATAGTGAAAATGATCGTGACCACGATAGACGCGATCAACAAAAGAAAGTAAGAGTAGTCAAGAAGACAAAAGAGATCTCGAAGGACATTCAGTTAAAAACATTAAAACGCTCAAAGGTGGATGACGAAGACAGTGATGATGAGGATGATGAAGATGATGAAAATGATAATAGGCTTAATCATAACAAAAGAAATGAAACAAATATAGAAAAACCTTTTTTTAATCCTGAAAAAATGAACATAAATTCAAAACCCTTAAAAATTGACAAAACAATTATAAAAGAAAAGATCTCTAAAATCAAAGAAATAGATGCTAAAGAAGTTATCAAACCTAATGAAAATGTAAAAATGCAGCAAACACCAATAAAAACTGCTCATAAGAATATCCTGAAAAAAGAAAATGAGCCTAAAGACAAAAACATCGAAAAAATACTAGATATACCTTCCGCAAACGTACAAGATGAAATTAAATTAGATAAGGTCCTAAGAAGTGACGTTAAGAAACCGAACGAAAAACTGCCAATTGAAATCATCGCCAAAGATAAACTCGAAATTAAAAAAGTCGATGAAGTATTAAAAATAACAACAATATCTAAAGGCGTCAAAGAGCAAAGGCAAGAAAGTAACTTTAATGGAAGTCGAGAAGAAAATCGTTTAAAGCAACTTACGAATGCTTTATTCAGACGAAACTTGCTAAAAAGTGAATTTGAGGATTTCTATGCGTTCTTTCCTACTTTTGCTCCGAACTTTACTCGCGTTCAGAATCCGGAATGCAGGCGTCACGGGCAAATACTTCTAAGACAACTACGTGGTTCAAAGTTATGGGCGTTAAACAGTAAGTAGTTTCTTGATTGTAATTTTAATAAACATGCATCATTGCTTTAAAACAGGCAAAAGAATTACATAAACAAGCAAAAGGAGAAACAATTTATTATTATTCCTTCTTTGCTATCTTAAATATTTTATTGGCAATGATTTGGAGCATTTGGCAACAGATGTAAGAATAAAAAAATATAAATGATTCCGTTTCAAATCCATTTCAGTCAGCAGAACTTTGTGTACATTGTGTACCTTTTTAATCAAAGGTCGCAAAATGGTTAAGTAAACGAAATTTTTATTCTTCCATTATTTCGCAATTCGTTCGCCTTTATTTTTACTGTAACTGACTTATTGTGTGAATGAATAAATAAATACAGCTAAAAATTAAAAGTCCTCTTACATGGGATAACATTAATAGTATGTAATATATAACGTGATGACGCATATTATGTAAGTCCTTAGGGGTGGCAATATATATTAATTTTGATTTGTAATAGAGGATAGGTGTAGGTTTTCGTGTGTCGCCGTATAGTGGTAGCGTGAAGGATTGTACTACTCCATATCATCCCGTGGATGGCGTAAGAGACGACAGAAGGAAAATAAATTAGGACTTTGGCAGCAGTATTTTTAATTTTTATAATAACAATTCAAAATTATAAAAATCTGCGGTGTGGCAACCCGCTTGCCAAGTGTGGGAACTGTGACTTACATAGTGAATATTGACTAACATGATACAATTTACGGGGGAGGTACGTTCAGCAATGGACTCACAAATTATCAATAGGTAGACTATTTGCTTGTTGATTGCCCTTACTTCTATAAAAAAAAGATTTTATTTACTTTTGATTCGATATCAGTTATGATAAAATCATTTCCAAGTATAGACCAAAGGACAAAAATAATCACACAACATAATTAAGGACAATAACATAAATAATTTCACTTCACTGGTAATAAAATATCGTCAACAAAGCAAAAGCTTACTGCCCGGTTTATGTCTGCAATAAATACTCCAAAAAACTATAGTCCTAAACCACCTGCATTTCTGTGGATGTTGGTAGCTCATTGCATATTCCATCGCGTCCCAGCTTACGCTGCTGGTACGAGCTTATCATTGCTTGTCAGTTTGAGGTATCTTGAATATTGATATATATCCAAGTATCTTCACTTAACATAACTGAAGTGTTAGTAACATTTCAGTTTCTTATAAAAATATTTTAATGCAGTATCTTTCGACTGCCGGTTGTGTGAAAGCGCAGGCCAGTCTCTCTAAAATAATGCTTGATTAGCAAATACTTAATAATATAATTTCGATACAAATCTTTTAAGCCTAATCTAAGTCCTCAGGAGCGGCAACGCATAAGTATATTCTTAATCGAGGAGATGTCTATGGCCCACAATATTCACTTACCATCGGAGGGACTGTGTGCTAGTATGTCACTCTTATTGTATTAAAATTAAATATATCAATTACATGAAAAATGAGTTACTATAAGTTTCTCTGTTAATATTATCAGCTACGAAAAATCTACTCCTGGATATAGGTTGTTTAAATAATACACTGGCTGAAGTGCTAACTTTGTGGATATGTGCACATTTATCATTCTGGGCAGGAAGGAATACAGAGCAAGACGAGGCGCGTCATAAATCAGCACTTAAAATCGTAACTAACTATTTATAATATTATTAGTACTACCGGGGATCGAATTTCGATCCCCGCCGGTACCAATGAAATTGTTAATTGCAATTTTAAGTGCTGATTTACTACGTGCTCGGCGGCGAAGGAAAACATCCTGAGGAAACCTGCATGTCTGAGGAATAAGAAAAAAATCACGCCATATATATTCGCCATCACTCTCAGAAATGAGGGGAGGTCTGTGCCCAGCATTTGGACGTATATAGGCTGTAACTTTACTTAACTTTACTACCGGGGATCAAACCCGGGCTGCCCACGTACTGTAAAATTCATGACGAGCACTTAAACAGACACAATAAAGTCATTCTCATTTTTTTATAGAATAAGGGTGATAAACGAGCACACAGTCCACCTGATGGTAAATGGAAGCTGTAGCCAATAAACATCTAGATTTATCCTCGGTTAGGAATCAAAACACAGATGCGTTGTCATCCCTGAGGACTAATATGGAATTCCTCGTTTCCAGTAAAAAGGGGCCTCCGGATCTCTACACTCATCATACGAAACACAGCAGTATTAAGCTGCTATGGTCGAGCCAACCCATTCGTGCTACAACTAAAATATAGCTGCAGCGTGTCTCTACCACGTATAAAAAGTTAATTAGGTTGTATGAAACGTCGTTGTTAACCAAGTTGAATAAAACATCGTTGTTATTCAACTAAGCATACTAAATTAATCTCAAAGGACATTTAGTCCCAAAATACATTATTAACATTTAGGGCTGTTTCAGTGCTCGACGCAACTGGCAAGGTTCCCTCGGGAATACTTCAAGGTAATGGTATCCAACTGGGTAACTTCGACCAGTGTTTAGGAAGTCGAGCTCGTGTTCAACTGGATACCGGAAGTGTCGTCAGAGTGCAAGGAAAATACTGTCTCGCTCGAATCGACCTTAAAGCTGAGCACCCCGATTTGGAGATACCGGTGCATTTGGCGCAAGCTAAGAACTTAATCAAGAGTCGAATCGATGATGTGAGTGATATCAGTGCGTGCATATTACAATTAACAATGAATATAATATAACCAACTTATTTAAATTGGTTATAAACGGATCTAAATAGTAATTCGTTAAATATTAGGTAAAATAAGAATTGCTCTACCAAATTATCTACGAATAACTTTTTTTTAAATCTGTATAAGTTTAAACCTTCATTTAACTTTACTCCTCTCATTAGTCAGTGATATCGTAAAATATTGACTAATATTAGTTGGTAATAAGATGAATTGAAAAACCGGTAAGAGATATTGAAATACCGGTAAGAGAAAAGTTGACAGTGAAAGATTATTTTCGTGCTTAAGCTAACTAATAGGGAGTCACCAATAAGATGTAAAAAATTAAATATTGTTTTTTTGTTAACTTACATCATGTTCAAAAGGATCTACCTGTATTGCTTGCGAACTAACCTATTCCATTGTCACAGTCCATACCCAGATGCTTTTTTATAGTCTCAAACGAGCACGCAATCCACTTGATGGTAAGTAGATGCTGTGGCCCATTGACACTACATCTGTTTTCAATTAAGAACCAAAATACCGATGTATTTTCATCTCAGAGGACTAAGTTAGAATGCTTCGTTTCCAGTAAAAAGGGTCTCCGGTTCTCTTCACTCACCATACGAAACACAGCAGCACTAAGCTGCTATTTTACGCTGGTATTCTGTGAAAGCGTGGTCCATCCCCAGTCGGGCCGACCCATTCGTGCTACAACTATAATATATTTGAAGCGTGGATCTATTTCCGTCACAAAACAGCAGTGCATACACTGCGAAATGCCTGTTTCAAAGGCATGGACAATCAGTATAGTTCTTGGTTATGAAGCATTTCATCTTAGCCTTGAAAAGTTACAGTGATCTATTGTTTAAAGTTGGTTACAGCTTTTCGTAGGCTACTCACCAAAATACAACAAAATTAAACATAGTTTAATTTATTAATATATAAAATTAACTGTTAATAAAGGTTAAGCGATCTCGAATCTCGTCCAAATAGTAACATTTAAAATGTCATCTCTACTTTCTCTTTGCTTATATTTATATGTTTGCTAATTTCAATATTTAAACAAAATATTGTATGTATGTATGTGAGGTTGTTTTGCAGTACAATTTGATAATTATTCTTATTCTTTGTTCAGCCAGGTCACTTTGTGCCACGTTTCTCGACACTAAGTTGGGGAGTCTGCGTACCTTCGCCGTGCAGTCCTGAGGATGTTGAGGGCATTGTAAGAGATGCCATCAAGCATTATCAGTATAGTAGTGGAGTATCTATAAGAGTTAGAATCGATCATCGGGATTGTCAAATGCAAAATAAACAGGCTTGGTGGGAAGAGTGGTCGGGAATCCCGACCCTTTTGACATTGTAAGTTCTTTTAATTTTTATTTAGTTATTACATCAGCCTCTTAATACTCAATAATTACTATCTAGCAATAAGTTAGGCACATATATGACAGTAATGTTTTCTAGACCTAATTTTACTAATAAAAGCCGGTGATAGCAGAGAATATTATTAGTGCCAGAGAGTATGCGGAAGAACAGTTGAACTCTATTCTCTCACTCTCATAGTCCGATGGGACGAAAATCTGACATGATCGGAGAGAGATTAGGCGAAAGACCAATAGTTTTACGTGTTTTCGTAGAGACGGGGGTAAAACACTGCCACCTTCTTGACTCTGAAGTTGTTGCTAGTGATATTTGGCTCGACCAAAGATTTGAACTCGGAAGCATATGCTCAGCAGTCAAGTTAACGACCACTAAGTAGTCATATATCATCACTTTTTACATGTTATTAGTAGCTGAAACTTAACTGTTTTACTTATTAATTATGGAAGTAAATAAAATCGCTTCATTGCTGCATTTAAATCTCCCAATTATAGTTAAGTAGACGAAATTTTAACCACAATTTTTAAATTAAATCGAGGTATTCCATCTTAGTCCCCAGGGACTTGAATTAGCTTTATATCCATAGAAATTAATATTTCATCTTAATTTCTATGTATATATAACACAAAAATGTTTCTACCTATGTCCGTAATATACTTTCAAACCACCTAGCCAAAGTACTCCAAACTGGTTTCATTATAAAGGCAGTAACGCGGAGATTGTTTTAGACCACTAAAACAATGCATTAGGTCAAAGAAAGAGAGAAAAGAAATAAACAAAATGTATTTTTAGCGTAGTAGCACAACCCGGTGCCCGCTAGTAGAAGATAAATGTAGAAGTCTATGGGCCACAGCATACATCCCTGATGTGTTTTGATAACGATCACTGTACTAAGCAATATAAGTTACGTACGCACCCGTAATTTTTATTATTAAGTCGAATTTTACTTCAATAGCTCGAAAGCACAGAGACAAGTGGTAGAGCTATGCTGCAGCTGTATTATAGATGTAGCACGAATAGGTCGGCTGGAATAGGAAAGGAGCACGCTCTCACGCAATACTAGCGTGAAATAGCATTTAATGCTGCTGTATTTCATTTGGTGAGTGTAAAGAATCGGAGACCCACGAGTGACAACACATTTGCATTTTGATTCTTAATCGAGGGTAGATGTAGATATCTATGGGCCACAGCGTCCACTTACCATCAAGTGGACTGTGTGCTCACTTTTGTATAAAACAGAGAATAGTGGTAGGGGTTATCGTTTTTAAACCAATATTACTTACACAAGTCGTAATGAGTAATTCGTGAGTTTGGCGTTTGGAGAAATAAAGAAATATATCTTTACGCAGGTCGATATATGGTGTCGTCATTTTGTTAGTGTTGATAGCTACCGCTCAAGACTTTGTCGCTAAAAGAAAAGTGGAGGAAAGTAAAACAAACACAACAAAAGAAAAGGCAGGATATAATAAAAATAATACGGAAAATGAAGAAAAATCTGCAGAAGATAAACAAAGTCCAGGTATTTTGTAAATATTTTATTTATTATACGGGCTGATTTTTAAATCCATCTCAAATAACAGACAAATTGTATTTATTCAACACATAGCGAATAAAGGAATTCTTTAATCGTGATATAAGGTTTATTTGACAAATAACTTGACTACCGGAGGGATTACTTCTTTCTCTATTCTTTCGAAGACCAGATAACTTACTCGATAGATAGTTCTTTCGATAACAGATGATGTTAAACATATTTTATTTTCACGTGATATTTATTGATTTTGCTTATCCATCCGTATGGATAGGCGTCCCCCACATTGCCTTATAGGCGGGGATTTTGCCACGCTTGGCAAGCGGCTTCGCAACCGCAGTTTTTATTATTGTTACGAGCTTGAGGTTCGTTACAATAAAAACTGCCGATTGAATTACCAAAATTAACACTTTAATTCACTTTGCACTAACTAAAATTTAAAACACTAATAATTAATCACACTGATTCACTTTATTTCGCTCCGAAGCTTCGCTTGTCTCGCCAAATTCAATACCTCCTCGATCGCATCTTGCAGCGCCTTTAAGTACACATTATCACCGAAACATCCAGAATATTCAAGTAAGTACGCGCGCCAATCGACAGGCGCTGATAGTTCGAGTGTCGGGCTTCTAGAAAGTTTAGTTCTTCAACTAGATGGCGCTGTCGGTTGAAAGATTAGTCATGTCATTTTCTGGAAAGCTCCCCTCGCTCTCGTCCCCGACAACAGATGGCGTTAGTGCCGGGTACATGACGTCAACTTAGGCGCGCAACATTATTTTCTGTTGTTATCAGGAACACGCTGCTGACCATCTCCTATTCCAGTTTTCCTCTGCCACCCCTTACGACACCCATGGGATGATATGGGGTAGTGGACGTTCGTACACCGCCACTACACGGTTAATTTAGCATTTATAGTAAAGTAAAACAGTTACGGATATTTTGATGTATTAAATAAAGAAGAGGGACTAAATCAGAAGCTTTTAAAGACCGTCCCTCGATTTTGTACAGATTCCTTGCGGAGTGAATACCTTTTTGTATTTCTTCAGTTCTCACATATTTAATTCTTTAACTAACAGGCATTAGCTATAATTCTATCAATAAAGATTTCTATGATATTTTCATGCATATTCCTTATCTTTGTTAGTCACTCCATCAATCTTTTGATTTTATTTTTTTGGTATTATCATTCGACCAAACTTACTAACTCTCTCTTTTATTTCATAAATACGTTTTTTCTTTTCACGCAGTCCGTTCCGCGGATAAAATCTAGTCTACTCAGTAAAAAATCACTCTGGGTTTTATTAAAAATAATATCGCTTCTCGGTGAAATTGGAATTTTTCTTGGTATAGGAATACGCTTAATTCTATGGTAAGATATACTACTATACTACAGTGAACTTATATAGTAGTTATTAAATAACCTGAAATAAATACAAGAATAAATGGAGGTCGCTTATTCATCGGATTAGATGAAAGTTATTTCGATAAGAAATAATTTTATCGACGTTTTATGCGTAAGCTTAATAAGAACGTAAAAGCACGCGACAGTGTTGTTCTAACCACAGAGTACCTTAACGACCGACGGATCTAATTTTGGATTATGTGTAGCTATTTGATTAGTGGTTTTAGTTCAAGGTCTCTACATCACACGAGTCATGGGAAGTGAACTAAAACACAAAATAATACAGCAATTAAGTTCTATAGAAAATCAATATACTAAAAACGTAACAGTAATGATGAAATTAATAATTTTATTTAGTACAAGTGATTAATATTTTATACGTGGTTGAGCCGTGCTGCAGCTATATTATGGTTGTAGCACGAATGGGTCGGCTCGAACTGGGAAGGACCACGATCTCATAGAATAGCAGCTTAATACATCTGTGTTTCTTATGGTGAGTGTATAGATTCGGAGACGGAGATCCTTTTTTACTTGAAACGAGGCATTCCATCTTAGTTCTCAAGGGTGACAACGCGTCTACGTTTTGATTCTTAGTCCAGGATTAATATAGATGCTTATGGGACACACCATATTTGCTAGGATAGAGATCCGTTATAATTACAGGCTGTGAGTAAATATTGGCCCACAGAGGTAAGGTGACTATGGATTTCTCTAGCCTTCTTTATTGGAAGTTAATCGCAGATGTCCATGGACTGTAGTGGCCGCTTACCATCCGGTGGACTGTGAGCTTGTTCGTCACTTAAAATGTACATTTATATGTACCTACGTACTGGACCTAATTTTTTTTTAATGTGATGCGTACCATGATTTCATTCACCTTTGCTTATTTGAAAAATAAACAGTTTTTTTATTATATTTAAACACTAAAGTACTATTTTTGTACGTTTTAAGTGGGAGTCATGGTACGAATATAGCACGAATGGTTTGGCTTGACGGCGATAGGACCACGTGCAAGCTCACACTCAAGGTCACACTAAATACCAGCGTGACACAGCAGAATAATCCACTGGGATAACCTGTGAACCCTGTAACAATACATCTGCATTTTGGTTCTGAATCGAGGATAAGTTTAAATGTGAATACCCTTATTCTATAGAAAATCTATTATATATGAAATCCAATGCACTCTGAGACCAATTTAGTTTTCGTTTTATCTTACCGTTATACATAAAATCATGGGAAAGTGTTTAAGAAATTGTATAAATGTGCCAAAAATGAGGGCCGTACGTATTTTTACGTGCGAGCATTTTTTTTGTTATTTAATAAAGGTCCCAAACCAACCCTATCCACGACCTTAACCCACTTCGTTTAGAAGCTAGCCGTGGTAGTTCAATCTGTTTGTGATTCAAATTGATTTGGAATACCGATGACACGTTAATTAACATAAATTACGTATACAAGTCTGGTCTAGGCAATATTGCAACGGGCTAGGTCGCGTTTACTAATCGTTCGAAATCAAGGTACATGCGACATAATTTTCGTTGCAACGTTCGTGACCTGTGACTACTTTGATTGACGACCTGATCTAATTTTAAATATACAATGTCGGCCATCCTTTTTCGATCACGTTAAGCACATTTTTAATTAAAACGTACATTGTATTGAAACCGTATAATATTTATTGTGTAAGGTGTTTCCTTGCATAATACTAATAAAGCAGCTTGACTTTATGACCCTGAAATTGACACAAGTGCTTTGAATCACATATTCGTGTCTCAATCAATATTAATATAACACAATTCTTTAAATTAAACTGTTTATATTTACGCATGAAATGTATTCATTATTTAAATTAGTTAATAAATGTAGACTACGAGTATTTTTTTTAATAACAGTCAAAAATAACTACAAGATGTACCTAGTTTAGTTACAGCACCATTTTACGGTCTGATAGATGGCGGTATAATCGCCAACCAGCGAAAGGAAGCAGCATTAAAAGTACGAAACTTCGGATGCTGCGATCGTCAATCCGCCTGCTAAGCCTCAAATCAGCCATCAAATAAGTCAAAGCTTCTATCCTAAAGTGTCCCATATCCATTTTACTTTTATGTACTGATGAACAAGAATAATGATACCAACTGTTACATTTAAATATGCGCTTAATTAAGGTTTACTTTTTATATAATCAAAAGATGTGAAGGATAATAAACTTTATTATTTTCACCTCATAGTTGCATATTTTTGTAAGTTTTTACTTTACACGCATAGGCTTGAAACTTGCATACGTATCTTTTTTTCTTTATAGAATAGGGTGACAAACGAGCACACAGTCCACCTTACGGAAAGTGGTTGCTGTGGTGCATAGACGTCTACATCTATCCTCGATTACGAATCAAAATGCAGATACGTTGTCACCCGTGAGGATCAAGATGGAATTCCTCGTTTCCAGTAAAAAGAGTTTCCGGTTCTCTACACTCACCATACGAAACACAGCAGCGTTAAACTGCTATTTTACGCTGGTATTCTGTGAGGTAATCATTCCTCGGTCGAGCCGACCCATTCGTGCTACAACTATACTACTAATATAACTGCAGCATGGCTCTACCACGTTAAAACGTATTGAATATAGAATTCTTTAAATTATCTCTTCATTATATCTAGTGTTTCTCAAATATTAAATTATAAATAAAAATAATACTCAAAACTTGCGTTTGCATAACGAAATTAATGTTTCCATAAATAAAAATTAGACGCTTGAAAACGGCTAAGTTTCGAACTTGATTTCTTCTTTTCTAAATCAACGAACGCCGTAATTTGTTATGCAAATTGCTCTGACGACACTTCTGCGTCACATCAAATTTAAGCGTGACTTATTTCTTGATTTATCCTCGTTTATTTATGAGCTTTTTTAACAGCGTTTTTGAATAGAGTTCTTTTGAATCCTATATAATGGAAAAACAACTCCGAAACCGCGTTCAGAATGATTAGAGCAAAGTATAAATATTTAAATTTGCCATTATGTTGATGCGGATGATCCTTATTATAATTCGTCATTTGTTTTTCTTTCTTCGTTCTTGGAGGTATTAAGGTTATTTATGTTAAAGTATGTGTCTAAAGGAATCTTAACTATTTTATTAGTGTTCTATATTACGTACTATAATGTAGCACTTTAAAAACGAAATTGAAGTTCTTCACGTTCACTGTCTACCCATTTTTGGTTTAGCTATAAAATAATTGACAGTTTCATAAAAACTAAAAAAATGTTTCCGGCACAATCACCAGACCTTCATCACCATAGTATGTTCCTTATGTTTGGATAGGGCTCATTAAATAACGTAAAATATCAAAACAAGTCAAATAAGTTCAGACTGAATGTAGATATGTATGTAGACATAGACACCTCGAGTCCACAACGGTATCACCTTGCATAGGCAATTGCTTGTTATTACCTTAGGCATCTCTATAGTCATAGCTTTATACCAAATTTTTAAACTTATTTGATTGTAATACAACAAGAGTGTTCATAAATAATTACTTATTTAAAAATATATTAATAGACTAAAGTGAACATTAATTCATTCAAAGTCAAAGTTAAAGCAGTAAATTGCCTGAAAAAAATATGGTGTAACAGGTAAACGGAATAAAAGCCTATGGCAATGATATGTTACAATTTATATTTTATTTTACATTTACATATTATGAAATCAATCTATCAATTAATACTCTAGTATATAAGTCAATTTAAATACAACTAATTGGGTATGAAATATTGTAATTTGGATAATTTTTAATTGATTTATTTACTTAGTTCAAAATTTTTGTTTTTATTTTTTTAATACCGAAAGTTTAATTCAAATTAGTAGTATATATTATATATATATATATATATATATATATATATATATAACAGATTTGACAGCATACAGGCAACTGAACAGACAGATCTCCAAATGCATGCGGCGAGACTTACGCAACTTTAATACTGCTCGTATTAAAGAAGCGATTGAGCGGAACCAGGGCTCTAAAGTCTTTGCCAGAGATCTGTCTGCCCGTAAGAGCCAACTGTCAAGGCTGAAGACTGAGTGTGGTAGCATCGTTTCCGGGACACCTGAGATTTTGAGTGAGATTGAGAGGTTCTATGGGCAGCTGTACACATCATCGTTGGAGCCACACGCAAGTGTGAGTAACGATCCAAGAGCAAGTCTTATCCGACACTATTCCGATGATATCCCGGACGTCAGTCTAAGCGAGATTAAAATGGCTCTCCAGCACCTTAAAAACGGCAGGGCCCCAGGCGAGGATGGAATTACAGCGGAGCTTCTGAAAGCGGGTGGAACACCGGTACTTGAAGTCCTTCAGAAGCTCTTCAATTCCGTCCTTCATGGTGGCACTACTCCAGAGGCGTGGAGCAGAAGTGCGGTGGTCTTATTTTTCAAGAAAGGTGACAACGCTCTCATGAAGAGCTACTGACCGATTGCGCTTTGAGCCGCGTCTACGTGCTGTTTTCGAGAGTCATTACGAATCGTCTCGCACGCAGACTCGACGACTTCCAGCCTCCCGAACAAGCCAGTTTCCGAAAAGGCTTCAGTACCATAGACCACATACATACCCTGCGGCAGATTGTACAGAAGACTGAAGAGTACAATTTGCCACTTTGCCTGGCGTATGTGGACTATGAGAAAGCCTTTGATTCCGTCGAAATTTGAGCGGTGCTGCAGTCGCTTCAGCGGTGCCAAGTTGACTGTCGGTATATCGAAGTGCTGAAGTGTTTGTACAGTAGGGCTACGATGGCTATCCGAGTACAGAACCAGAGCTCGAAACCTATCCAACTGCAGAGAGGTGTAAGACAGGGTGACGTTATATCCCCGAAACTCTTCACCGCTGCTTTGGAAGACGTTTTTAAGCTACTGGACTGGAAAGGATACGGTATTAACATCAATGGCGAGTACATTACTCACCTTCGATTTTCCGACGATATAGTCCTTATGGCAGAATCGCTGGAGGACTTAATCACTGTGCTCAATGACCTCAATAGTGCCTCCCAACGGATAGGTCTTAAGATGAACATGGACAAAACAAAGATCATGTTTAATGCCCATGTCACAACTATGTCGGTAGTTGTTGGGAGCACTATGCTCGAAGTTGTTGACGAGTACGTTTACCTGGGACAAATAGTCCGACTAGGTAAGTCCAACTTCGACCGAGAGGTCAATCGACGGATTCAACTCGGCTAGGCAGCGTTCGGGAAATTACGACACATCTTCTCGTCAGGTATACCTCAATCTCTGAAAACTAAAGTGTACAACCAGTGCGTGTTGCCAGTAATGACTTACGGATCAGAGACGTGGTCCTTCACTGCTGGCCGTATGAGGACGCTCAAGGTCGCTCAGCGAGCTATGGAGAGGGCTATGCTCGGAGTTTCTCTGCGTGATAGACTCAGAAATGAGGATATCCGCAGTAAAACCAGAGTGATCGACATAGCCCAACGGATTAGTAAGCTGAAGTGGCAATGGGCCGGCCAAATAGCTCGAAGAACCGATAACCGATGGGGAAGAAAGGTTCTCGAGTGGCAGCCTCGTACCGGTAGGCGTGGTGTAGGGCGACCCCCCACTAGATGGAGTGACGACCTGGTAAGATATGCAGGAAGTCGATGGATGCAGGTGGCTCAGGACCGTGCTTTGTGGCATTACTTGGGGAGGCCTATGTTCAGCAGTGGACTTGTGAAGGGCTGTGATGATGATGATGATATATATATATATATATATATATATATATATATATATATATATGTGTGTGTGTGTGTGTGTGTGTTTTTTATAATATATACTATACTAGAACTTTCTACACCAAGACAGACGGGACCGGTACATACCGGTTTAAGTGGACTAGGTTTAAATGGGCTAAAGTAGCGGCCAATTTTTGTATAGATATACATCTAAAACACAAAATTCTCGGTAATATTACTACTGATTAGCCTTTCCATATATTCAAAATGAATGTAAAAACCATTTTTATGAAGAAACGATATTAAAAAGTAGATGACGACTTATTAAAAATAAGAATGCGTGGACTTAATGCGCTTCTTCAGACTTTTTTTTCATTTTGTATTTACATATTTTATAAGGTTAAATCGTAAGTGTTGGGAGAAAAATGTCTATTTGTTAGTTTCTTGCCGCAATTCTCATGCGCCCTCCTTTCTGCCAAGGAGGGTCGCGTTCGTATACGGCTTAGAGATCTCTCGTCAGATCGGTAAGCCAATCTATACAGGCGGTGTTTAGTGGATAAAAGTCTCCACATAACCACGCAGCCGGCTGCGTGGTATGCTATGAGCATTCCCCACCTCCCTCCCCCGCTTTCCGGAGGGTTGCCCATATTTGCTTCGGGCGCAAAAAAAAACAATTCTCATTGCATCTACCCGCAGCAAAGACATGCTGAAATAATGGTGTACCATTTGACTTTCAAAAAGTGTTTGTAAAAGTCAATTTTGAATGAAAATATTTCACTTTTAATTTGATCTTAGAGTCTATCCAAAAGATAGATTTGAGCTATAACCTTTATCTATACTTACATATTTACATTGTTTTCCTTTATTAATCTATATAGTAGGACAAAATAATAATTTTCGATGTAAAAAATAAATAAGTGGATAAATTATAAAATAAGTATCAATCAGAAAAATTACACCAAAAACAAAACTCATAAAAGCAATCTATGAATATGTGAGAGTTAATAAACAAGTTAACAACAGCTAAAAGGGAATCCTATTAAATAAAAAAACCCCGAAACCAAAAAAAAAGTTGATGATCTTCAAACAGCTGAGCCGATATTGATAAATCATGTCTAACAACAACCGCAAGAAAACTTGCTCTTAAATTTAAAAAAAAAGCACTCAAATCACTGAGCTACGGTGTCATGGACAGATACACAGTTACAGACAGATACACTTAGCGGTCAAGCTAATAGCAGCCCTCTTTTTCGTCGCGGTTAACAATAGAGAACAAAATTCTTGTAGTTGAATTTTTTAAATATAACGTATGTTCCGAAATGTTTCCAGTATACTGGCGAATGCAAATGACGTCATTAAAATCGACATCATAAATGCCATATTCGATATAATTCATCACAAGTACGGCATCGGTTATATATCAGATATCGAACATACCCTATATGTCTATTGACGTGGTACAAAATAGAATAGAGAGAGAACCCAAACACGTTTACGGCTAACAGATGGGCTGGATAGCCTATTTATTCCAATCATGTAATACAAACGTTTGTTCTTTACAGATGGAAACATAATAAGTGCATTCTCACTTTATCGTACGGTTAAAAAGCTAGTTGCTCCAGCAACATCGGACGAGATCTCTTGCATACACGGAGTTCGTGCGATTGCTACTGTCGCGCTGTTGGTGGCTCATAAGTTTCTGCCTGTTGCTGTTACGCCATACACGAACAGGGTGAAGATAAGCGAGGTAAGATAACATAACATATTATCATTATGTTATGCTCTATAAAACGTGGTAGAGCCACGCTGCAGTGCTGCAACCAATAATGGTTGTAGCACGAATAGGTCGATTTGACCGGGGTAGGACCATGCTCTCACAGTATACGAGCGTAAATTAGCTGCTAAATACTACTGTGTTTCGTATGGTGAGTGTAGAGAACCAGAGACCCTCTTTACTGGATAAGAGGCATTACATCTTAGTCCTCGGTGGTGACAGCACATTCGCATTTTGATTAATAATCGAGGATAAATATAGATATCTATGGGCCACAGTATACACTCCCCATAAGGTGGATTGTGTGCTCGTTTGTCACCCTTATTTCATTTAAAAAAAAACTATCGAAAGTCATGAGATATTTCTGGTGGGATATTTGTAGATTTTATGGACTAATGAAGAGGCTCGAATTCAAAATGCAAAGTAGATTGAATATATAAAACATAAAGTTACAGCCTATATACGTCCCATTGCTGGGCACAGGCATCCTCTTATTTCTGAAATGGTTTTAGGGCGAGGAACTGTCCGCCGCGCAGCCCCAATGCGTGTTGGCGAATTCACATGTCTTCAAAATATATTTTTTTTATTTCTCAGACATGGAGGTTTTCTCACGATGTTTTATTTCACCGCCGTGCTGGTGAATCGGTACTTAAAACTATAATTAACTATTTTATTGGTGCTGGCGGGGATCTAACCCGGGTTACTTGCAAGAGCGCTTAGCCCTTGAGCTGCAATACAAGATTAAATATATAATACAAAATACCATAAAGTAAATTTATAATAGTGGGTATTTATGTAGTAAAAATACAGAATAAAATTTTCAATTTGATATTTTATTAGCAATGAATGCTTTCTACACTTTCACTCTCCGATTTTCAGATACAATAGTAAGATTAGCATCATCATCATCATTACAGCCCTTCACAAGTCCACTGCTGAACATAAGCCTCCTCCAAGTAATGGCACAAAGCACTATAGAAAGTAGTAAGACCATAGAAGGGGTTAATAATAAATTTTATTGTACAGTTTGTAATCTACATGCTATTTTTTTCTGTAAGGCGTTAGAATTTAAGGGAAATATTATTTATTTGTTACACATTAAATTACAACTGTCGTGAGATTTGTACAAAACTAGTTTATAATTGCTTGAAAAGTTTCAGGGATTCTGTTAGTGTACGTGCTGGTATTGCTAAATTAACCAATTGCTGGAGTAAATAAGCTAGATATGTTTTAAAGGAAAATTTTAAACTAAATGTGACTAAAAATTAATTAGAATAATTCTATAACGTTAGGGTTGTGCTTTGAAAATGTTTTGCTGCCAAAATTTCTGAATATCTACTTGTCTGAATAAATCTACGATAATGAAGTTATTTTTTAATAATATTTACTTTTACTTATGTAAGAAAAAATGTTTATGAGTTGCAATTTAAAAAAGGATCCCATAATAATCTGTGGTGAACACACGAAATCTGAATTAGATAAGTAATGGTTTCAAACAAAATATGTTGCCAAACTAAGCTTAAAGACAGTAGTTAAATGTTGGTTTTAATAATATTGCCTTGTATGATATAAATCTTGAGAAAGAAAAACAAGTTTTTAATTTTTATAACGTTAAAATTGCAGTGAAATTTCACGATTAAAGTCATTATGAGGAATTGTTGTAAAGAAAAAGTATCTTGAAACGTAATATTTAAAACTTGATGATGTGATAAAACTTGCTCATTGTATTGCATAATAGATACCTACACTGCTTGCGTTTTAAAGTTAAATAGTTGTAGAGGTAAACATACATATGGTAGTTTTAACAGTATTCGTTTCTACAACATATGCACTTATCACGTATTTGGAGTTGTACGTAGGTGCAACCACTTATTTATTTAATGTGTAAGCTATCGTCCTAAAGGTAAGTGAATGCTGTGGCTCAAAGACATCTTCACCTATCCTTGCTTAAGAATTCACTACAAGTCTTTTAAGAAATAAATGGAACCTTGTTTAAAAATTTCTTATATTTACGCGAACACTGCACATTGATTAAAACTACTTTTACGGATGTTATCGGCTCCAACCATTACATCAGATTTGATGGCCACAAATCCTCGCGAAAGAAAATCGATTCCTGCCAAGGATGATACGTGAGGCTATTGAAATTAAAAAACATCTTCATTTCAATAGAAAAGAAGGATGGGAATTACCCATACGAAACACAGTAGCATTAAGCTACTATTTGACGCTGGTATTCTGTGAGAGCGTGGTCCTACCCAGATCGAGCCGACCCATTCGTGTTACAACTATACTACTAATACAACTGCAGCATGGCTCTACCACGTAAAAAAAGAAACTGAAGGTACTCCGGGTTAACATTGACATCGGGACGTCAGTCACCTCAGTCCCCCGTGACCAAGGGTGCTGGAAAGCACCCGAAACGTCGGGAATTAAAAATCAATAAAAATTAAACGCTATAAAATCCGTAAAAGTAGTTTTAATCAATGGAACCTTACTTTTAAACTAACTGAAACTGTATCTTAGGATAAATAATACGTATATGGGTTTTCACCGCTGAGGGCTAAGAAAAAAATAATGAAGTTCGCTGAAATAAATGCACCAGCTTTTTTGCAAATCGGAGTATCAAGATCGTAGTGACAGTGCATGCTTATAAGCTTCTTGATGCTGGTGTTCTACAAGGCTACATGCTATCACCAACGCTGTTTCCTCGGCATATCAATGTTATGTCGCAAACCGATAACATTAATTGCTATGCGGACGACAGCACCGGTGATGATTTAGGGTCACAGCTCATTAGAGCCATCCGGCATCCGACCCTCACTGCCTCGCCCGAGCGGTTGGTATTCTTCGTATGGATTTGTATGGGCCTGCGCTCACTACATCAACGCGCGGACTGCAAGTGGACCACTCGATGATAGCGTTTCACGCGAGTGCGATGCGGCGCTCTCCACCAACCCTTCATTTCGAGCCTTTCTTTCGAATGTGTCGGACGCACTGTTGTTTGTTTTTAAAATGAACAAAGAAAAACTTATAGAAGAAGTTCGGAAGTATAATTTATAGTATGATTTAAGGGTCACTAGTTGATCACGCGAGGTCCACTCGTTGACGACGCGAGCTTCCACTCAATGCCCACGCGAGGTTCACTGGTGACAACGCGGCGTCCACCCGTGATCCACCTGTCGACTACGAGTGGACGCCTGTGACGAGGCGGTGAGGGTTGGGTGCCGGGTGGTTCTAATGTGCTGTGACCATCACCGGCCGTGACAAATTTTCTCGGAAAAATATCGCCAGATTATTGGAACAAACTTGTGTCTTTCTTAAACAAAGTCTCATATTATGTGCGACTAAATCTTGTACTATTCAATCGCAGCAGCCTCTCTCACAAACATTTTTATGTGATAATTTTAATCTCATAATTTAAGTTCTTTTCTACGCCACGCTAATATAAACATAAAAACATATAACATAAACACTCACGCCTGTCACCCAGAGGGGTAGGCAGAGACTACAGACTTCAATTTGGCACGATCCTGACACACCTCTCTCGCCTCCTTCACATCCATACACCTCCGCATACATGCTCGTCGGTTAAGGGTACTCCTAATTTGGCCCGTTTTCAATAAATCGCCAATTTGGTCGATAAATTTTCGCCTAGGACGTCCCTTTCTGACTCTGCCATTCACTTCTGCAATATAAATTTTCTTTGTCACTCTTTCCTCATTCATTCTTTCCACATTACCAAACCACCGAAGCATTCCTTTCTTAATCTTGGTCACAACATCATCTTGCAAACCACACTCTTCTCTTATTACACAATTTCTTACCCTGTAATTAAGATTCAGCCCTAACATACTCCTTAACGACCGCATTTCTACTGCGTTCATTCTACTCTCGTGCTTCTTCTGCCACACCCAACTTTCACTACCAGACGTTAAAGTAGGGACCAACACAGCATTGTGAATTGCCATACGTGCCTTTTTCGACACATTTTGACTCTTCACAATAGAGTGCAGGGCCCCATTTACTCTATTTCCCGCATTCACTCGTCGTTCTATATCCTTATCATATCTCCCATCCCTGCTAAATACGCAACCCAAATATACAAACTCATCTACTGATAACTTCCCTTCTATTCTTATTTCACAAATCGTTTTACTTTCTTCTCTTTCAAAAACCGTAACCTTCGTCTTACTTGCGTTCACTTTCATACCCCTTTTCTTTTAATGATCTGTTCATTAATGTAACCATCATTTGCAACTCGGCCGCCGACGACGCAAGGATAACTTGATCATCGGCGTACAAAAGGCATTTGACGGTTAACTCACCCATTCTTAATCCGCATTCTTCAACTTTCAAATTTTGCAAACAACTGTCCATAAATAGGTTGAACAGCCACGGGGAAGCACACAGCCCTGTCTGACACCTTTATGGATGTCAAACCAGTCCGAGTAGACCCCGTTGATCCTAACACAAGCACTAGAGTCCCTATAAAGGGACTCCAATGAGTGTATCAAGCCAGCGCCCAACCCAAATGACTTCAGTGTTTGCCATAGCACATCCCTATTCACTCTGTCATAGGTCTTTTCCAAGTCCATGAACGCACAAAAAACCTTTTCGTTTTTGGCCAAAGACTTCTCCGCGATCATGCGCATGGAAAAGACTTGATCTGTATATCCCATTCCCTTTCTAAATCCCGCTTGCACATCCTAAATTTTTCCATCAGTTTCTTTCATGACCCTTTCAATCAGTACCTTAGCATACAGTTTTCCCACAATGCTAAGGAAGGTTAATGCCACGGTAGTTTTTACAGTCCTGCTGCGACCCTTTTCCCTTATATACTGGGACTATCATGGCTTTGCACCAGTCTACCGGTACCCGCTTCAGTTCCCAGCATACATTAAACAAGGTGTGCAGCAGGCCTGCCACCACTTCCTCTCCAGCCCTTAGCATTTCGAGTGAAACTCTATCATATCCAGCAGCCTGACCTGCTTTCATGCTTTTCATTGCTTTCATTATTTCACCTATACTTTTCTCGCTACCTCTTTCCTCTTCTTTCGGAATTTCTACTTCACTTAGTACACACGTTGTCTCCTCACTCATAAACACGCTTTCAAAATATTCCTTCCATCTCTTTAAACTCAAAACTTCATCATTCAGAATATAGCCATTCTCGTCTCTTATAGCATTCAATACTAATATAAACTACTCGAAATACTAATTCTGCGCAAACAAAATCGCGGGCACCAGCTAGTATCCAATAAATTGAAGTGCGATTTAGTGAGCTGAGTACTAAAGCAATAGCCACGTGAGCCATATTTCTTCATTCTCTAGTAAACTTTGCGTAGTTAATAACACCAAATCAGACATATATTTGTATTAAATAGATAATGTAAAATAATAAAGTTATGGTGTTAGTAAACTATACGCTAACGTTATTAACAGAGTTTTCTTAACCTTATAAAACATTTAACACATATAATGTTTAAAACACTAAATTCTAGTGCCGTCACTTGCTTGTAAAAGAAGGTACAGAGTGACAAAGCAAATTCATCCGTAGGCTGCATTGTTATATTTAGAATTTTACACTTAAAAAATTCGTGTACCATTTTCATCATCATCTATCAAAAAGCCTTACACAAATCCATTCCCGAACACAGCTCTCCCCCAAGGAATGCTACTAAAGCAAGTTTCTGAATCGCTAGTCGCACTATTTAGTGGAAAGCCATCCCTAGACTTCGCTTACCGGTATGAGGCTACGACTTGAGAATCTATCTTCTCCATCGGTTGTTGGTTTTTCAAGCCAGCCATTTGGTTGGTCGGCCGACTCTTTACCACTTCTGACTACTAATTTATTTCTCTATGTCGATTAATAATTTTCTTATCTATTATATTATTCTGGGCTTACAATGCAGAGAAACTGTGAGCATAGCCTTATCCATAACACACTGAGTCACTTTGAGAATCTAGTTAGTAGTAGCTCCAACTATGACTTAAATGGGTACTTTTAGTAAATCCCCTCAATCTCACTCACAATCTCAGGTGTCCCGGAATTGACACTACCACAGTCGGTCTTCAACTTCAACAGTTGGCACTTCTCATCAGACAGATGTCTGTAAAAGAACTTAAAGCCTCGGTTCCACTTGATCGTTTCTTCTTTACGATCTGTATTGAAGTTGCGAAAGTCTCGCCATGTATCGCTCGCATGTATTTGGAGATCTGTATATTAAGTTAACTGAATTCTGTTATATCCGCTGAGGATTGCAGCCTCATTTCCGTTTAACAACCATGAGATTCAGAGTGTGATCAGGGAGTTTTTGGGGTCTTCTGAAACTGCGCTTGCAGAACTTAGCTCCGACTATTTGGACAGTTTCCACGAGTTTATCATTTATATAATTTTATCAGTTTCAGGGCTTTGGGGTTCGGGGTCAGAGCACGAAAGATGGAGGATGCTAGAGAGCCCTGGCTTCATTATCCGTGTTCTCTAACCTAACATTAAAGCTTACTGCACATCTTACGTAAGAGATATCAGTCTCCGAAATCTCACCCTCGCGGTCACTGAACAGTTGCCATCTGGTCGTTATAATGAAGTCAATCTCATTTTTTATTGAACCATCGAGGCTTGACCAGGTACACTTTCTGTGGGGCCGCTTCTGGAAGAAAGGGTTCATCATAAAGAATCCCTCTTTTTCATGAAGTAATTCAGCTGTTCACCCCTTGAGTTCCGATTTCTCGTGGTCCAGAAGCCTTTAGCTCACTATTTTCTCTTGTGCCTGGTTTTGCGGTTAAGTCTCTCATTAGCATTGTATAGTGGGGTTTTGGAAGAATGCATGTCCCCCATCTCTTCGGACGTAAGATAATCTTGTAATAAATCAGCACAACTTGTCTATCATTACTTTTTAGCTTCAGGACCTTCTCGTCAGTCCTTAGGGTGAGTGTATTAAATGATACCACGTCGAGTCATCTAACAACCCAATCTCCACCGAAAATTCCTGGCACCCTCTGCCCCGCCATCACCATGGTTGTCACCGTAGCCAGGAATAGCGGGGCCACCTAAAACGGGGAGTCGTTTATTTGTACCTTTTGTCATGGAGGTTATATTTCCATAGAATACTTACTAACTGACTAGTACCTATAAAATAAATTGTTATTAGAAAGACTCTGCAGCCTATCTCCTGGTTTGTTTCCCACTGTCGTCTCTTACGACATCCACGAAGTGATGAGGAATAATAGATATTCGTACACCGCCGTCACACGGTGAAACATTTTATAACAATACATTTATATTATGTTTATGCAGTAAATATGCCTTAGCGGCCACTTAGACCTTGTCTAGATAAAGCCCATATTGTTACCTTGAAACAGAGTGTTTCCACGCTCGTGCAATTTGTATTTAGATAACAATTAATATAAAATTGGTATCACCTTCATTTTGTGACTTCAATAAAGATTTCGAGCACCTATGTCAGGCGAATAAAAGAATATACCTATATCCCTTGGTTCACATTAAACTTATCGTGTTGATAAATCAAACTCACGAATATAAATATTTTTTAGGTTTATCCATATTACAATATTGAAAAACTAAATGGTTACAAAAGGATTTCTTTTTGTATATGGTATATCAAAATCGAAATAATATAACCGCTACTGATTAAAAATCAGAATTAAAATACAAAATTTGAACCCTTATTTATGGTGATGGGGCATTCCAAATTTATTTTTAGGGGTCAATATTTAAAAAGAGTTGCAAACTTAAAAGTTAAGATATTGATCATTCTGAATAGGAAAGAAATAGAATATCGGTTGTATATTATATATATATCGGTTACCGTCTCATCGGATTATGAGAGTGAGGGAATAGATAGTGCACCTATGCTTGCGCATACACTTTTGCACTATAATCCTGTTCTGCGCCGATGGCTAGTCTCCGTTCAGACTGGCCACCGTGACCGAAATTCGGTCTATAGGTCATTATTATTATATGTATCGTAAAACATAATATAACATAACATAAACACTCACGCCTGTCACCCAGAGGGGTAGGCAGAGACTACAGACTTCCATTTGGCAAGATACTGACACACCTCTTTCGCCTCCTTCACTTACCGTAAAACTCTACATAAATACGATACTTAAAATATTCAGTATGTATAATTTTATGCCAAGTTAACAGTCAGTTTAAAGTATGGACTACGATGGTTATTTGAGTACCTACAGAACTAGAGTTTTCATACTCTAGTACTGTACACGAATAACCAACCTAACCAACTAATGTTTGTCCATGAGCAACCAATATGTAAATCCGAATGTGGGAGTAACGTATAAAAAAAAAAACAAATAATAAAAATGATATGTCATCTCTGAGAATGATGGGATAGCTCTGACCTTGTATTAATATAATATGTTCCCCATATCCTACAAATTGTAGCCAGTAGGTGTATTGCTACTTGGCGGTAGTAAAAATTAGAGAGACTCCAAATTTTTTTAAATATAAAATTAAATTAAAACTACTTTTACGGATTTTATCGCGTTTAATTTTTAAATGATTTTCAATTCCCGACGTTTCGGATGCTTTCCAGCACCCATGGTCACGGGGGACTGAGGTGACTGACGTCCCGATGTCAATGTTAACCCGGAGTACCTTCAGCTTTTTAATTATTGTTTACGGTCCAATCTATGCAAAATGAACTTACTTTGTCTTGAAGTCTTGCAGTGGTATGCTTGGGTTTAGTTTTAATTTCATTAATTACAGGGTCCCAAGCAGTTGGTAGTACCCAGCCTCCTTCCTTATTGAAATTAGGAGCTCACGAATATCCTCGGTAGGAATTGATGTTCTTTCGAGAGGATTTGTGGTATATTAAAACTGATGTAATGGTTGGGGCCGCCTAGGATGTGATCACAAACTGCAGACTGATCATATCCTAGGCGATAATTTTAAAATTAAACGCGATAAAATCCGTAAAAGTAGTTTTAATCATTGTGTAGTGTTCGCATAAATATAAGAAATCATTATGTAAAATTGAGGTTACAAACGGAGTTATACTCCTGTGGTAAGTAATTACTGCAGGCTATGGAAATCTGCAACCAACTTCATACCAAATAAGTTACAGATGCGTCGTTACCTCTAATGACAGATATGAAATACCTTACAGCCCGTTATATTGCGGCCCTCTATACCCTCAGAACGGAACAACAGTGCACGCCCTACCGCATGACGCGTTATATGAAAAGACCTCCCTTATTGCTTATTAATATTACTAATGTTCCATTTTTAAAATTATGGTTGAAACATTTTACCAAATAAATTGAGAACAGATCAAATCATAAGTTAAAGTAAAATGTTGGTTTATGAACGAACGACATCACGCTTATGTTTGGAAACCTTGGCAACATGCCAGATAGTTATTTCCCGTGTCTGGGGTATGCAACAAAATTGTTTGGCAATGCGGAAACTTTGTTTATCTGAAAGATTTCGTGTTTTTGTTTATGCTAAACTAAACGGAGGAAAGAGCAAAAGTTTTCGGACTACTCTCATATCTGACATCTGTAGGTATCGTAAATCCTGACGATAGATTTGAGTTCGTTCCCATCAAGGCATGTCGTAACAAAGAATCCGTTTCAATGTTGTTGATACAGATAAAATATTTGTAGCTAATTTGGAATACGGACAATATACAATAAATTGTTTAAGCGAGTTTAACTTTTTGTTATATTCTAAAAAATAAATTTAAATCGAAGAACAATTAACAGTTGCTTTTCGATATTTATCTTATATTGTTTTATCTGGTATCTACTAGCTTGCTCGGCAGATGCTGTGGTGCCATTTCTGGCACGTGGCCACTGCAAATTCACTCCGGATTTTTTAGTGTCAATATAAAAAAATATTAATAACGAGATCTCTATACTCGCCACCTATCATGTGCTTTTCTTTTTGAGAATAAAATTAATATAATATATTATGAAAATGCGTCATTTAGTATGAATATATAATTTGTTAGTAACTTGACTATACGACAACATTTTGGATCCTAGTATACCTATGAACCATCTCGACAAAATAAATTTACTGTGTAAATACATAGAGCTTTACTACGAGTTCGGCGGTGATCGAAGTATTTATTCTATAAAAGAGGCATATCGATGGCGTGTTACCGTAACATCCTATTAAATTCCACTGATGAAAATAGGTGGCCCCAATTGATTGCCTCACAGGGAGGATATTTGCCATAGTTGCCACACTTGGCCAGCGAATTGGCAACCGGAGCGTTTTATTTTTAGTCGTTGTTAGGAAGACGCTGCTGCCTATTTCCTGATTTGTTACCCTCTGTCTCCTCTTACGACAACCACGAGATGATACGGGGTAGTGAATATTCTTAGGAGCAGAAACTTTTTTATTCAATACAGATTATAAAAAATACTTATTGAAAGTAGCTATAATATTTAATTACCAATAGTTCGGAAAAAGCCTCTGTCTTCGGATGAACCAGCAAGAAACCCAGCAGACATTTGTAAAAACAAAACAGATTACGATCATGCATGTAATACAATATATCAACACAAAACCAATTACAAATAGATTGGTAGCGATCACCTTTCCCAGGAGTTATGATCATCCATGAATTCCCCAAAATTATAATAAACCTTTTTATACAAACTTAGTTTAATAAAGTTTTTTAACTTTTTGCGGGTCAAGTTTTGTATATTTCCTGGGATTTTATTGTAAAAGCGTATAATACATCGCCCCAAGAATGAATTAGATACTGACTCGATGGATTCGAGTAACTGGTACTAATAGCTTGTGTCTGTTTCTAGTATTTACAGAATTAATGTCAGTTGTTTTTGTGAAACTACTTTTATTTTTGTGTACGAACATTATATTTTCATAAATGTGTTGAGAGGACAAAGTTAATATATTAATTTTCTTAAAGGAGATATATGAAATTGCTTGCTTGACATTGCTCGTAATAGTTATACAAACAAATGTAGTTAATAAAACGATAAACTATAAGCATAATTAAATAATTTTTATATCTGTAACATATGGGACCATAATAAAAACATTATTTAAACTGAAAAACGAAAGCTAATACTTTTACTATAAAAAATAAAACTTTTTTAAATATTTCTCTGTATAAAAATAACATTAATTATCAAACATATCATAATATTGAAACATTGAATTGAAGGCGAATCTGTAATTTAAATTCAATTGATAAATGTATAAATTAACATGTGTTTTTACTTTAAGTTTTTAACACTAAACTTCACTACAGTTAGAAATTTACACGAAATCAATATCAGGTAAGTAGGGGGTCTACCCAACACGGAAAAACATGGCAAGTATCTACGACACAAAAAAGTTTGGGGAACTCTGAGATAAATACTGAATAAAAGAAATCTATTTAAACAATCGATTGAATAGGCTATGTTATAAGACTAAAAAACAGCCTGTTGCTAAGGAGACTTAATTTGCTAACTTCGAGTTTTAACTTCTCAAATGCATTTCTTGGAGCATTCCTTGGGAGAGGCCTTTGTTCAACAGTGGACTTGTGAAGGACTGTAGTGGGTTAAGATTTAGAATAGTTTGATGAGAATTTAGGGGAGAAAAGAGTTTTATTTGGTAGAGGTTTGGTCCCCGATTATAGCCATACCACTCACATTAAAGGATAATGCACCGTTTTCGGGAAAATAAATAAAAAGCTATTACAACCTTTGTAAAATTTAGAATCGTTTGACAGGGGTAGAGCCACGCGGCAGCTTTGCTGGTGCACGTATGGGCCGGCTCAAACCGGGGTGGTACCACGACCTCACAGAATACCGGCGTGAAGTGGAAGCTCAGCTTCCACGTTTCGTCTGGTGATTGTAGGTGGCCGGAGGCCAAAATCCCCCCCCCCCATCAACATGGTAGCGAAATTAAATGATGACAGACTACCCCAGGAGGGTACCAGCACCCCAGTATTCTGGGGGGGGGGGGAAATTCCGCTCAAGACTACAACTGCTAGGGGCAAACGGAGCAACAAGACCAAGGCGACCCCTGCCACGCTGTCCGTGAATTTCTGCAATATCAGGGGACTTCACTCTAACATAAACGCCATCCACTACCATCTCGAGACAGCGAGGCCGGCTCTGCTCTTTCTGACCGAAACGCAGGTGTCCTCTCCAGCCGATGTCTCGTACAAACTGGAACACTCCTTTGTGCCTCGGGCTGGTGTTTGCGTTTACGTCAGAGAGGACATCTGTTCTCGACGCCTCGACAGACTTGAAGGTTCGGACCTATCCATCCTTTGGCTACGCGTTGACAGCGACGACCATTCGCGCGTCTACGGGTGCCTCTATAAGTCCCATAGCGGTAATGCCGAAACAGACCGACTCTTCGACCACGTCCAAGTGGCTACAGATTCGTTGCTACAGCAGATCCCCTCCGCAGAGATCGTGATCCTTGGCGACTTTAACGCCCATCACGCCGAATGGCTTGGTTCACGTTTAACCGATCATGCGTGGAGATCTGTTCATGATTTTGCCTTGGCATATGGCCTGACACAACTGGTTATTGTACGGGATTCCAGTTGTGGAGGATCATGCACCTTCCCTGTTGGACCTTCTGCTGACCTCTTACCCAGACGGATATCAGATTTCCGTCGACACCCTTCTAGGCTCCTCGGACCATTGTCTTGTCCGGAGTGTGGTGCCACTCACGCTGAAATCACAGTTGCATTCTGCAGGCTGCCGCCGTGTTTGGCACTATAGGTCAGCCAATTGGGATGGGATGCGGTCTTTCTTTGCATCCTACCCTTGGGTTTGCTTCTTGCCGTCGATCCAAACGTTGTGGCGGATTCTGTCGCTTATGTGGTACTTCAGGGTTTAGAACTTTTTATTCCTTCCTCTGTGGTGCCCATTGGAGGCAAATCTCAGCCATGGTTTGGTCGATCCTGTAAAATAGCATCATGCTATAAGCATGAGTGCTACCAAGCCTAGGCTGACGCATCAGCGTCCCGAGATGTAAACACCAGCGCTCTAAAAAAGAAGTATAATTCTACCTCTAGGTCCTTCAAAAGAGTCTTTGCCAAGGCAAAGTCAGAGCACTTAGGCAGAATTGGCGAGAAACTAGTTCGCTTTCCTTCTGTAATGCACGGGGCATTCTGGTCTCTTGCCAAGGATGTCCAAGGGAATTTCTGTCAGCCATCTCTTTCATCTCTGCACAGGGAAGACGACTCACTGGCCCATACCACAAAGGAGAAAGCCGAGCTGCTAGGCTCTTTCTTCCAACTCGACTCTCGATGACGGGGGAGTACGCCGTCGACCATCCCGCGGTGTGAGTGCTCCATGCCGGAAGTTCAGTTCACACAGCGCTCGGTTCGCAAAGCACTCCTCTCCCTGGACATCCACAAGTCGAGTGGGCTTGACGGAATCCCCCCAATTGTGCTGAGGACGTGTGCTCCAGAGTTGGTACCGGTTTTAACGCGTCTTTTCCGGTACTCCTACTCCCTAGGCGTAGTCCCAAAATCATGGAAGACGGCTTTCGTCCACCCGATCCCTAAAAAAGGCTACCGCTCAGACCCGTCCAACTACCGGCCTATCGCCATCACCTCCTTGTTCCCCAAAACAACGGAGTCCATTGTAAACTGCCAACTCATGAGATACCTTGAGGGTCACCAGCTGATTAGTGATCGCCAATACGGTTTTCGCCGTGGCCGGTCAGCTGGTGATCTTCTGGTCTACCTAACTCACAGATGGGCGGAGGCAGTAGAGTCCAAGGGGGAGGCATTAGCCGTTAGTTTGGACATTGCGAAGGCCTTCGATCGGGTTTGGCACAAAGCGCTTCTTTAGAAGCTCCCTTCCTATGGGCTTCCTAGGGGCATACAGCACTGGTGATGCTCTTTACACCGGCGGAGCCGCCGGTGCCGGCACAAACTTGTGTCTGAAGTCGAGCCTTTGCTGAACAGAGTCTCAGATTGGGGGCGACTAAATCTAGTCCAGTTTAACCCCCAGAAGACACAAGTTTGCGCGTTAACCGCTAAAAAGAATCCCTTTGTCGTATCTCCTCAGTTTCAAGGCACTTCCCTTGTTGCCTCAGCCAGTATCGGAATCTTCGGCGTCGACATATCGAGTGACGTGCAGTTTTTTGGTCACTTGGAAGAGAAGACCAAATTGGCCTCTAAAAAGCTTGGCGTGCTCAGCAGTGAGTATTTTATGCCGGCACACCGCCTGAAACTTTACAAGGCGCAGGTTCGGCCCTACATGGAATACTATTCCCATCTCTGTGCTGGGGCTCCCCAGTACCAGCTCCTTCCACTTGACCGCATCCAGCGCAGAGCGGCTCGAATCGTCGACGACCGAGTGCTTTCCGATCGGCTCGATTCACTGGCACTGCGAAGTGCTCTGAGGAATTGTTCGGATTAATCCCAGCCGCCAAATTTCGTGAACACATTACGCGGCAAACGTCCCGATACCATCCACACCATCTGGATGCTTGGCGGTCCACTATTGTAGGTTTCAAAAGGAGTTTTCTTCCGCGTACAGCCTCTCTGTGGAATAGTTTACCACCGGCGATTTTTCCGGACCGATACGACCTGGGGACCTTCAAGAAAAGAGCTTACTCCTTACTAAAGTGCCGGCAACGCACCTGCAATTCCCTTGGTATGCGGTTGATCATGGGCGGCGGTAGTCACTTAACATCAGGTGTGCCGCATGCTCGTTTGCCCCCTCTTCTATAAAAAAAGGGAGGCATGGGATGGAAGAAGGGGGAGTGTCCACTTAGCCCCAGTACCACTCCCATCAAAGGTAGTGTCCGTCCTTGAGAAGAATCCAAAAGAAAATCCTATAGACCTAACCTCAAAATGATAGCATTTATCGTGGCCGGCAGGAGGGGGAGGGAGAGAAGGAAGCAGTGTTGTCTCTTATCACAAGTGTAAGGACTTCTCAGTGCTTAAGTGTTTCTGGGTGGTAAAAAATAACCACGTAGGTTGTGTCAACCTTCTAACCTATTTCAACTGAAAGTATTTTTGGATGTTTAAGTATTTTTGTGCGGTAAAAGAAAAATAACCACAAAGGTTCAAACCTATTTTGGCAGAAAGTATTTCTGGGTGCTCAATTAAATCAAGTAAGAAGAGCAATTAACGGCGAAATGCGTAAAAATCACTACGTCATGCGATTTGATACTTGACATAGTATAGACCAAAGAAAAATGAAAATACCATAAAAGTATAATAATGTGACACTAATCTATGGCATGTTTTTACGTCCTTGTCGCGCTTACACGAAATTCTGTATGATACCCAGCTTTCATTGTAATATTGCATACGTTTTTCCACGTTTTACACATTTCAAGTTTCTTATTTATTCGAAAACGATGCATTACCTCTTAACGCGAGTGATATTGTTATAATCGATGACCAAACATCTATCAAATAAAACGCCTAACTACCCTAAACTCCTGCCCAACTAGTTATTCTAAATCCAACCCCTGAAATAATGATGATGGTATATACATGGCTTTTCTCTCAGATTACAGGACAGTAGGTTTTTCCGCCCATATTAAGTCAATAATGTTGTACTTGGGTTTAGAGAGGAATAGAACAGACAAGGTATAGCCTCCGGCTGCTTTTCTAGATGAAATTTTATTGATAAATGTGAAAATAACTAAACAATTAAAAAGGTTGAGTATTATTTTCACTTTATTTAATAATAACTACAGAACTGCATCCTCTATAATGTATTCTTAACAAATTATCTCAAGACTGAGTGTTTTTTCTACATGACCTACAAATTGTAAAAAGTAAAATAAAAACAAAACCCCAGGTCCTACAAAAATATGATTTCTTGACATAAGTAGCAAATGTTTAAATCTTCAAAGTAAGACATATTTGAACTTTGTTCACGCCGGGCCCAAACTTATATAAAAGCAAGTTAATCTCCTTATGTCTAAATGACTCTAGATTTTAAATCAGAGATTACTCTTGATAGCCCTCTTCTGTAAAACAAATATTATTTCATTCTCATTCGCGTGTCCCCATAGCAAAATACCTGCCACTAGACGGTTCATTTAGGTGCCGTGTAGTAGTAGCTAAATAGAACCCAGATTAAGAGACGATATCTATTCATATAATGAATTTGGATCGAAGTCGTGTCTGTAATTATAATATTTTCTGAAAAAAAAAAGCCAAGGGACTAAATAAAGGGCAAAATTCTAAAAGCCAAATTAGTAGTTTTTAGAATTTTTGTCTGTCTGTTTGTGTATACACGATTTACGTAAACGTACTACTGAACAGATTTCCGTGAAATTTTGTGTGTAGGTAGCTAGGGATCTGGGGCAACTTATAAGCTACTTTTTATTTTATTACGGAACTTCAAAAAAGGAGGGATAAGTACTTTCCCTTCATTAGATGTTTAATTTAACATTAAGCTAAAACTAGTTTTAACTGTTGCGTAATAAATTGAACTACGTCGACAATATTAAACTAAACTATGATTTTGTATCAAGTGCGATATACGTAATTGAAAATTAAGTGCACTGTGAGATTTTTATCTCTAATGGGTGGAATAGTTCGTGATACCTTTAAATAACTAATTACTAGGTTTTTTAAAGTTTTTATTAGTTTTATTTAAGTAAATTCCGTGTAGCTCACCGTAAGATTTCAAAACACAAAAACAAAAAGTGTAAGATTTCCACGAGGAACGATGAAATATGTAACGAAATTTTATTTGCTTACTTTCCACGTGCTCAGTGAAATGGTAACGAAACCTTGATGTTTGAGTAGTTTTAAAAAAAGATGTGTGAATATGTGTGAACCGCTATTTCACACCATGGGTAATAAGGAGCCCTGTGCACGGACGTAAGACGTATGTAAGCTGATTCATTCCTTTTAAACTATTAATGAGACTTTTATAAGAGTTTTTCATATATTACGATAGCTTTCATATTATCAGATATAGGTTTTTTTTTTATTGTACAAGGTGACAAACGAGCACACAGTTCACCTGATGGTAACTGGTTGCTGTGGCCCATAGACATAACATCTTTCCTTGATTTCGAATCAAAGTGCTGATGCGTTGTCACCCGTGAGGACTAAGATGGAATGCCTCGATTCCAGCAAAAAGGGTCTCCGGTTCTCTACACTTATCATACGAAACACAGCAGCGTTGAGCTGCTATTTCACGCTGGTATTCTGTGAGAGCGTATTCCTTCCCCGGTCGAGCCGATCCATTCGTGCTACAACTATACTACTAATATAACTGCAGCATGGCCCTACCACGTCAAAACTTACCTATTTTTTTTGTTTCATACTGGTTTCATGGCTGACATTAGTTAATGCAGTACTATAAATATTAAAGGAAGCAAATTTTAAACACAGGTTTATTTCTATTTTAACTTTGAGTAGGGCTGCATAAATAGAATTTTGATAGTCATCTGTAAAAGTAAATATCACATGGTACGTATTATTAAGCAACCCAAATTCGATCCGCGCTGACATCACTCATATTTTAATTACAATTTGAAGTTTCGATTTACCACTTTCTCGCATATCTGAGAAGTTAAAAAAATATTTCAGAAATCATTTTTAGGTATATTGTATTATTTTGGGTAAGTAGTATTAGTATATACGAGCCATGGTAGCTCAGATGGTTAGCGCTTACTGTAAATTTCACAGTACGCGAGCAACCCGGGTTCGATTCCCGCCGACACCAATGAAATTGTTAATTGCAATTATAAGTGCTGATTTACCACGCGCTCAGCGATGAAGGAAAACATCGCGAGGAAATCTGCATGTCTGAGAAATAAGAAAAGTAAAGTAAAGTAAAGTTACAGCCTATATACGTCCCACTGCTTGGCACAGGCGAAGTTTCCGCCGCGCTGCCCCAATGCGTGTTGGCGAATTTCACATGTCTTCGAAATATTTTTTTTCTTATTCCTCAGACGTGCAGGTTTCCTCACGATGATTTCCTTCACCCCCGAGCAGGTGGTAAATCAGCACTTAAAATTGCAATTAAAAATTTCATTGGTGCCGGCGTTAATCGAACCCAGGTTACTCGCGTTCTGTTATATTTGCAGCGAGCGTTGACCATGTGAGCTACCACGGCTCTCTCTTCTTTTTTTCCGAGATCAGAAATAAGAAAAACAAATTTGAAGACATGAGAAGTTCGCCAACTCGCCTTGGAGTAGCGCGGCGGACTCTTCCTTGCCCTAAAACCCTCTCATAAATGAGAGGAGGCCTGTGGCATCTATATAGGCTGTAATTTTAACTTTTTACATTTTTAGGTTATGTGAAGTCGATCATCTCGCGTTGGATTCAACTCAATCAAATATATTTTGTCCTAAGACTTGCTGCACCCTGTGCCCAGTTAGATGTATAAAGGCTACTAGTTTTAACATTTAATAAGGCTGTTGACTGCTGACCATAGGCTTCCCCCATTTTTTGTCAACAGGCCAAATATTTGGAGTATTGACGCATTGACGCTAGACAAGCGGCGTCGCCTTTTAAGACGAATCAAATAACGCATACAAACACTATGCCGTGTATTAACAAAGACTATTCAATCCAACATCATTTTGTTAAAACCATGTCAAGTTTAATTATGAATATTCTGTAAATAACGCATTTGTGATTCCAGGGCAATTTAGCCTTTATAAAGACAGATCAGATGATAAGCCCGATATAAATAAGGTGTCGTTTGACGTATGATATTAATGCAATGCTGATAAACTAAGTTATGTGTTTTTGCAGCATATTGCTAAATTTCGATAACTGACGTCGATCATAGATACAGAAAGCGGGATGTCTCTACAAGTGATCCAATTTTGCTAATTTGGGCACGGAATAGTATTGATGTTTCTAAATTAAAGCCCGAAATAAAACAAGATATGGGCAGCAGTTTCTTTTTGATAACATCTAAAAATAATAAAAACTGTGATATCCAACCCGTCTGCCAAGCGTGGTAACTATAGCATATTAAGCAATACCCTAACAAGCAATCTATCAGAGAGGTCTTTGTTCCGCAGTAGACTTTTCATAAGCTGTAATGATGATGATGATGAAACAGACACATGTGGCCCCAAACCCCCCAAACCTTGTAGTGTAACTTTATAGCTTTTTTGGAAAACAAGTTCATTTAAACATGGTAAATATTTTCTGTTTGAGATGGAAAAATAAATCGTATTTCAGAGTTATAATTGCGGACGGATGAAATTACAAAAGGGTTAATTACGTTACGCTATTGGACTTAGTTGAGGTAGTTTGAATAATTAACCTTTCAGCCTTTTAGAGTTTTGAAATTGGGATCGATAAATTAATTAAGCATAACGTTTGTTATGTTATACTTTTATTGTTGTTAAATTTTGTTAAATGAAAAAAGTGACTTTCAATAAGTATTATTTATAATCCTTATTGAAAAAAAGGTAAAAAAAATCTCAAGAGGCCATATCTAGGCTAAAAATCAAAGTGTATACGCCATTTGACATTTATTTCCCAAAAGAGTAAAATTCAGTCAATATGAGAAATACAAGTTACATATTAAGTTTAGAAACAAAGAAAAAGGACTGTACACAGGACGCTCGACAATATTACTATAATAATTTAACGCAACCGATAGCAGTTGTTTAAACTTAGGTGCAACCAATTTATACATGACTAAAAATAGGCGTGGCATTCGGTTAAAAATGTAAGTACAACAAAATCTGAATAATACTTTTTTTTTATTTTATTTTGTCAAATATATGAATACAATCAAGTAATAACCGCGACAGTAGATCAAAAACTATAACTACTCTTGTATATGTCAACAAAATTAATATATTGGTATACAGCGATCACCTCATTCGCATGAGTTTACATAGTTACAAAATTTTACTTATTAAATTTTTCCGGAAGTTTTTTTCACTTTTCTTTCATATTTTGATACAGTTGATTAAAATCTACCAGCCGTTTCTATCCATCAGCTTTTGTTTTTCGTACACAGCTTTTAGTATTTTATGCGAGGGTAGGCGCGCATTTACGAATTTAACACAGTGTTGATATCAGTTAAGATAAAATTTTAGCAATGTCTACATCAAGGAGACGTTGTTTAAACGATTCGGAGTGTTTTTGCTTTATTTGTGGTGAATATGTTTTTAAAAATTATAGAAAATTGGTGACAGATTTCGTAAAAATCGCGTATACCGACTATTTTAAAGTACAAGTGTGTAATTTGGGCAAGCCGTGGGTGGCTAAAATGGTTTGTAAAAATTGTGATGTTAGTTTGCAACAATGGTTAAGTGGAAAAAGAAGTTCCTTGAAGTTCACAACCCCCATGATCTGACGAGAACCGAAAAATCCCCATGATAATTGCTTTTGCGTCGTTAATGTAAACGGTATTAATTCAAATAACCGCAATAAATAGATTTGTCATGATTTACCGTCTGCTAAACGACCAACTTTGGTACCCATTCTAGTTTAAAAGCCTATACAACCAGTTTTACATTCGATATCTTGAGAAACTTGGTATAATGAAGCAGTTTGTCAAGGCACTTGATACAAATGGCGACTGTTTTGAGTATGTTGCACAGAAATTTACTAGCCTAACTACGAAAAAATAAAAAAAGCTGGAATATTTGATGGACCATAAATACGTCGGCTAGGTAATGATGAAAATTTTGTTAAAACAATGAATGAAAAAGAGTCAATAGCATGGAAATCATTTGTGCGAGTAATGAAAAACTTTTTTGGGACTCAGAAACTAAAGCACCAAACTACCAACACTTGGTCCAACATATGTTGGTATGTCTGAAGAATCTTGGTTGCAACATGAGCGTAAAACTTCATTATTTACACTCCCATCTGGACCACTTTCCTGAAAATCTTGGGCACTTTAGTGATGAACAAAGAGAAAGATTCCATCAAAAAATTCGCACCATATAGGAACCATATAAGGGCAGATGGGATGTGCATATGATAGCAGATTATTGCTGGAGTTTGAAAAGAGACCTACCACAAGTATCACATGCAAGAAAATCATAAAAAATCATTTTTGGCGGCTTCCAAAAATTAAATAGTTTTTATGGTATTGTAAAAATTTAAAAATGTAAAAGTTACAATTACAGCCTATATAGATGCCACAGGCCTCCTCTCATTTATGAGAGGGTTTTAGGGCAAGGAAGAGTCCGCCGCGCTGCCCCAAGACGAGTTGGCGAACTTCACATGTCTTCAAATTTGTTTTTCTTATTTCTGATCACGGAAAAAAAGAAGAGAGAGCCGTGGTAGCTCAGATGGTTAACGCTCGCTGTAAATATAACAGAACGCGAGTAACCTGGGTTCGATTCCCGCCGGCACCAATGAAATTTTTAATTGCAATTTTAAGTGCTGATTTACCACGTGCTTGGCGGTGAAGGAAATCATCGTGAGGAAACCTGAATGTCTGAGGAATAACAGAAACAATATTTCGAAGACATATAGGCTGTAACTTTACTTTACTTTACTTTTCTTATTTCTCAGACATGCAGATTTCCTCGCGATGTTGTCCTTCATCGCTGAACACGTGGTAAATCAGCACTTAAAATTGCAATTAACAATTTCATTTCATAGAAGCGAAAGAGGTATGTCAGGATCGTGCCAAATGGAAGTCTGTAGTCTCTGCCTACCCCTCTGGGTGACAGGCGTGAGTGTTTATGTTATGTTAAAGTAAAATAAAGTTACAGCCTATATACGTTATTATATATATATATATATATATATATATATATATATATATTAGGACAAATGAGATTAGCAACCGCAGTTTTATTTTTATATGTAGTCGTAAGTAGGAAGACGCCTATTTCCTGCTTCGTTTTCCTCTATCGCCTCTTACGACACCCACGGGATTATATTAGGTAGTGAATATTCTGAAATCGTTACTACACGCCATCACACGGTAGGGTATGCTGATACCCTATGAGGCAGTCTATGTGGTAGGTGTAGCTTTATCAATAGACTTTGAAAATAATAATAATGAAGATGATTTTCTCAGTGAAAAGCTTACAATAAACGATTATTTAATTCGGAAGTCATTAATTAATTTACCTGTAATTTGCCTGTATATTTTGTCAATATAATTTAGGTCCACCGCTGGACATAGGCCTGCTGAAACAGGATGGTAGGTGTATTTACGCTACCATCAAATAAACTAGAGTTAGATCAGCACTAACTATCTGCTAGTTTTGTAGCCATGCATGAATTTATATAGTAAGTAACCAATAGTAAAGTTACTTTTTGTGTGCAGGTTGTGAGCTCACCACTATGGTCATGGTGCCGCGCGGGCTGGATATTCACTGACTGTTTTTTACTTCTTAGCGGGACACTCACGGCGCATCGAATATCAAGTGACAACGATTCCGGAGCATTTAAAAGGATCTTCTCCAGATATCTTAGGTAATACTTTTGTATGTATTTGGTCTATTACGTTTTTCATATTCTTCTTTATATATTTTCAATTCTTCTTCATTTTGAAAGTTAAAGAAAAATAGCTAATAATAATATTTTTACAAAGTTAAGGACTTAAAATTTTAAGTCAGTTCAAAAAGAACAATGTTAGTTCTTATACGTACATCGTAACTCGAAAGAGTGTTAAAACTATGGAGGGTGTTGCATTGCTTAAACGCAATGATAGAATACCTTGTATGAACAGGCCTTAAATATTTTTTTTTTATAGAAGAGGGGGCAAATGAGCATACGGTTCACCTGATGTTAAGTGACTACCGCAGCCCATGAACAACCGCAACACCAGGGGAATTGCAGGTGCGTTGCCGGCCCTTTAGAAAGGAATAAGCTCTTTTCTTGAAGGTTCCCAGATCGTATCGGTTACAAACATTTTTTAAGTTTTTTTTTCACGCCTTACATAAATACAATATAATATACAATGTTAATATATAACATAGTTTATAACTTATTTTCTTCCGGGTCTCGATCGGGTTCCCGCCTTGTCGTGGCTGCGGGGCTTAGTAGCCGTGCCTTGGTGACCCGCGGTGAACAAAGAGGAACATACTTGGCTGGCCCGAGGTGAAGGGCCGGCCCGAAGTGGCCACTCCGAGTGGGATTGGCAAGCCTACTTCGGATGTGTGCTGGTGGGCTGCGGCGAGAGGGTTGTCTTCTCCCCCTACCGCTGCAGCCGAGGTGGAGTCGCGGAGGAAGAGGAGAGTTGGTATGGCGGTGCGCCACTCGCCCTCTACTCCGCGACTTAAACGGGGCCGCACCGTTGATGCGGTGGTGGTGAGGCTGCGGGGAGAGAGGACTGTCGGTATTGCGACGCACCGCTCTCCCTTACCTCCGCAGCCGAATCTTAGTTGGTGGCGGAGACAGACCAGATCCACCGCTGGGGTCAGGAAGGCTTTTGCTTTTGAGTGCTCGTTTTTCCTGGCCCCATGGCCTTCGCGCATAGGACACGGGGACGTCCGTTGCGCGGGTGTAGTTGGAGGCCGTAGAGGAAGGCCGCCATGTGTTTTGGTGCGTCTTTCTTGAGAAGGTGAAAGGGGAGAAGTAGTCCTCTTCCGAGGAGGCGTCGCCATGGGGCGGCCGGCGCTGGTGCGACCGCGGATGTGTGCGAAAGTATTCCCGTGGCCCTGCCAATATGCGACGAAGGTGGAACACCATGGGGTTTTAGTCGGTGCGAGTCCGACATAACCCGTCCTTGCCCCCGCAAGGCGGCTATGCGTAGGCATTTCCCCATGCTAAAAAAAAAGAAAAGGTTGGTACCAAAGAACAAATAAATAGACCTTTTACTTACTTTTCGTTCAAGCACTAGTGTGTGCTTTTTTGTTCTAGATCTAAAGAGTTTACAGAGCCGACGTAATTACATTGGTTACATTGTGAGGTATTAAATTTTAGTCCTCAGTGGTCACAACGCATTTGTAGCATTAAAATTTAAATTGGTTGCCGATGTCTATGAACTGCTACTGCATAAAGTAGCCACTTACCATCATGTCAATTGTTAGTATGTTTATAAATTAATTTTATAATAAAAATATACTTCAAAAGATGCAAGATAGATTATCTTCTAAGATTTAATATGGAAAACTAAACTAAAAAAAAATCTAGTGACGAACTAGTTTGCCACTACGGTAGATAGCGAAGTTAGTTGCAATGGCAATGTATTAAAACGTATTAAACCATCATTTTTTTAGTTGCTAATTATGTTTATCGCTATAATGTTTTAACTTTATTATTATGATTTTCAATTATGACATACAGAAACATAATTAGCTTAGGTAGGTAGTGATACAGAACTAAGTTACTATAAATGGTTATTTTGAAATAACCGGCCAAATTTACAGAGAAGGTTTAGAATAAGTGTTATAAGCAAATGATGAAGATAAATTATAATTAAAAAATTAATTTCAAAAAATGTCAAAAAGTCTGTCCTTTTTATGTTTTAAATCAAAATGCATGGTAAAGTATTATTTAACTGATTTTAACGCTCACGCACACATTTGTAAGGGTCGATCCGTAGGCAAAAACGTTGCCCATAAATCACGTATCCACTATACGTGGTAGAGCCATGCTGCAGTTATATTAGAAGTATAGTTGTAGACAAAGATTTAAATAGTTAGATGCGCCTTCACCTTGAAAACTGTGGCATTATTTTTTGATGTGTTCGTTTAAAAGACACTGACGCGCGAACACTAATGCAATAGTGTCATCTCATATCTTACATAAATTGTGTATACTACTTTCTTTGTCGCACAAATGAGCACTGATTGCGAATGAGTGAGCTCACTCATTTGAGAATAGACACATTTCGGAGCGGTCACACTATCAAAGGCGCACCTAAATATTTAAATCTTTGGTTGTAGATAGATATCATAGATATCTGTGGACCACTGCAACCACTTACCATCAGGTCGACTGTGTGCTCGTTTGACCCTATCCTATAAAAAAGTCACATTCAATTTGGAATAATTTTAAATAAAAGTGAAATAAAATACAGTAACGTTATATCGTCATTGATATAATATTTGAACTTATGTTTATATTTTGACTTCCATTTGAAAAATAACCGTATTTTACATGATATTATTTTATGTGATAAAGTAAATAAATCGTTTTTTACGTTACCTTTTTGGAATACTTAATATTTTTATTACATACACCTTAAACGATTTTTTAGAGGACACTGAGTCGTCGGAACAGACAGAACGTCTACCTGGCCCGTGGAATAGGTACTACTATAATATTATTATGTATTATAGTATTCTATGGCCTGGCCCGTTACTATAGGTATATAATTTATATTGTAATATTATTTGATCTGAAGCAGTAGCGTTACTAATAAAAAAAATTATATAAATTTGTACCAAAGGCATAAAGTTTTAAACCGATTAAATTACGAAGTTAATCAGCTGTAAAACAGTCGAAGAAAAATATTATGTGTTAATAACCACGCGGGAACAGCTAGTCCGCTAATAAGTATGCAGTGTTTCTTTTTAATTCTCTTTTTTATTCTCCAGTGTAATATTACCATTGTTAAAATATGCATCCTGTGTTGACCTTTAATTACCAGGCACTAGTGTAATATTTTTTACTCTAATTTATTTCAATAATTAAACAAATATAACTTAGTTGTTTCATGAGTAAATAAACAAAAAAGAACTTTGCATTAAATCTTTATTTATTATCTTAAGTTCGCATGCGTAATATTTTTGTGGTTGTATATTATAATATTAGGTGCATCTGTTATCTTTTTATATTATTAAAACCAACGGCGGCAATGGCTAGCTGTGCTATTAAATACAATCAGGCGCATAACTATGACAAAAATGTATCATTTGTTTCAAACAAGAGTTATATTTAGGTTTTACAGTAGATCCCTGGTAATCCGACAATAATTTTGCAGTGCAGTGTCAGACTATCGAATTTGTCGGATTATAGAGTAATGCCTGAGACTCCAGAATTTTTTATGGAAGAGTACCTTGTAATCCGACAAATTACAGATCTAATAATAAGATTCTATATGTTAAAAAATGTACGTGAAAACCTCTGAAATCTACGTGAAAAACCGGGTTGACTCTTTTAATGCAATCCATCGAAAGAGGATAGCATCATTTATGTCCAGAGTTGACTTGTGTAGCAACTCTATTGTGCGTAGTTTGGCAGATAGGCTGATACAGACTGCAATGTACAGATGCTGGGTGAAAGTTGCTGAGTGACGATAGACTTTTGGAAATATTGCAACATGTCTATTCTTGCTATACTATATATTATATATATGCTATATTATATTTTCTTGTAAATATGGATCTCTGTGTCTGCAATAAAGGATTATTATGTTATTATTATTATTATTATATATATATATCTACTCTTCTCTGAGCACACTAACGAACAGCCTAACGCAATGGGATTTCATAAATTATAGCAAATATCTTACCCACGATCCAGTATATGTGGGAGAGCTACGTTAAGCAATGGACTTTGACAGACTGTGATGATGATGATGATGACGATTTCGTATAATGACTGACGACGCGGGAGTCTTTTTACTAGTATCGAGGCATTTCATCTTAGCCAACTTAGCCGGAGTGACGATTGAAGAATTTGCATTTTGTTTAATAAATTGGTAATAGATGTGTGGGTGTCTGTGGATCACAGAATGCATTTACCATCAAATGGACTGTGGGCTCATTTATCAACCTTACTTCTACATAGAAAACACTTAGTATCTTTTAAGCTGCTTCTCGTCATTGGTCTGGGTATTTACATCTGATATATTACGACGAATTGTTTTCCACTATGCTGGATGAACTTTTTAACTGCCTAGAAAAAAATAGGGTGTAACATGTGAACGGAGTAGAAGCCTATGGTGCTGATATTTTAGAGAAAAACAAAACAAAAATTTTGAATTAAATTATATAATTAATTAATTAAAATCTATCGAAATTCAAATCATATCCACCCTAATTTACGAATGGCAAAAAAGCAATAAATTTATTAGGCATCTTTGGCCTTGTCACTTCGCAGGGTCACGGGCTTAAAGTCAAAGGGCAAAGTAATTGTAAAAAAAATTTCAAACATTTAATTCTAAACAGATTTTCGGCCTGACTCGGTATTTGAACTTGGGATCTTATGATCAGTAGTCGCACTTACGACCACTAGACCAAGGAGGCAGTTAAAGCATGATATTATTTGATCCATCAATAGTTCACATAATAATTTGAATTTACATTAACTTGATTTGGTAATAACTTTCGAATAGCATTTATCTTCGAGTTTCTCTGTACTCTATACACCCGTTAATTTATTGACTCGGACAATTATCCTTAGTGTGTGATGATCACATTAAAAGCGTTAGCGTTACATTCACACACACCCTAACCCACCAACACACACACACATACACACACACACACACACACACACACACACACACACACACACACACACACACACACACACACACACACACACGCGCACACACACACACACACACACACACACACACACACGCACACACACGCACGCACGCACGCACGCACGCACGCACGCACGCACGCACGCACGCACGCACGCACGCACGCACGCACGCACGCACGCACGCACGCACGCACGCACGCACGCACGCACGCACGCGGACGCACGCACGCACGCACGCACGCACGCACGCACGCACGCACGCACGCACGCCGTGCACACACACACACACACCACACACACACACACACACACACACACACACGCACACGCACACACGCACACAAAAGAGACGCATTTATATTTCAATTTTCTAATTTATATTTCAAATCGTTTAAATTATTATATAGTGATTGACCTTTTGACTAGGCTATCTTTAAGTGGACTAGTTCTTGAAACATAGTTACGCTAGACCAGTGGCCAGGGGATCAATGAATTTACAAAAAAGGTTGCGTTGTAAATAAATTAATAAAGAAATTACGTATACTTTTAAATACTTAACATAAATGCACTTATTGTATATAACATCTGATATATTAAGATAATATGTGTTAAGAAATGCCAGTTATGTATATATTAGTTATGTATATAATATTATGGGTAAAGGCATCATTGAAAAATTTAAGGCGGACAAAAGTAACAAGGACGAGTAAAAGTTAAGCTAACATACTTTGATATAAGCATAAACTAGAGAGCCTTTAAGTGAGTGTTTAATAGAAGAAGGAGGATCAAAACGTATATAAATTAAAAATTAAGAATTTCGTGCATAAGTACGAAGTACGAGACTGCTATTCGAGAAATTTTTTTTACCTTCTATTCTCAGTTGTCATTCCTGGCAAATATGGCAAAAATTTCCTTACGAGCAACTGTACTATTACGTATTTTAATTAAGTCAATTAATTTACTAAATTTACGCATAAACAATATCATAATACGAAAAATAATCAGGATTGTTGTTACCAAAAATCTTAAGATTTTTTAAATTGTTTAAAAAATTGAAGTGATACTAACAGTCCACATACTGGCACTGCAGTCAATTTTTTTTTGTAGAATAAGGATGACAAAGAGCACACAGTTCACCTGATGGTAAGTGGATGCTGAGGCTCATAGATATCTACATTTATCCTCGATTAAGAATCAAAACGCAAATGCGTTGTCAACGCTGAGGACTAAGACGGAATGCCTCGTTTCCATTAAAAAAGAGTGTCTTGATCTCTACACTCACCATACGAAACACAGCAGTATTAAGCTGCTATTTTACGCTAGTATTCTGTGAGAGCGTGGTCCTTACCCGGTCGAGCCGATCCATTCGTGCTGCAACTATAATATAGCTGCAGCGTGGCTCTACCACGTATAAATGTACACTCGTCGCCAACTACAAGCAAATAAGGTTACTGAGATTCTGAGGACAATAATGGAACGCCTCGTAAACCGAAATTATGCTAGCTTGTTACATCATTTATACCAGAACACAGTAGTGAGTCTGAGCATTCCTGATATACTTAATTTCTGACCAGAACAAAATCTACGACTGCAGCTTGCCTATAAAAACAGCGTGTTACAGATAACAGCAGTCTGGACACTGATAGTTTAGCTACTGATTGCCAGCTCCAATCGATTTTTTTCCCATTTCGTTACGGTCTTTCTGAACATCTAATGTGATTTCTGACCAGCAAAAGCACTATGACTGTATATTGTTTATAAAGACCGCGTATTACGGTAGCTGGTACATTGATAGTTAGCTATACTCGCTATCAAATCTAGTTGAGTTTCTATTTTGTTTTGATTTCATATAATTTCTGACCAGAAACAAAATCTATGACTGCATTTTGTCTATAAAACAATGCCTTGCAGTAGGATTAACATTGACAGGTAACATTCGGGACGTGTTCCGATATACACTGCGAGCACTGCTCAGTGCTCTCATTGGTGAAATATTCGTTCCGTTATGGAATGCCAGTATACTGCTGCAGTATTATAGGGAAATATATGACCTCATAAATCGCCTTTTTAAAGTTGTACTTCGTGATCACAAACATAACTGCGCCTAGAGATTTAACAGCTTCCACGAATGATTGTCATTATTATTATTAATTAATATTGTTATTCAAATAAACTTCGACATTAAGTTTCAAAAGCAACAACATTTAAATAATAATTTTTCTTGAACAGAAAACGTGTACGTGATAAATATTTTCATTTGCAAACAATGTCGAAAAATGGGGATGACAGTTTACTGGGTTGCGTTCCGTTTTAAACAGTAACCAGTTCAGCAAACTAAAATGGAACTACTTCACAGTATACTAACTTGACGTTACATACATTAGAAGACACCATAGTTCTTTAATTCTCTAATTTTGTCTGTTGTAGCAAAAGGTTAGCAACATATTATTTCTATTACTTGACTAAATATAGATTATTTTTTATATTTATTGATTTTAACCGTTAACTTGTTGTAACGGTAATTGTAAGTGATTTTATTAAGAACCGGTTTGGCTACGAAATGAGGATTTAAGCAACGAGTCAGCATTAAATTTCCAAGTAAATTTCAATGGTTTCTGCTGAATCTTCACTGCAAGCTTCATCTCTATCAAGTGTGGAATTGAAAAAAAAATTGTAAATAATAAATAACTATAAACTTATATTCTTTTCTTGCAGGTTAACCCCCGCATTGCTTGCTGTGCTGCTATTCTATGCATACGTTTGGGACAAAGTATCTATCGGACCAATGTGGGGAGCGCTTGTAACGAAAAATGTGGAGGTGTGTCAAGAAGGCTGGTGGTGGAATGTTTTGTACTTGCAGAATTACTTCGGATTTGAAAATATGGTTGGTTTATTAAGATATTTGAACTTAAGGGGATATTCGGGCGGCGTTTAGACCATACAAATGCCTTTCTCTGTTTCCCCCTTGTCAAGTGATAATATGCTTATCCAAATCTAATGATAATAATACTTTATTTCACTAATACATATTAACAAATAAATTTAAAGTCCCTGACTACTAATGTAGGTGAAACCAGTAGTATCTTAGGAGCCAGTGTCTTCTCACAAAAATAACTGTACATATTACTTTTAAGTTAACAAAAATCAAAAAAATTATTAATAAAACAGAAATATTAACGTGTAGAAATTTGGGCGTGTGCACGTGTGCGCTCTCGCGTGCGTGCGTGATTACGCGCGTTCGCGCGCGCGCATTTGTGTGTGTGTGTGTGTGTGTGTGTGTGTGTGTGTGTGTGTGTGTGGCTGCGCGTGCGTGCGTGCGTGCGTGGGCGTGCGTGCTGCTGCGTGCGTGCGTGCGTGCGTGGCGCGCGTGCGTGCGTGCGTGCGTGCGTGCCGTGCGTGCGTGCGTGCGTGCGTGCGTGCGTGCGTGCGTGCGTGCGTGCGTGCGTGCGTGCGTGCGTGCGTGCGTGCGTGCGTGCGTGCGTGCGTGCGTGCGTGCGTGCGTGCGTGCGTGCGTGCGTGCGTGTTGTGTGTGTGTGTGTGTGTGTGTGCGTGTGTGCGCGTGCGTGCGCGTGCGTGCGGCGTGTGTGCGTGTGCGCGCGTATGCGCGCGTGTGCGCGCGTTTGCGCGCGTGTGCGCGCGTGTGTGCACACATTCACATTTAACTTTAAAAAACTAAAAAAAAAATTAAGAATCAACTTTTATTAATGACGTAGTTTTAATGATATGTCGTTAATCATCTTATCATAATGGTTGGATTATTTAAATTCATGTTAATGTAAATAATCGGTAAAAATATTCAAATAATCGAATCTTTATATTTTTTAATTTACTTGTTTATTTAAATTTTATATTATTTTGAGGGAGGGAGGGAGGGGGATAAGTCGCTCGCGTCCGTAGGCTCTGACCACCTATTCCTAGGCCCACCCTACACGTGTCCCCCGGGTGGTGCTAAATGAGCGACAAGCCGATAGCACAGACTCGGCTCCACGCCCTGGTAGAGGCGTAAAATATACCACCCTTTGTCCGCACCATGAGGAACAATATAATAGAAATGGCCCCGAGTTCCCGGCGCCCCTTTAATGGGGCAGGGGTGCGAAGAATCTCCGGGAGGAAAACCGGCGACGAGGTTCGCCACCCGTCACGTTCTGTCTCCCGGAGAGGCGAAAAGTGGATTGCAGAGGTCCGTCTGGCTACGTTGAATGTATGTGGGGCAATGAATGATAAAATGGATGAAGTATGCGATATGATGAATGATAGAGGAATAGATGTGTTATGTGTAAATGAGACGAAAAGGAAGGGAAAGGATGTCACTACACATGGCATGTATACCGCATACTGGTCTGGTGTAGACGAGATCGAGCGGGCATGCCAGGGAGTAGGTATCATCCTTTCAGAAAGAATGGGCCAATGTGTGAAAGAGTATGAATGTGTAAGCCCAAGACTGCTGTGGATACGAATGAAAGTGGGCTTAAAGAAGTTGTTTGTGTTAGGGGTCTACGCCCCAGACATGTCTAAGCCCACTTATATCCGAGAGCAGTTTTGGGAAATGGTAAGGATGGTGTTAATGGAGTGTAAGGGAAATGAAAATATTATTATGCTAGGAGATTTTAATGGAAGGGTTGGGGTGAGGAGGCTTGGTTATGAAAGGATATTGGGAACGTTTGGTGATGAAAGTATAAATGAGAATGGTGAAAGTCTCCTCACCGTATGTATGGAAAAGAATCTTTTTGTGACGAACACTTGCTTTCGCCACAAGAGGATTCACATGTATACTTGGGAAAGAGGTGACGATAGAAGCATGATAGATTTAATAATTGTGGATGAAAGATTGAGGGGCGCAGTTGTAGATACAAGGGTTTACCGGGGTTCTAACGTAGGAACGGATCATTATTTGGTTCTATGCCGAATTAATGGTCTATTCAGGCGTTGGCGCCATCGGTCATCTGTGTCTACCACTGCGTTACAGCGTATTAGAACAGAAAGGTTACAAGATGAAGGTGAGAAAAAGAAGTTCAAATGTAGACTGAAAGAAAATATAAGTGGTTTGGATGAATTATGTATGAAGGAGTTAGACTTGGAGAATGTATGGCAAAATGTAAAGAAAGGTTTAGTGGATGCAGCTACCGAAGTATGTGGTGTTAGTAAGAGAAAGAATGAAAGGAAAAATAATACGTTATGGTGGGATGATGAGGTACGTATGGAAGTTGAAGCAAAGAAGAGAGCATGGCTAGATTTACTAGCAACAAAGGCTGGTAATTCTAGCGGTACGAATGATGATATTGAAAGAAAAAAGGCAGTCTTTAGACATCTTAATAAGAGAGTAAAAGAAGTAGTTGAAAGAAAAAAGCAAGAAAGAACGGATAAGAATGATAGAAGAATATCGGATAACTTCCAGGCAAATATTAAAATGTTCTGGAAACTTGTAAGAACTGCCAGGGGACATTCAAAACAGCCTATGATGAATGCTATAAGAGACGAGAATGGCTATATTCTGAATGATGAAGTTTTGAGTTTAAAGAGATGGAAGGAATATTTTGAAAGCGTGTTTATGAGTGAGGAGACAACGTGTGTACTAAGTGAAGTAGAAATTCCGAAAGAAGAGGAAAGAGGTAGCGAGATTAGTGTAGGTGAAATAATGAAAGCAATGAAAAGCATGAAAGCAGGTAAGGCTGCCGGATATGATAGAGTTTCACTCGAAATGCTAAGGGCTGGAGAGGAAGTGGTGGCAGGCCTGCTGCACACCTTGTTTAATTTATGCTGGGAACTGAAGCGGGTACCGGTAGACTGGTGCAAAGCCGTGATAGTCCCAGTATATAAGGGAAAAGGGTCGCAGCAGGACTGTAAAAACTACCGTGGCATCAGCCTTCTTAGCATTGTGGGAAAACTGTATGCTAAGGTACTGATTGAAAGGGTCATGAAAGAAACTGATAGAAAAATTTGGGATGTGCAAGCAGGATTTAGAAAGGGAATGGGATGTACAGATCAAGTCTTTTCCATGCGCATGATCGCGGAGAAGTTTTTGGCCAAAAACCAAAAGGTTTTTTGTGCGTTCATGGACTTGGAAAAGGCCTATGACAGAGTGAATAGGGATGTGCTATGGCAAACACTGAATTCATTTGGGTTGAGCGCTGGCTTGATACGGGCATTGGAGTCCCTTTATAGGGACTCTAGTGCTTGTGTTAGGATCAACGGGGTCTACTCGGACTGGTTTGACATCCATAAAGGTGTCAGACAGGGCTGTGTAGCTTCCCCGTGGCTGTTCAACCTATTTATGGACAGTTGTTTGCAAAATTTGAAAGTTGAAGAATGCGGATTAAGAATGGGTGAGTTAACCGTCAAATGCCTTTTGTACGCCGATGATCAAGTTATACTTGCGTCGTCGGCGGCCGAGTTGCAAATGATGGTTACATTAATGAACAGATCATTAAAAGAAAGGGGTATGAAAGTGAACGCAAGTAAGACGAAGGTTATGGTTTTTGAAAGAGAAGAAAGTAAAACGATTTGTGAAATAAGAATAGAAGGGGAGTTGATCGAGCAAGTAGATGAGTTTGTATATTTGGGCTGCGTATTTAGCAGGGATGGGAGATATGATAAGGATATAGAACGACGAGTGAATGCGGGAAATAGAGTAAATGGGGCCCTGCACTCTATTGTGAAGAGTCAAAATGTGTCGAAAAAGGCACGTATGGCAATTCACAATGCTGTGTTGGTCCCTACTTTAACATATGGTAGTGAAAGTTGGGTGTGGCAGAAGAAGCACGAGAGTAGAATGAACGCAGTAGAAATGCGGTCGTTAAGGAGTATGTTAGGGCTGAATCTTAATGACAGGGTAAGAAATTGTGTAATAAGAGAAGAGTGTGGTTTGCAAGATGATGTTGTGACCAGGATTAAGAAAGGAATGCTTCGGTGGTTTGGTCATGTGGAAAGAATGAATGAGGAAAGAGTGACAAAGAAAATTTATGTTGCAGAAGTGAATGGCAGAGTCGGAAAGGGACGTCCTAGGCGAAAATTTATCGACCAAATTGGCGATTTATTGAAAACGGGCCAAATTAGGAGTACCCTTAACCGACGAGCATGTATGCGGAGGTGTATGGATGTGAAGGAGGCGAGAGAGGTGTGTCAGGATCGTGCCAAATGGAAGTCTGTAGTCTCTGCCTACCCCTCTGGGTGACAGGCGTGAGTGTTTATGTATATGTTTATGTATTATTTTGAAATATTTTTATAATTTTCGTGAATCCCACTGTGGTGAAGTTGCGAGGAAGTTTAGTTGATACCGGCTCATACAATGGTAGTATAGAGCCATTGAGAAACGTTTGAATAGGAATTGGCTTCTGATAAAAGAAAAAGACGAACACAAAATATTTTTTTAAGACAAGAATTATTTAGAGACAAGAATACAAAGAATAACATTTTTATGAGGTATTAAAAATACCACACTGCCGAAGACACAGACGACACGTGCCCGTTGGAAAAGGTGGACGCGTCATAATTTGCCATGTGGAGTTCGCCGAAGGAGAAACTCTCCTCAAGGTATGGGCCAAAGTGATAGAGAAAATAAATAAAATATTATGTATGACTACGAAAAACATATTTATTTTGGTTGTCTCGGTCGGCTAGCTCGATTATTCGGGTTAAGCGCGTCAGCAGAAGTTCGTTAGAATCTTGTTATCGTTCTTGCTGCCCAGATATCTTTAGGATCTACTAAAATAAGATAAAATTTTAAGACCGATACTTCCTAATATACAACTAATTACACTATACAACTAATTTTACATTCTATTTGTGCAACCGCAATATAATAAAAATGTAAATATTTTTAAAAGGCTTTTATGAGAAAAAAATTATTCTGTGTGCCGCATTAATAGTTATCTACTTTTAGCATAAAATTATAATAACAATATTAGACCAAAATTTGATAATAATATATATTATTCATGAGATCATTTTGGTCTGAAAATTTTATATTCGGAGTATAAAAGAATAAAGAATGATTTAAAACAAATAAAGTATTGATTAAACTATAGTTTTTTTTTAAATAAAATAAGGGTTACATACGAACACTGTTCACATGATGGTAGGTGGATGCTGTTGTACATAGACGTCATAAATTTATCATCGATTAAGAAGTCCTGAGGAATGACATGTAATTACTCGTTTCCAGTAAATAGGTTTTTCGGTTCTCAACCTTCACTATACGAAACATCCTTTAGCTGCTATTTTACGCTGGTATTCTGTGAGGGCGTGGGCCCACCCTGGTGAAACTGCAGCATGGTTCTATCACGTGTAGTGGACTATAGTGGTTTTCACTTTAAATCGTCATCATTGCATTTATTTAGCGGAAGGTTGCGAGGTTATTTTTATTTTTTTATTATAATGGATTTCCGCAAAGTAACGCCTGATTCTTTCAATTAGAATAGATGATTTATAACAGTAATTAGAATTATTTTTAAATAAAATAAACAAAGAAATCAGTTAGTACTTTGTTGGGAAACGCGTTAAATACAAGTGATAAAATTAAATTTGTACAACCGATTTCAATATAACGTATTAAGGATAACGCAAAAACTACTGGTTAGACATTGATCAATTTTATATGGAACCAGACGAGAAGTACCAGCTTTTATATAAAAAAGAACCATAGAATCGGTTCATTGAGAAAAAAGTTGTGAGCTAACGCACATAAAAAAACATACAGTTGAATTAAGTACCTACCTTCTCTTTTTTGAAATCAGTTGAATGATAAAAGACTAGCTTTTACCTGCATCTTCGTCCATATGAAATTTAACAAAAAAAAAAAACCTTGAATAAAACTAAATTTACGGATTCTATCGCGTTTATTTAACTGATTTTTAATTCCAGACGTTTCGGGTGCTTTCCATCACCCATAGTCACGGGGGGAACTGAGATGTTTGACGTCCCAATGTTAGCACGGCTACCTTCAGTTTTTAAATATTAATTTTTGGTCCGATTTACGCAAAACGAACTTACAGTATCTTGAAGTCTTGCAGTGGTATGCTTCGGTTGGGATTTAATTTTGTTAATTATAGGATCCCAAGCAGATCCCAAGCAGATCCCAAGCAGAAGCATTTGAGAAATCATTATAAAAAAAAAACCTGCCAATTTATAAAAGAGTAAATAGTTCAACTACAGAGAAATCACTCTAAACTCAGTTTTCAGATTCAGCTCAGATACGATGAACATGTTTACTATAAAAATTGAAGATATATTAAGTTTATGTAAATAAGGTTTCAACACTTTAAAGTTTATGACTCATAGCTTTGTAGTAAAATGGTATTGGAGTGAAATAAAAAATTAAAGTCAGATTTTGCCCCAAAACATAAAAGGCTAAAAAAAGTGTGCGAAGCTTTTTGAGTAAAATTGTAAACGATGTTAGGTTTTTTTGGAAACCATTTTATATCAATTATAGATTTTGGGATGATCTGAAATTATTTTTTTGGATTATACAAAAATAATCCACGTTTTTTTGGAAAAAATATAGCCTAGATCCCTCGTCGCATTTCAATGATGAGCCCGGACAAACCGAGAGACAGGTCTTTTTAAATGGTTATTCATATCGTAAAACAATGCAAATAACTCCCTGAGTTTGATAGAAGGCAGTTACTTCCATATTGTAGACAGAAACTCAATTTTATTTATAATAAATATAACGTTTTTTTTTCATTCATTGCAGCTCATCAAAGTAACACTGATGGAAATAGGCGTCTACCATAGATGCATGTATTATTACGAATAATTTCTTTCGGGAAGATGCTCCTACCAATCCCCTCTTTCAGTTTTACTCTTTTTTATACACGTAATGGTTATTACGTAGTAGAATAACGCTGCAGCTATATTATAGTTGCGGCACAAATGGCTCGACTCGACCACCACAGTCCACTTGATAGTAAGTGGATGCTGTGGCCCATAGACGTCTATCCTCTACATCTGTCCTCGATAACGAATCAAATTGCACATGCGTTGTAACCCGTAAGGACTAAGATACGTAGAAGCCCTCTTTTCCGGTAAAAAGGGTCTCCGGTTCTCTAAACTCACCAAATGAAATACAGCAGCGTTAAGCTGCTATTTGACGCTGATATTCTGTGAGAGCGTGTTCCCCAGTCGAGCCGACCTATTCGTGCTACAACTATACCAGTAACATAACTGCAGCATGGCACTACTGCGTAAAATCAGCATGGCAATTCCACGCTTATGTGTAAAAATAATTTTTATTATGAATAAATTATTTTTACACATAATATTTAAGTCTTCGTTCCCTATTTTGAGGGTAGAATTTTTTCTCCAATTTTTTAAGGGACCTCGCCCCTGATGTAGATACCTATTTGATTAAAATGAATCACCAAAATCTGTTCAGAATTAACGAAGATATCTCGGAACATACATAAGAAAAACACACAGTTATTAACCTCGTCCTTTTTTGAAGTTAAAACAAAGACATATAATGTTTTTGTAACTTTGATTAAAATAACCAATATATTTACATTGAATAACGTCAAACAAAACGGAAATTCCAAAATATTACGTTGTAGAAATAAAATTTGTTTTCGTAGTGTGGTATAATTATGTCGTTAGGATTCCACGAAGGTCCGCGTTAGAACTGATACAAGTTAGTTGTTCGGGCTATTCCGATGCTGCTCTCAGAATAATGAAGAGATTTCTTAAGACTTAATGTATGGAATAATACAAGCACAACTTAGTAATACTAGTCACTCGGCTCCAAAAAGTCAGTACTTCCTTTATGAAATAAAATTTATACGTTTTGATAACAAAGTCCGATCCGAAGTCTGTCTATAAAAATGTAATATTTTATTAAAAATTGTTAAATTATTAAGAAATATATATTTGATGGAGTCCCATGTAATCGCTTCGATGCTGCTCCTCACGTTTAAAGTTTAAAAACATATTATTTAATATCATTAATATTTATTCCGAAAATAGAGTTTTTTTCGATTCAGGGCTGTGATGTAATGAAAACTCTTTATTTTTTGAGGTGGTTTCGGCCCGGAGAAGTACATCAAACGAAATTTTGCAAGTACTCGTATCTTCTTTTTTGATATATTATAAAAATCTCATCATATTTTATAAAAACTAGAGATCCTTTTTACAGGAAACAAGGCATTCCACCTTAGTCCTCAAAGATAACAACGCATCTTCATTTTGATTCTTAGTCGAGGATAGATGTAGATGTCTATGGGCCACAGCATTCATGTACTATCAGGTGAGCGGTGTGCTCGCTTGTCACCCTTATTCTTAAAAAAAGAGGGTAAGAGCATCTTGCTGATTTCAACTGAAAATAATAAAAAGCTGCGGTTGCCAATCCACTAAATATGAGAAAATCTATTGTAGAGAATTTCGTCAGTAGTGGCAGCAGTTTTTGATATGTTTTAATGAATGAATAAATTAATGAATAATATTCATTCATCAAACTATTATGAGGCCATGAGGTCATTCAGATTTTTTCTGCAGTATCCTTTTACGACACTCATGGGAATTATGTGATGGAATCTACTATGTCCGACATTGCGTCACCACAATCCTGTAGATATATGAGTATATACATGATTGCATTGTTGTCTTCCAGTCTAAAGGGTCTAGAGATCTAGTATATAATTATAAGAATAAACAATAATTCGCTTACTGACAAACTAAATTTAACAAAATATTCTTTTTTTGTATTGACCGTACAATTGAATAAGATAATCCAGGTAGTATTTGAATCTTACCAACAATTAACAAATTAATAACACCAACCGAGCAAGCACGCTTCTAGTATAAGAAATACTACTGCATATAAGAAATGCTAATGCAAGATGTGCCATCAATCACAGCGTACAAATAATGCTTAGTAACTTTATTTATTAATGTGACTTAAATTAATTCTTGAAGTTGGTTTTCCTTGTTACTACACGCTGGAAAAAACACAACCGTACGTGTCTATTATCAACAAAAAAAAAAAAAAACTAGTAAACATCGTAAAGAAGCTATAACGTTTTTTTCCGATACAATACTGTCTGTCATTATTTGCAAAGGGAAATCTTTACCACGCATAGTTTCTCAGACCCAACCCAACACAAAAATAATTTTCTTTCACTACAAAACTCACACTGCAATTTAAATAATATATATACAATTACAAAAATACTTCCGTAGCTATTTACAATTAGGCGGACTGCAAGTGCGTTTGTCACCTCAAATTTATAAAAAAAATTGGTAGACCCTGCTGGCCATTCCTGGAACTTCCCGCTATTTTCAAATGCAAAACGCTCCAAATTTCATCAAGTTATGTTGCGAAATCACGAAGTTATTTTAAAAAGAAAACGTTTTTTTTTTTCAAATAATTTCTCCTTGAATATCTCACGAACGAATAAACCGATTTTTATTTTCCAAACAGCATTAGACATCATGTTATGAGTTTAAAAGTGTTGAGTTGAGTTTTTGAAATCTATAATATAATTATAAAGATGGTCATACTTTAAACGCTAGGAACAAACATAAGATTGTATTTCCAATATCTAGACTCCACAGAATTAGTAATTCATAGGGGCAATACGCTTTTACAACAAAATCCCAGAAAATGTACAAAATTTGTCAATAAAGTCCTCACTAAGAAAAATTGTACAAGAAGGATTATTATAATATCAACAATAACAATAACAAACGAAAATAACGCCAGCGAATGAGGTGAGGGAAAATACTAGTTCTATTAAAATTAATTTAAAAATTGTACAAGCAGTTATTTTGAAGTGAAATATATTTACCGCTGGGTTTCTTGCTGGTTTTCCCCGGTACAGAGGTATTTTCCGAACCAGTGGTAAATAAAAAATTATTTACCACTGGTTCGATAAATATTATATAATAATCTAATATATAAAAATTAGTATTTGTTTGTTCGTATTTTATGCGCTGCCATACCGTTCAAATTGCAATAAATCTTTCTTAACATATTGCTTGCACTTCCGCAAAGGTTATAGGCATAGTGGAACCAAAGGTGGCGCTGTTGTAAATTCCAGATATCACCAATGCGAAGCCGAGGCAGATCGCTTGTATTGAATACAATCATTTTATTCTATTCTATACTATAAAACCACATACACACACATTCAAACGACAAATGGAGATTTAAGCCACCTGATTGTAAGTTGCTACTACACTATACCACAGAGTAAGGAGTAAGGACTTCCTTTACTCATGTGACTATACTATATAATACACATATACAATCTCTAATTATTATTAACGTCTATTGTTCGCATTACTTTTACTTTTAATACTTAGTTTATATGGATTAAAAATAGATGCATACATTTTTCTTTGCAGTAAAAAAAAACAATTAAAAATAACTAAACTTGAGAGATAATTTAAAAATTCAATTAGATAAAGGGTACCTTTGACGTGATGTAAGGGGAATATGTTAACTTTATTAAACATTAACCTTTGCACGTATCCCTTTGATCGATGAAAGGGACTGATGAACAAGTAGGTCGTATATAATTATTAAAAAACACTGAGCAGCATTATCCGAAGGAGGGGTATTAGATTTGCAATCACTAACCTACATACCCGTGTGAGTTTGGTAAAAACTTTTAAGCTTATCAACTGGAGTGTTTTTGGAGAGTACTATGTCAAACTGAGGACTTACAATCATTACCATCACAGTCATCAGAAGTCTACTGCTAAATGTACGCCTCCTCCACAGATTGCCTCATAGGCCTCAAGACAAAAGACAAACCAAAGAATACTATAAATCACAATAGAATGGCTGTCAAACTTATTTTATACGAGATTCGGCGTCGCCGGGAGCAATCATACAAGCAATTACGTCGTATTATCATCACTACTACAAACCCGATTCGTTGTTTTGAACAATTAATTTACACATTTTGGACTCTTTTGATTAATGTTCAAAATCATCATTAAAAATCGTTTAAATATTAATACATATTTATATGGAAATAGTGGGCAATTTGGTATTTTCTAAATAATTTGCATGCGAAATTTGGAAACGATTGTTACATCAAAACACATCTCGTGTTGACATTTATACGTGTGAATTGACATGTTAGTGGCTACACAGGCTCCGCCCACTCCCTCGTTCTATTATGTATGTATTATAGTATTCTATGCTATTAACATTTCATTCAGAATTTGAAGTATGTTTCATACAAAGAATACATTAATATATTTTAATTAAAACTTAATAGTCTATGCCTGCGCAAGGAAACTAATTTCTAAAACGGTATTTCATTAAAGCTAAGATTTTCAGTTAATCTTCGTTAATATTAAAATAATTACACGGCATTTTAAGGTAGTCGAGTTTATTGTTTTCTCCATCGTCAGTAATGATCGTCTTGGACCATTTTATTTGTTTGTACTTTAAAATTATTTAATGGTAATAACGCTTTCAATTATTCAAATAAACATGTACAAATTTACTATTTTTATTTTCATTTAAAGAGAGACTTTTTTACCAATATATACAACATAGACACAATAAAATTAAAGAGTGTACAGGGCTACCGAAATGATTAATATAACCTTGCGTAATGGACGATACACACGGTCAGTTCAACTAATCATTCCAACTGATCGGTTTAAACTAGGACTGTTGATACTTTTTAAAATATCGGATTTTCGATATATCGATAATTAAACTTATATATAAAACTCCGATATTGATATGTTTACAATTATCGATATATCGAAAATCAAGAGTCCTAGATTGAACTGATCAGTTGAACTGACCGTGTGTGTCGTCCATATGAGAACTTTAAGCCTTATGCCAATCGTGAACATGTTCGGAATGAGACCCGTCATTACATCCGATTTTATAGATCACAAATCCTCGTAAAAGCTCACTGATTCCTTTCAAGGATAATTTGTGAGCATATTAAAATATGAAAAAATATCCTTATTTCAATAGAGAAGATGACAGTGTGTACAATATGCTTGGAATCCTATAATTAAAACTTAACTATCTACTCTGATTTTTGGCTGCTACTTTGACTTAAGTACTAAAAAGTAAGCTATTATTTAGTGCGTTGTTAATTCAATATTAATTAAAACTACTTTTACGGATTTTATCGCGTTTACTTTCACTTTTAATTATTTTTAATTCCTGACGTTTCGGGTGCTTTCCAGCACCCATGGTCACGGGGGACTGAGGTGATCGTAGACAGAGAAACCTATAGATTAATGATTAGCGTGGCCTCTAGTGAGAAAGGACGATAACGCAGTTTTAGGTTATAAAATAATCTTTATGACTTTTAAACATATTTAGATAATATTTTTAATTGTTCTAAGAACTGAACTGAACAAGATTCACCAATCTTAAGCTCACAAAAAACTTTTTTTCCACTTAAACCTTATAAACTCCTTAGATCGATACGAACTGTCAAAGTTGTTTAGCAAAGTGTAGTTTGCTAAACAAAAAAAACCGGCAAGGAGAAAGGGACAAACAATCACACCGCTCTGTCTCATTTCTATGCAAGACGTATGCATAAATCTAACTTTTTCGTATGCGAATGCGAAGGAAGGTGTCAATTTGTCTATAGGTTTCTCTGTCTACGGAGGTGACTGACGTCCCGATGTCATTGTTAAACCCGGAGTACCTTCAGATTTTTTAATTATTGGTTATGGTCCGATCTATGCAAAATGAACTGATTATGTCCTGAGGTCTTACAGTGGTATGCTTGGGTTTAGTTTTAATTTTATTGATTATAGGGTCGCAAGCAGGTGGTACCAGTGTACCCTTCTCTATTGAAATTAGGATGTTTTTTTTTAATTTCAATAGCCTCACGTATCATCCTTGGTAGGAATCGATGTTCTTTCGCGAGGATTTGTGGTCTATCAAATCTGATGTAATGGTTTGGGCCGTCTAGGATATGAACAAAAACTGCAGACTTTCCGATAAAATCCGTAAAAGTAGTTTTAATCAATGTGTAGTGTTCGCGTAAATATAACAAATCATTAATTCAATATTAGTTTTAAAAAATACTACTCGGACTGGTTAACGAAGTTGCAACATTACTCCTAAATTTACAAAAATGTAAAATAAAAATAAAAAGTTACATGATTTTACAACAGATGTCGCATTTAAAAATGATTTAAATTACACTTTTTACAAATAAAAATTATTTTCTCAGGTGATTCTGTTGGTAACTAGTACTTTCAAAAGGGTGACAGACGAGCACACAGTACACCTGATGGTGAGTGGATGCTGTGATCCATAGACATCTATATTTACCCTCGATTAAGAATAAAAACGCAGATGCGTACACTCACCATACGGAACAGAAGCACTGAGCTGATATTTTACGCTGAAAAAAGTCTTGTGTGGTATCATATGGTAAATTCGCAGAAAGAGTGGTAGTGTTTCATAACTTTAGAACTCTTATTTAAAATATTATTCTTTTTTCCTCAGTGCCACGGAAGGAGTAATGTTTTTTGAGAGTATGTATGAATGTAATGTCTATTTCATTGGCACGCTCTGTAGCCTAAATGATTTGATGGATTCCTTAGGTTCGTTTTAATTGTGGGAGTGACATAGGCTATAATATTATATTTAAATATTGCATATGCAAATTAAAAAAGAAGGGAAAGTTTTTTTTCAGAAAACTATTTAGCGCAGTCAGTTTTCGTTAATTAATTCTATAGCTTAATAAACATATTAAGACTACTGAAGCCATAAGGGTGTCATTAATATATTTTTTAATAGTTTTAATAGTATAAGGGTGACAAACGAGCGCACAGTGCACCCGATGGCAAGTGGATACTGTGCTTAATAGACAAAAATTTAAACATTATGTGTTCATCTGTTGATTATATTGTCAAAGTTTACGATCTACATTCCTGATTATATTTACTAATTTATTTATTTACTTGTATAATGTCATTACTACTAACTACGGCTAACTTACTTAATTCATTACACTATTAACTACATTTATCCTCGATTAAGGATCAAAATGCAGATGCGTTGTCACCCCTGAGGACTGAGACAGAATGCCTCGTTTCCAGTAAAGAGGGTCTCCGGTTCTCTACACTCACCCTACGATACACAGCAGCATTAAGCTGCTATTTTACGCTGATATTTTGTAAGAGTGTGATCCTACCCCGGCAGAGCCGACCCATTCGAACTGCAACCACAATATATCTGCAGCAAGGTTCTAACACATCATGATGTAAATATAATTTAAAAAAACTATGATAATTATTAACAAAACTACTTATGCAATTGGTCAGCGTTCAGACAAATCTATAATTGGAAATCGCGTCTGTGTACGTAATTGGTAACAGATACTGGTGCTGCGTCACCTGCAAAACGTGAACTTAACGGTGTAATCGTAGTCATTTGAGAGAGAGTATCTGAAGGTACTGTGTATTATGGCTGCATTATGAATGGTCCGGCTCGAGCGAAGAAGAACCGTTAAAACCGAAAAATAAACCGAAAATAAATGATTTATTGCGTGTGGTTAGTGTATAGAACTGGATATCCTTTTCAGCGGGAATGAGACATCTTAGGTTCCAGTGCATTCACATTTTGATTGATTCTTAATCAAGGATAGATTAAGTTTATTTTAAGATTAAGATTACAGCATACACGTACTCTAATTATTAACTTAAAACTAAAGCGGAAATAATAAAAGACATCGTTGTTTCAGTGCGCCCCTCAGACCCATCAGCTGGCTTTGGACATGCAGCTGTCTATTTTAGCGGGTTTTGTCGTTTGGGCAATGCAGTCAGATTTGCCCATGTTAAGAGCACTTGTACCGACACTGCATGTGTGGACCGCTTTCTCAAGGTATAAGACAGCCAAAGAACATCGGCTTACAATGCTGGCTTATCACGGTGTCAGGTGTGTTGATATTATTTCACTCTTATAGTTTATATAGTCTTAATTATTTGTCACTTGAATAAAGTTACAGCCTATTAATGTCCCACGCCACGGTTGGATTGTATAGGTGTAGTCCATACAGGTGTAGAGTAACACTCATTTCTGAGTGTTATGAAGTAATCAAATTTTAATATATATATATATATATATATATATATATATATATATATATATATATATATATATATATATATATATATGGGTATATATCCTGAGTCATTCAACTAAACTTATCGCTACTCCTATATAGTATTCCCTACTTAGTTATGGTAGAGAACGTCATAGGGTTGAAATAATACTAGTTTTTGCGGAATTTATCGCGTATATTTAACTTTTTAAATACCCGACGTTTCGAACGCTTTACAGCACTCATGGTCACGGGCGGGACTGAGATGTTCAACGTCCATATGTCATAGTTAACCGCGGTTACCATAGATTAAAATTTAACTTTTGTTCCGATCTATACAGTAAGAACTTATGGTATCTTGAAGTCTTGCAGTTGTATGCATGGGTTGGGATTTAATTTTATTTATTATAGGATCCCAAGCAGATGGTAGCACCCAGCCATCTTCTCTATTGAAATTAGGAAGTTTTTTGATTTCAATAGCCTCGCGAATCATCCTTGGAAGGAATCGGTGTTCTTTTAGCGAGGATTTGCGGTCTATCAAATCTGATGTACTGACGGGGGCGATCCTGTACGTGTTCACAGACTGCAGACTTCTCGGAGCGTCGATTCTTCACATCAGCTATATGTTCTTTAACGCGGGTTTTTATTGATCTTTTAGTTTGTCCTATGTAGGAGAGACCACATTCACAATCAAGCTTGTACACTCCTGTATCTTGCAGAGGGACATTACACTTGCCTGATGGTAAAAACTGACCAATCTTCTTCAGCGGCTTGAAGTATGTTTTGATGGAAGCGTGCTTCAAGATGTAGCCAATCTTGTCAGTGACTCCTCTAACATATGGCAGTACAGCAGGTACACGCTCGACTGTGGCCGGCTTCACTCGTTCACTGTGACGTAGGCGCGGGACTCGAAGCTTGTTGTCATGCAAAACTTGCTTGACACGGTGGAGCTCGGCAGCCAGATGTTTACTGTCACAGATCCCTCGTGCTCTCTGAAACAAAGATTTACCCACGGTAGCTAACTGTGAAGGATGGTGGTGAGAATCACCGTTTAAATATCTATCTGTATGGGTCTTTTTTCTATACACAGTATGGCTCAAGTTGTTATCAGGATTCCGAATTACTAACATCTAGAAAATCTAAGGAATTGTTTGTTTGTGATCATGAGTGCTGTAAAGCGTTCGAAACGTCGGGTATTTAAAAAGTTAAATATACGCGATAAATTCCGTAAAAACTAGTATTATTTCAATGTGTAGTGTTCGCGTAAATATAAGAAATCATAACGTCATAGGGTATTTAGTCTTTGTACTTTTAGTGCAACAAAATCTAAATAAATAAATAACTTGTTAATAATATTTAAAGTATAAAATCATATTTATAATTACATTCGGTGAAACTGTTCAAAACTGTTCCGATATAACCTGCTTTATATTCAAACTAAACGATCACAAAGTCAGCCTTGATCGCTCCACGCCCACCGGAAGATACCGAGATGGCAGTAGATTGTGACTCAAACGTTGAACGATATGTTCAATACGTGTATGTGCGCACTTTGTCAGCTCTTTGTGTTTATATTGAAATGGATAATGTTATGTAACATTCTGTTTGTGTTTTTATGATGTTTTCTACGGGGAGGGTGACAAACAATCACAGAGTTTATCCACTTACCGTCAAGTATATATTAACTTCGAATAAAATTCCGAATATTTTTCTTGTGACAAACGAGCACACCATCTATCTGATGGTAAGTGGATGCTGTGCCCATAGACATCTACATTCACCCTCGATTAAAAATCAAAATGCAGATGCCTTGTTACTAGTGATGCAACGAATCCTCCTTTTATGAATACAAATACGAATATCAAACCTACTATTCGGCGAATACGAATAGCTCGCCATGGTACTAAGGAACTAATTTATTTGATGATGTTCTATTGTTCTAATAATTAAAGTGTACAACAGGCTTTTTTATTAAAAAGAACGTAAAATTTATAGATTTCTGGTTTTAGGTGATTTCTTTTTTCAGTCCGGGTGTTGCCAGCCGTTGAAAAAGCCTTTCTGAGGCTACTGTAAATGGTTACAGTTAAAAATATTTTTGGCCAAGTTTTTTCAGTCTTGGAAAATAGACATCTTCTCGCCAAATAAAAGGCCAATGGATCAGAGGCAAAATTTAAGATTTCATATTATTGGGTTTGCTAGAGATAATATTGTTGTTGATTATCTTATTATCTCTTTAGTAGCTTCTTAAAAATTGGTCAGAATATCAAAAATTTAGCTCATAAGAGCCCATTGCCCATTACCCATTTGACGACTCCGTGGCGCAGTGGCTTAGCAATGAGTGACTGCGCTGGGAGTCGCGGGTTCGAAGCCCGCACGGAACAAGTATTTGTATGGCCTACAAGTAATTGTTCCAGGTCTGGATGTTTGTCCTTGTACAATTTACGTTTGTAAACTGCCCCCACAATACAGGAGAAAATCCTAGAGTAGGGGTAACGTTTTAAAAAAAAATAAAAATAAGATTGCCCTGCAGTGATTTCACGACGTCAATTTGGTAGAGATGGTAAAACATCCAGAATCGCTATGCGTTGTTCATCTAATCTCTTCAACATCTGATATGTTGAGTCCCATCTAGTTTCAACATCTTGAAACAAAATAATTTGCCCCCTGCCCTTGTGTAGCCGTCGTTGCGGCTTAGGGCGTATGCATATGTCGTATTCTTTACGCGCCGCCGACGCGACGCGCGTTTTCAGTCTGCCAGTAATTAGTGTTGCGTACAAAAACATTAGTTATTAAATATTCGTGATTATTATTTGCCGAATATGAATATTCGGTAAATGTCTACTATTCAGCGAATACGAATATTCGTATGAATTCGTATTCGTTTTATCACTAGTTGTTACCCCTGAGGATTAAGATGGAATGCCTTGTTTCCAGTAAAAAGGTTATCCGGTTCTCTACACTTACCATATGAAAAATAGCAGCATTAATCTGCTATTTTACGCTGATGTTCTGTTAAAGCGTGGGCCTATTTGTGTTACAACCATAATATATTATAATATATAGAAGCATAAATAGAAATATATAGATGCAGCATGGCGTACGAAAATACAGATGTGTTGTCATCTAAGAACTAACCTGCTAATCAACTTGGTTACTAGTCACCTAGGCATATGTAGGTACTAAAATCCAAAGTTTGCACTGGTTTAGTGTTTTTCTTTTCAGAAATTAGACAATTCATAAACCATTATTCGCAAACCGTTTTATAACAGTTTTGTTATATACAACATATAAAAATACGTATATTTTAATATTTATGAAAAACTCGCTATTGATCCATTTGCCTCTAAAAACTCCAATCTGTTATCGATCCAAAATATCAACTTGCGCAAAATGACTTCATAAATATATAACCTAATAGATCCGTGGTTGCTCATGGGTTAAGCGCCTGTTGCAAAACAGAAGCAACCTGGGTAAAATCCCCACTGACACCATTGAAATTGTTAATTGCAATTTTAAGTGCTGATTTACTATGTGTTCGGCGATAAAGGAAAACATCGTGATGAAACATTCATGTATGAGAAATTAAAAAAATATATTTCAAAGGCATCTGAAGTACCACCACCACATATTGAGACAGCGTGAGGGACACTTCCTTGCCATTTACTCTTTTCACAAATGTGAGGAGCCTCAGCAGTGGGACGTATAAAGGCTGAACTTTAATACTACATATAACCAAATTGTTTAACTACTAAGACATAACTTTGCTTATAATATTAACATTGTGTAGCACTAAATTTATACATATTCAATTATGCATAACCAAAAAATTACGACCCTCTTAAATAATCAGTACGCACTCTCCTCCTACCTATTTCCTTCTGTTAGCGTCACCATGGCGGTTGCGTCACTTATACATTATTGAAGAATAAATTAACATGTTATTGTGTATCTAAATTTGAATAGGGTTTTATCCTGTAGGTTCAAGCAGTAAAGATTAGGGTAAAAGGGGGTAATGGGAGTCACTTAAGCGAGAATTAAATAAAAGCTCATTTCACAATAAAGTCTTATTGAAACAATAACATAACAAAATTAACTTATTTAGCTATCAATTGAGATCAGTTTTAATCACTTTGGAAATAGTAACAGTTGAAAAAATAACAGATTTGCATTGAGGTGAGGGCAATGGTAGTCACCCTGTGGGTAATCAGAATCAAACAAAATTTAACACATATCACACACATAACCTTCGGGTTAGCCCCACTTTCTTTGAGGTTTTTTTTTGTTCTATTGATAAAATATTTAGGTCTACTTTTTTCGATGTGTCAGGAATTGATTAATCTGCTTACTTTGATGTGCTAGGCGTCGAGCTTATATTAATTAGCAGCTGAAGTAGATTCATCATAACCTTGAACCGCAATAGACTATGATTGGAGAATTTCAGCTGCAACAAAGTCTTCTTGTGAAAATAGCTCGGGATTAATTGGAAATGGAATAATCATGTTGATCAATTAGCTGCACAGCTTTTTCCAAACTATTCGTAGACCAGGAAGTCTTTTTGGTAATTCTGACCCGTACTTTCGACATCTACAAGAAAACAGAAAAGCAGTTTATAACATGTAGGAAATTAAGTCCATAGGCACATTATACTACTTTACTTTGCCGGTAATGACTGATGACACCAACTCCCATTTCCCGCAACTACACTAATGAGTAAAAAGTAAAAAAAATATATTATGGTAATCATCACTATTTTGAATGTCAGACTAATTACACATAAAAGTCTCATTCAGATACATTATGGAATTCAAGACTTACCATTTGTTTTCTTTGGTTGAAATTTATATCGGCGAGACGCAAAAACCTAACGCAATTATTACTCCGAAATGCGCGGCGGTCAATGGTAGGAGTCGATTGAAACAATGGTGGAGGGCACGGAGCAGGACGTAGATGTCATTTACGTGACTTGTGGATATTTAGTTTTGCTTATATGCATTTTGCATTTTGCGTAGGTGACCGCCATTACCCACTGACTCCCATTACCTGCTCTTCTCCTACTCTATAAGTTTTTCTACAAAGTATACACAATTTAAGCCTATTACAGACGTTGGTTATTTTTTTTACATTGGGAAATGCTTTTATATACTCGCCTTGCGGGGCCAAAGACGGGTAATGTTGGATTCGCACCGACTAAAATCTCATAGTGTTTCACATACGCCACATACTGGCAGGGCCACGGAAACGATTGCGTACACATTCGTGGCCCCACCGGCGCAGTTAACCACCCCATGGCAACCCTCCCTCGCTCGGGAGAGGACAACTCGAGAGACATGGCGCCAAGCAAGTCGAGCGCTCATAAGCACCAGTCACTCTGACCCCGGCAGCGGTTCTGGTCTAGATGGCTGCCATCATCCTATAGCCGCTATCCCTACCTTCCGAAGCGGACTGCTGAGGAGGGTAGTGATAGCGGCGCTTCGTAATACCGACACTCTTCTCCCACCACGCGATTCCACTACAGCTGCGACGGAAAAAGGGGGGAGGACAACCCTCCCACCACAGTCCAACAACGCGAATCCAGAGTGGGCTAGGCAATTCCACTCGCTGGTGCCCTCCACCCGGGTCGGCAAGTGGGTCCCTCTTTGTTCACCGTGGGTGAGCCATGGTTACTAAGACCCTTCGTCACGATAAGACGGGAACCCGTTTTGGCGGGACAAACTTTGGCCTATTCAAATTAAGTTTGAATTTACACTTACAGTTTTGATAAAGTACACGTATGTATTTTATTGGAACAGGTGTGCGCTATCTATATTAAAATAATTTAAACTCAAGATGCTATCCAAATATATCTTACTAACTTCCATATTAGGTGTTGAAGGCGAGACGTAAAATTGTTTAATTTAAATGTCAAAAGAGAAATTAAACTTTTTATATTTATTACACGTTTTAAGATTTTTTTTTAAATTTAAACAGTATTGTAATTTTTACTTTAGTTTAGACAAACCAACTATCATAAACATCACTACGTAAAGTTCACAGCTGTACATAAGCCTCTTTCATAGACAGTCACAAGGAACAGTTGTCAGCAACCTGCATCCATCGACTCCCTGCATGTTTCATCAGGTCTGGTGCCTCGTGGCCCAACTATACGCTTGCCAGTACGGGGCAGTTTAGTTCGTCGGGCTGGCCTATTGGCAGTCTACAACCTACTGAGTGGCTGAGCTATATTAGTTTCTCTTGTTACGGATTTTCTCCGAGCACAGCCTCTTTATAGTAGTTAAGTGACCAGTAGCTTACTCCTTATCCCTGACCACTGAACGCAATATATCAAAACTTAAGAATATAGGTGCATTATAAAAATTAAGAAATAAGACTGATCGCCGGATAGTAGAGTTCTTGACTTGATTCGTCTTTCCAGAAACAACATTCATTCATGCTGTTTATAAATGAGAAACAATATCTTTAAAATGTCTTACAGTCAAAGTGGTTTTTATTTTTAGTCTCTAAAAATGATTACTATGCTATAAAAACATTACAAGTTTTAATGCTTGCACACAAAATGCATAAGCGCGACGCGAGCAAGTTTCACAACACTTATGTGCTACTTAGTACTTACATCAAGCGTCAGCATATGGTGTGCTCCGATCTTCGTAACGAGTTTATCTATAAAGATAATTAGAGTTTTTTATTTACAATGATTAATTACAATAATAAATCGATAATTTTAGTAAATATTTCACTCTATTTATCGAGTTTAATTATATAGCATAAAATTTGTATTAAATCTTGACAGCGTAAAAGTTTTTAGAGCAAAATACCATGATAATTCATAATTGAATATTACTTGTTGTTTCTAACAATACTATCAACTTCTCAGTGTATATAATATAAGGCAGTTTTATTTGTCAGTAGAATTGTGGAAGTTGGTTTAAGCCTATTTCTATCGTTAAGTGTTGCACCTATTTTAATTTATTATAAGCCAGTTTAAATCGTACTCTTCTAGCGTAATTAAAGCCTATAGAATATAACCTTACCTGGAAGACAATCACGCTACAATCATCAATCATTACAGCTTATCAATAGTTCGCTGCTGAACATAAACTTTCCGCGTAGATTACCTCGTTGGGGGGGGGGGTGCGGAGGTATATTTACTATAGGTGCCATGTTTAGTAGGCGGGTTGCAACCGAAGTTATTCTATGACTTTGAATTTTCAGATACTGCTGCCAATACCTTGTTTCATTTCTGTTGCCTACATAACACTAATGGATTGGTTTAAGGCCACCATCTCACATCTTCCCGTAGGAGGATATTTTTTACAACCACAAAGAGGACTTATCGTTCGATAAGTTATTCTTACATTGCCTTACACCTATAAAAAAGAGAACTATGATTTTTTGGTATTGCTAGGATATGAACCTATTAAATGTTAATGCTAATTCCGGATCCATAACTATTAGAGTACATGTTTTAGAAATTCTATTTTCTAATAAAATATAGAAATATCGCTCTTGGCTCTCGAGTAAAACATAACGTTATATTTTCTTGTTTTCAGCGTAAGCCAACTGTACAGAACGGCGAGGCTGAGCTACACATCTGTGATCCACCGCTCCACTTCATACCTGATCGGGCTAAGCCTCGGGCTGGCTCTCAAGAACAATACGTATCACAGCAGAGTACGTAGTTCTGTTTCATTCGAACTATAAACAGGATCACTGATATTTACTGTTGACTAAACAAACACTTCGATAAATTGTTTCGTTGAAAAATTGTATAGCAAGTTTTGTACGTTTATTAGAATCGATATAATAATTCTATTTAATACGTTTTGTACATTCTGAGTTAGTCTGTGGAAGTTTAGGTGTATTCATGTGCGCGAGCAATCTGGATTCGATCCCCGTCGCCATCAATAAAATTGTGAATTGCAATTTTAAGTGCAGATTTACTGCGGCAATGAAAAATATCGTGACGTTGAACTTGTTTGTTTGAAGAATTAAAATATTTTGAAGACAAATTTAAAAATTCAAAGTCACTTACATTGTATTTTATTGGAGCAGTGTGAAGCCTTTTTTTATAAAATAAAGGTGACCAACGAGCACACAGTCCATCTAGTGGTAAGTGTATGCTGTGGCCCATAGATATCTACATTTCTTCGTTTTTAATTAAAGTAAGAATTTATTTTGGGTGGATGGTAATTTATTAATGTGTTTGTCAAAATCCAGTAAAATAAAAATAAAAAAAGTCCCAAAGATATGTCGTTAAGGTTATTTACCAATTACAATCTTTAGAATATTGTTGTAAGTTATAAGCTGCGAAGGATATTTAAAAAATGGACTGGAATGGTATTCAATCGCTTAGCTGCGGTGCTTCGGACTTCGCGGGTTCGAATCCTGAACGATACAAGTGTTCGTACGGCCTACAAATAATTGATCTGGGCCTGGTCGTTTACTCAAATGCAATTTATTTATGTAATACGTCTCAACGATAAAAGGAAACATTTTAATTTTGGGGTGACATTAAAAAAATTTAAATGAAAAAGAAATAAAGAAAATGTTTAACACTTTCACTGTGCGGTTTGCAAACACAATAATCAGACAGTGACCTGTAATATGAAGCAGTCATTAGTATATATTATATTATAGTTGTAGCATGAATGGGTCGGCTCGACCGGAGAAGGACCACGCTCTCACAGAATACCAGCGTAAAATAGTAGCTTAATGCTACTGTGTTTCATATGGTGATTGTAGAGAACCGGAGACCATTTTTGCTGGAAACGAGGCATTCCATCTTAGTCCTCACGGGTGACAATGTATCTGCATTTTGATTTGTAATCGATGATAGATGGAGGTGTCTATGGGCCACAGCAACCACTTACCATCAGGTGGACTGTGTGCTCGTTTTTCACACTATCCTATAAAAAATTGTACTGTCGTGTATTGTGCGCTGTCATGGGACAGCGAAAGGGGTAAAGTGCGTGGCATATCGTACTATAATCTATAAAACGACTATGACGAAACTTTATATTCGCTTATTATGTACTGTTTTTGTAGGTAAATGGCATATTAAAATTATTTACGTAAATTTTAAGTGAGGTGTTAAGAGGAACTAGATACTAGTAAGATGTGTTTTTAATATCATCTTAATCCTGTAGAGTCGAATGACGTATGCACTAATGTATTCTCAGAAAACCAACAGATAAGCGAATGTAGGCAAGTTGCCAAGCTTGTTGTTGAAATATTGGAACGATACGTTAAAGGCGGTTCTAAAAGATGAGATGGTGAAACAATATCCATTCCTTCTTTATCTGTTATCGTTAACCGTTACAGACTACTAAAGACCATTGCTGAATCTTCTCCCACATAGATTGCCTTATAAGGGGGATATTTGCCATAGTTGCCACGCTGGTCAAGCGGGTTGGCAGTCGCATTTTTTTATTTTTAGTCGGTATTGGGAAGCCGCTACTGCCGATGTCCTGTTTTGTTTTCCCCCGTCGCCTCTTACGACACCCATAGGATGATATGGGGTAGAGGATATTCTTAAACCGCCACTACACGATAAAATTATCATCTTTCATCCTTCTTTATCAGCTTATAAAATCCACTGCTGAACATGGGCATCTCGCTTTGAAGGAATAATATGTCTTTATCATTATGCTGGACAGGTGGTTTGACAATTGCATTCTCTGACGTTTCGCACCATTGACGCCGCTGTCTTCCTCCGGTCTGTGAGGAGACGGTCGTACTGCCGCCTATTTTTACAAATTCAATTTTTTTTAGCATTTTTCATATTCACCTTGTACTATAACCAGGTGTCAAAATGGATATCGTACGGTACCATGGAATGGTTAAGCAATATGTATATTATTTGCTTAAAATATAATATTCGTTTGGCATGCCTTCACTATCGATCTTCCATTTAACTTATTGTAGAATCGAGTTTTGGGTTAAAAAAAACCCAGAAATGTTTTTTAATAAAAAAAGGTATTAATTATATAATTAAGCGTCGAGTGAAATTGGTTTGAAGACGATGTTCCAATGAAGGAATAAACAACAAGCGGCTATCCTTTTAAAACAATACTTAACAAGTCCTTATGACGCTAGCAATCTCAGAACGTAATAGGCTGAACACAGGCTGTCTCTCATTTCGTATAGTATTTTAATTTGAGCAATTATTTCACAATTGCATGTTAGCGAACATAACATGTCTTCGAAATATTATTTACCGTGGGTTTGCACTGACGCGACTTTTCACAAAAAAAAAAATGTTTTAAACACTATTTTCTGTCAATGTATTGTTACGAGCTTGAGGTTCGTGACAATAAAATTGCCGATAGAATTACCAAAATTAACTCTTTAATTCACTTTACGCAAATTAAAACTTAGAAGACACTAATAATTAATCACACTGATCAATTATTAGTGTCACTCACTTATCACTTTATTTCGCTCCGAAGCTTCGCTTGTCTCGCCAAATTCAATACTTCCTCGATCGCATATTGCAGCGCCTATAAATACACATTAGCACCGAAACATCCAGAATATTCAAGTAAATACGCGCACCAATCGACAAGGCGCCGAAGGTTCGAGTGTCGGCTTCTAGAAGCTTAGTTCTTCGTTTCGATACTAAATGGCGCTGTCGGTTGAAAGATTAGTGATGTCATTTTCTGGAAAGCTCCCCTCGCTCTCGTCCCTGACACTAGATGGCGTTAGTGCCGTGTACATGACGTCAACATAGGCGCGCAACAGTATCAAAAAGCGTTTGCATAGTCAAAGAACATGTTGGGAAATATGTTTGACAGTTTATTGTACATTACATATTTTAACTATATTATATCTTTATAACTACAGAAACATATCGTTTGAAAACAAATTTGTAGAAATATTGTCATGTTGAAAGATAAGTTTGAATATGTGTTGAAAATTTTACACAGTTTTCTTGAGTGAACGCCACCATCAACAAAACATGTTGTGTGATTTATTTTTTGCGATTTGTTTCAAAACATTACCTGTTGGACGTTTCTCAGTGCAAACGTACTGTTAGACCGTAGCTCAGAAGCTAAGCGCTCGCCGTGAATTTCATAGTACGCGAGCAATGTGAAAGATGTTTTTACAACTATACGCATCGATCACTAATAAAAAACTATACAAGTATATTTGCTGAACAACTGTTTTTCACGACGGGGAAGGAGAAGGTTCTTAATTTCACTTTGCATTTTTTATGTATTTTACGCGATATGTACGTTACGCGATGTCTTCAGCGATTGTTATTCGATTTTAATAAATCTTTTATATTTTTAATAAAAAGCTAGTATTTGAAAGATAATAAGATACCTAAATATATATTCCTAGCTATAATAGACTATACTTCGTAGGTTTGTGGGAACTTTGGAGTTTCACTTTTTAGACGAAAAAAGTATGAAATAGTAAAACTCTAAAAAAGAAAACACCGACCTAATTAAAAATAAAATAATTTCTCTATTCGATGGCTTTAAAAATTCAGATTAATTTCATCGAAACACTTTGTCTTAGCATTGACGTCAAAAGTTATTAGGTTGTGCGTAAAAAATTAATATATAAGTGTTTTTTGCAGATGTTAATGACGTTTGGCTGGTTCGTCAGCGGCATTCTATGGTTTCTGGTATTATGGGCTGGCTTTGATTCTGGTACACATCAGTATCGATACAGTGTAACATTTGCTGCCCAATACGCCGCGTTGGCACCGATTTCGTCGGCTTTGGCAATCGCATGGTTAATATATGCAGTGCACAGCGGTCATTGTGGTGAGTATATAGAAACTAATTGGAGCTAAATTTGGTTAGTAGATTCACGGAAACTATTTATTCTGAAAATACGCCGTGGTTTCGTTCAATTGCTTCAAAATGACTAGTAAATTTTACGATTTACTAGTTTTTTTCTTTGTAATGAGTATACTATGCAATATGTGACAAAACTCTTTACGAAGAGACCTGTAGCGAAACTAGAGTTACACATAGGATGTCACATACTAAATCCCCTGAGTCATGGGTCCTGCAAAGCACCCAAAATGTCAGAAATTAAAAATAAGTAAAATTAATGTGATGAAATCTGTAGAAAATGCTTTTATTCAATCATAAGCTTTCAGAGACAAGTTTTTGGTAGAAAAGTTAAAATCATGAATTTAGAAAACATAGGTCAGAAAATATGAACGCTTGTTAAATGTGATAAAAACTATTTTATAGTCATTTGAATTATGTTTCAAATACACATTACATGGTAGATCCATGCTGCAGCTATTTTAGTTGTAAAGTTGTAGCACGAATGGGTCGGCTCGACCGCGGTAGGACCACGCTCTCACAGAATACCAGCGTAAAATAGTTGCTCAATGCTGCTGTGTTTGTTATGGTGAGTGTAGAGAACTGGAGACCATTTTTACTGGAAACGAGGCATTCCATCTTATTCCTCACGGGTGACAATGAATCTGCATTTTGATTCGTAATTGAGGATAGATGTAGATGTCCATGGGCTGCAGCAATCTCTTACCATCAGGTGGACTTTTTTCACGTTTGTCACCCTATCCTATAAAAAATACACAATACACATTAGTCGTCATTGCACAATACTATAAATGACGAAGGTGTATTTTTGTAAAAGAATTATAATTTTTACGTTTTTTAGCATTATTTATTACCACACTGTCTACTAATATATTTTATACAATTCGGCATGCTGTATACCTGATTTATTAGGCGAATGGTGAATTAGGCGAGATTTTTTCGTCTCATGTATCGTTCGAGCTGGGTACAATTTTGCTCGATAGGGTTAAGCTTAGGACTAATGACAGGCTGTCATTAGTCCTAAGCTTAATGACAGGTGAGTCGTTCCATTTAGTTCTCAAAGGTGACAACGCATTCGTAGCCTTCATTTTTAAAGTTGCCTACAGGTTTCTATGTACTGCAGTAACTACCTACCATCTTAACTTGAAGTTCGTTTATTACCTATATTTTATAAATTAACACTTGAATTATCTAGCGCCTAGATTCAAGTATATATTTGTGATAATGTAAATAAAATTTGGTTTTATATGTCATTACAACTGAGTAAATCAACTTTTGACGCAAAGAAATGCTAAAATTATTTGCCGTTATTGATCGGCTAATAATTTTAGCATATCTTATTATTTATTACGAAATAGACTCCAAGCAGTTATCATTTAATAGAACAGAATAAAATAGAATATTTTTTACTCATTATCATCATTGCAGCCCTTTACAAGTACACTGCTGAGCATAAGCCCCTCAAAGGAAAACCACAAAGCAGTTATTGTGACATTCAATATATTACATTATGGAAAATTCGTATTGGGAGTCACTTTTTAGTTAAACTGGCTATGTTTATTGCTAATACTGGTTCGAAAAAAAACCTCCATCCTGGGAAAAACCCGCCAAAACCCACCTTTTTGCGTGAAGGTCTTTGCTTAAAGTTCAAATTTAAGTTTTGTTTTAATTTGCTTGCAAAAAAGAATTGGCGTATATGTGTGCGCAAACTCATTTGGGATGTTCTAACTGTGGGATATTTTTCATAATAAACTCTAAGCTGTTTTTTTTAAGTCGCAATAAAGCAAAAGTCTGTACTCTTTTGCGATATGACTTAAAATTTGTGCTTCAATATTACCCTTTAATTTGAAATTAGTTTGGATGGTTGACATTATCCTTAACAAATTACCAGGTTATCTTATTTTAATTTGCGATTTTTAGTAATATCTTAACACTTGTTTGACAACATTTTTAGTATTGACAATGTAAATTTTAGAATATATCAACTACTGGCTAAGGTATACTATACCAAATTATAAAATAATGATAATTGTCTCGATATTTACAGATTTCCTACAAAAAATTCTATGTAGCCGTCCGTTAACTCTTATAAGTCGTCTTTCTTATGCCCTTTACCTTTGTCAGTTCATCGTGTTTCTGACAAATGCGGCTACAATTAAGACATCTAGTGAATTTAGCTTAATATCACTGGTGAGTGTAAAGTATAAGTATATATGATTAGAATATATCTTTACAAATAATAATTATAACTGTTAATTTTTATTAAACAATTAGGTTAGACAATATTACTGACGAATCTGAATTTGCTTTATACATTTATAAAATATACTTTACTAAATTATGGGTTAATTAGTATACAGTTTTCAGAAATAATAAAAGTAATTTAACTTTTTAATTTCAGATCAATATCCAAGAAATATCGCTCATATTTCTATCATCAATTTTGCTGACATTGACATTTGTTATTCCCATGCAATCTCTACCTAAGATCCTTTTTTTGATTACGAATTATAAAAGCGACATAAACAATAAGTTTGGCTCATATTTGAAAAAATCTCAAGACAAACCCGAGTTTCCTCCAACGGTTCGAAACAAACAAACCCTAATAGCTCACAGAGAAGTCTTAGAAGAAATACCAGAAGTAGAAATAGAATATGAAAACAGAAGAGAATCAACTGATGGATTAGATGAAATCTTAGAAGAGGAAGAAGATGATGAAGAAGCTATTGTTGAAGGTCAGAATCGCTTAGACGAAGAAGACTTAGAAATAATAGAAGAAGAAGGACAGGGTATAAATGAAGATTTTTGGATAAATAGACAAGACAATGCTCAACGAAGAGCTTATTCTAGAAATAGTGATAGGGATCTTGATGACTGGGAAGTAACCGGAAACGGAAATGATCAAGATGGTGCTCAAAATTATCGATACTCCTGAGAACGATGATTGTTAATAAAACTTAATTTGATGTGTATAAATATTTAATATAATTACATTTTTCTTAAAAAAATACCCACACCATATACACAAATACTCACATTGATAAGGCAAAAGTAAATTCTGTAAGTTCTAGGGTAGTGAAAGTTTGGATAGTCTAAATTAATTTTCAAAGCTATCATTATAAAGTCCGAACCCAGAATTTAAAATTATTATTCGAGTTGAGAGTGGTAAATTCGTATTTTTATGAACTTGCACATACTTTATTGTAAGAAATAACATTCTCTTACCGAAGCTAATCAAAATTTCAAAATAATTATAATGTTTTACTGCGTGGTGAAGTTATGCTGCAGCCAATTTTATTGCTGCTTCACGAATGGTTCGGCTTGATTTGGTTAACTTGAAATAACAACAATATGCTGCTCTTTTTTTCAATTGTGAGTAACGAGAAATGGAGGTCCTTTTTACCGGTGATAGTATATTCCATTTTAGACCTTGTTACACAATGGACTACGTAAGGTGGAAATTTACGTTCGTTTATGATCATTATAGAAACATACATTCATATCAAACATATAGTTATATTTCTATTTTTGTTTTTATATAATAGTGGGCTTAAGGGTTATTTTAGGTTAGATAAACGTGAATCACGAATTTAAGTAACGACTAAACGTGTAGTTGCAATTAAAATAAACATATTACACAATAAAAATAAATACATTTTAATATTCAAATTTACGAGTAATTCTATTGCCTAATGATTGTAAAGATGATATCATATAAGTAATACTTTATGATTTCGACGGTGGCAAAAAACATCTATCGACAATTAACTTTCTTTGTTGTTCGTGATGCTTACAGCGTTGCAAAGCAAGAGCGACTAGACAATAATGCTGATTAAGTGATATTTACTATACGGAGCTAAATCATCACTTGTGATTAGGTGGGTATTGTAGTCTAGCTAAATCTAAAAAGCATGAAGGTGTAAATAAAAAGCTTAAAATTTCCCCAGCTGCTCTCCATTGAGGGTGGGTATACTTACTACACTACCCTTAATACGTTTGATAGTTGTTGAAGATGTGAGCGTGGCCAAATCCGACACGGGACTGAATTTTTTATACTGATATATAATAATGTTTACTAACACTTCTAACAAATTTTTATACTACAGTGAGTTTATTGTTGCTATTGCTGATATTGGATGTCTAGACCTATGGCTTTTTGTAGCAAATAACTGCTATGAATTGATAAGAATAACTAGCGAATTCCCATCAATGCGACCAGTCTGAACGCAGGAGCGCGGGAAAGGATTATAGTACATGATGTGTGTGAATGTGCGAACACATATGGATAAGACGGAAATCTGACACGGTTAGAGAGAGGCGCAAGGCCAAAGGCTGGACGTGCTTTCCGTGTCACGTAGGTTGAAATACCACAACTTTCTTACTCCGAGTTGCTACTGAGAATTTTTTGACAGTAAAGTTACAGCCTATATACGTCACACTGCTGGGCATAGACCTCCTCTCATTTCTAAGAGGGTTTTAGGGCAAGGAAGTGTCCGCCGCATTGCCTCAATGCGTGTTAGCGAGCTTCACATGTCTTCGAAATATTTTTTTCCTTATTCCTCAGACAAGCAGTTTTCCTCACGACGTTTTCCTTCACTGCCAAGCACGTGGTAAATCAGCACTTAAAATTGAAATTAAGAATTTCATTGGTGCCGACGGGGATCGAACCCGGGTTATATTTACAGCGAGCGTTAACCATCTGAGATACCAGTATAGTTATTGATAATAACATTACTACAGCAAAATAATAAACCTTAAAATAAACAGACGACAAAATAAACTTGTTTCGACCAATTAGCTATATAAACATTTACGTAAAGTATTGCGGCTGCAGAGAAAACTATTTAAAAAAAAACTTAGTGCTTTTGGTAATTTGTTGTTTAAATATTAGATTTCACTTAATGTCTGGTCACTTAATGATATGGTTTACTAATATATCTGATACCGTAGGTTTATTCATGGTTTTACATTACAACGATGTATACACGTCTCAACTCATCAATAAAACTGAACCAACAATTTCTCTTTGCACAAACGTTTCTCTATAACTAGAATTCGAATCATGAACACTATGTCTTGTTACTTTGACCAATAGTCCAGGGTCGTCACTAATATAATAAATATGTCATAACATAGAAAAGTAAATGGTTATGGCAAAATTTTTGACGAGGATTGTTAATCCTATTTACTGGCAACGAAGTATTCCATTGTTATTCTCTATGGTAGCAATACGTTTTAATTTTGGTTCTTGTTATAGAACAAAAATGTAGGTGTTTATGGACCACAGAATTCGTTTACCATCAGGTGGAATGTGTCCTTACTTGACACGCCTACTTTATTAGAAGAGTAACGTCTACTAGTTTCTCAAAAGCATCAGCAAAACTATTTCAATATCTGTTACATACACCTAAAATAATGTGAAATAGTCATGTGGGTTATCATTCGAGGAGCAAGACGTTTGTATTACGAGCACTAACGGTAACAGGGAACTGTAAAATTATAGATAGTTTCTAGAAATGTATAGATAATAAATAAAAAGTAAAAACTTTATTTTTATGTAAAAACAAAACATAAATAAAAGGTGCAATTCTGCACAAGAGAGGCATATGTTCATTAGTGTATAATAAAAATAAAAACACATATGTATATATGTGTTTTTTTGTACTGTATGATATTTTTGATGAACTAAATAGGTATATCTCATTAGGACTTTTTTTTAATAAAATAGGATGACAAACTAGCACACAGTCCACCTGATGGTAAGTGGTTGCTTTGGCCCATAGACATCTTCATCTTTCCTCGATTACGAATCAAAATGCAGATGCGTTGCCACCACCACGTGACGACTAAGATGGAATGCCTCGTTTCCAGTAAAAATGGCCTCCGGTTCTCTACATTCACCATACGAAACCCAGCAGCAATAGGCTACTATTTTACGCTGGTATACCGTGAGAGCGTGGTCCTTCCCCGGTCGAGCCGACCCATTCGTGCAACAGCTATACTACTAATATAACTGCGGCATGGCTCTACCACGTATACAACTGGCTTAAACGTGACATAGCCACGCTACAGCTATATTATGGTTGTAGCACGATGGATCGGCTCGACATGGGTAGGATAACGCTCTCACATTATACCAGAACAATAAAGCAGCTTAGTGCTGCTAATTTAAGGAGGCCTAATATTTCAATTTTTTTATAGAATAAGGGTGACAAACGAGCACACAATCCATTTGATGGTAATTGGATACTGGGGCCCACAGATATTTACATTTATCCTCAATTAACAATGAAAATTCAGTTGCGTTGCCACGCCTGAGTACTGAGATCGTATGCCTCCTTTCCAGTAAAAAGAGTCTTTGGTTATCTACACTCACCATACGATACACAGGATTAAGGTGCTATTTTACGCTGGTCATCTGTGAGAGCGTAGTCCCCAGTCGAGCCGACCCGTTCGTGCTATAACCATAATATAACTGCAGCGATAGTAGTTCGTAAAAGAATTATAATTAATGTACATAATTTTTGTATATAAAAGTTAAGTGTCACATTGTTCGACCGTGATGAACTCCTCAACTACTAAACTGATTTTAATCAAATTTTGGGCACTGCACTATGTGCATTTTGGTCCAACTTGAGAGATAGAATAGTTTATATTGCTATCAGTGACCCTGAAATTTTTTTATTGTGAATTTAAGGACTTTTTATAGGACACAGGGTCGTCGGAAAGTACAGAACAACGTCTGCCTGGCCAGCTGATATTTTAAAATTTTGTAATTAAACTTCAATTAAAATAATGAGTATGTAACATAAAATATATTTCATAACTTTATTTATGTTAATGCTGTCTAGTTTTTATGTATTCTATAAAACCAATGTTGCTTTAAGATGAGTTTTAAGCTATTAAGGTGTTTTCGTTTGATGACGGAAATAGATAATATTTTTTTATATATCGGTATATCTAAAGACTAAAATGCTTATTAATTAGAATTTATCATAACAACCACGATAAACAATGAAGAAATTTCAATAGCAAAGTGGTTCGACGGATATTCAGACTGCATATTGAGTCACTTTGTTTCATTGATCGTTCTTCGTAGACTTGCGCGCCTAACCTCAGTTAGTGTTGAAGACCGTCGCACGCGCACGTTTAGGTCCGCCATGATCTCGATAGGGGTCCTACTTACGATTGTGTGCGCGATTACCGCTAATAAAATAACAGAAACAAAACTTTCCGAACAAATTTTGCGACGTCTCAACCCATTAGCAGACATCCCAATCAAAACACCCGAACCAATAACAACTGGATTAATAAACAAGACGTTAGATAGTTTAGGTATCAATAAAGATGCAGTGGCAAAACTGTCTGAGAAAGTTAAAAGTGCTAGCAGTCAAGCAGCAAAAATCGCTGAGGACTTTTCCTACATCACGCGTATGGATAATACGGGGAATCAGCCAGGTCCAATACTAAAGTCGGTCGAGGAGTCACCAGATTATGCATCATCGGTCGTGCTTGCGAGTGATTTGTTATCGCTTACGAGTGCCATAGCGAATGTTAAGGAGAAATCATGTAGGGAACAAGGACACAAGTTTCTGGAAGGACTGTTGCAGAACAAGAGGTGGGCTCTCAAAAGTAAGTGAAAAATTTTACTTTAAATTTGAGTAAGTAAAAATCTAAATACTCTTGTATGCTTTTTTGATAAGCCACTTAGACTAAATCCCATTAAAAACCACGACATTAAAAATAGTACTGATGATTAAAAAAGCAGTACACCGTAAAAATCACTGTTGGACCATCCTATTGTAAAAATATTTTAATAATAATATAATAAATATTTCTAAATGTTAATATTTTTTTGCTTTATATATACAATATGTAACGTAATTAACGCACACCCTCAGACACCCCAATTAGTATATTATGTTATAATCATAACACATACACTGAATTTTTTGTGAAACACTTTTATGCACTGATTATTTATCAAATTAGTTATACTAATTCCGGGAGAATGTTGTGGTCACAGTACAAATCCACGAACGCAAAGACTTTAACGTGCTTGAAATAAAGTTAATTTTTCTTTAGTTTTCTTGAGTTACAGAATTAGTAATATATAATACAAATAAAACTGCACTCTTAAAAGTCATATATCATGATAACAGGTACAGTATAGATACTATCGTTTATATCCTTACGTGTGTAACACACACACACACACACACACACACACACACACACACACACACACTTTTTTTTTTTATATATATATATATATATATATATATATATAATACTTTTATTGCAGCTAACTGATCTAAGAATCCTTTGGAACACCTTACTGAAATAATTGACCGATCATAATTGCCATGCTTTGCTGGCAGATTGTTTCTCCCGGTACCAGACGCTTTGTTGTTGCTCTCCGCTGGTCTGGATATTTTATGTCCAGCGTTAACGGTATGATTATACTGCCATCTGTTTTCACCGTAGTGTACAAAAATTTATCTGTACAGATCGAAGTCGAACGTAATAAAAAAAATTCCTCAATATTTACGTTAAATATGATAATTATTACGTTCGATCTGTTTATACACGTACTTCTTGTTTTCTATTAATATATTACATAACCGATTGTTACTGTTTGCTTAGGTGATTATCTAAGCACAACGTTACTGAGCCAAGTAGAGGAAATGGCCGATTCATTTCTATTCGTTACAGAGTTATAAAAAAAACACAGGAATTTCAATGACCTGCTTTTAAAGAGTAGTTCATTTTAATTACTATACAAAAAGTCGATTACGTTGGCATTTATAGATATTTTTGATTCCGTAGGAGATTCCGTATTTAGTCAACTTGTGAGTTGAAATACTATATATGTGTAATATATATTCATAATTTTATAGATTACAATTCTTTTAAGGTGATCTTTCACGTTCATTTTCTTTGCGTAATAACGCGACTAAATGTCCATTTAAGATGGTACATTTATTTATTACTAGCTTGCCAGGCAGACGTTATTGTGCCTTTTTCGACTACCCTTTGTCATATCCTATTAAAAATCCTTAAATTCGCAAAAAATGTGGATCACTCATTGGAAAAAAAAAACTATCCTATCTCTCAAGTTGGAGCAAACTGCAAACGGTGTGCAAATGTCATTAAAATTGGTTAAGCAGTTTAGGAGTCCATCGCGGACAAATAACGTGATACGTAATTTATATTATTTTATATATATTAAGATTATAATTAGTAAAATAATATAATAAAATTATATATATATATATATATATATATATATATTAAGATTAATACTTTCTAATGCATACCATACTTGAGCTACACTCAGCAATGTACTGATTAAAATACACTAGCTAACATCATGGCTTTGTGGGAACGTGCAAAGCTGACAATTCAAGTCACACATAATATATTAAAAACTACATCAAGACATTTATCATTGCGATAGAGTTTCAAAAACAATTTTTTGTAAAAGTATGTTTTAAAAAAATATTTTTGATATGGACGTGACAAAAACTATCCAAATTCCCATCCAAACATAGTGATTATATTATACTCTTTTACTCTTTTTTCTATTGTACGTATATATATATATAACCTCTCTTATTTTTTTATTACTTTTACTCTTTTACTCTCTTACCTTTTAACCGGAGTAAAACTCTTGATAAAAATTATAATACAAAGCAAAACCCTTCTTCAAAAGAAAAAGGTAATTGCTACATTATAGCTTCTCATATCGGGGCATTAATTCGTCGATACGCAAGTATTGAAGTTTTCCTCCAAATTTATGGAACCACTTCCAAAACATTTTCGATAAAAAAATATCTTTTAGATCGGTTCGGCCGTATTTGAGAAATTTGTTTAAATTTGACTAATACTAAATAATGCCGGGAAAATAAAGAGTTTTTATGTTATTGGTGTAAAAAATGTAAATTATTTAACTACGTTTCGTGATATCGTCTGACATTAACAGTATTTTTATGTCAATTGATGTGAACAGGCCTTTCTACGAAATTAATACGCAATAGATACATATCCCTTGTAAAACGAAAATACTGACTGTCACATAATACATCCGAAAAAATTGTCGAAGGTGCATGGTTATTGGCAATATTTGAACATGTTGGTTTATCGTATCTCCATCGCGTAGCGCAGACGTGTATCGCAACCACTAGTTTCCACACAAAATTATAAAAGGAGAACACTTAGTAATTATATACGCTTTTGTGATCTCGTGTCTTGATGATCGTATCGGAGATACGTATCGTGATCGATAATATGGACGTTTGATACTGTACCAAGATACGACGATGCGATACGATATCTGAAACACAGCTCATATCCCTATTCAGTTTTCCTCGATCATTAAAGGGGATACTTTATGCCGCCACACGGCCTAAAAAATTTTGACGCGAAAAATAATACGAGAATCTACGAGAGTCGGAGGAAAATTTCTATCTTCTACATATAAAGAATAATACGATTACGTAATCTAAACGAATATACTTTAAAACCAGAACGACGCACGGACGACGAGCGGCAACCAACGTGCAGAGGTAAGGGGCCGTATACGGGGCCGACAAAATTGAAGGTACTTGCCCAAGTGCCTTCACTTTTGTTTAGGCATGCATGCCAGGCAGGCAGTCATTCGACCGTAGTGGTATGCTTACACTGATAATGCTATTCTCTATCACCAGTTTGAGAGATTTGCAACATTATTAAGTACAGTTTATTGTTGTTATCATGAGTAGAAAGAAAAGTCAAATGCAGTTCCTCGGATAAAATTATGACCATTGTCCATATTAGCCTATAAAAGTTCAATTCTGAACATAGACCTTCCCATTGAATGTCTAACCCGTAATTGATAGGTGGGTTCGTAAGCGAACATTTTTCTGAATTTTCAAGAAAAACTATGAAAATATTTAGAAATAGCATGGTAGCGATCACCTCATTTCTAAGCGTCAATCACGTACTCTTAAGTCCAAAAAAACCTTTTACACAATTTATGTTTTGATAACCATTTTAAATGTTGATAGATCCTGCATATTTTCTGGATTTTAGTTTAAAAGCGTACACATTGCCCCATGAAGCAGAAACTTCGGAGTCGAGAAACTGGTGTAACTAGCTTATGCTAGTGTTTTGATTGATCCATTGTGTAGTGGTTTAGCAATAAGTTGCAGCACTGAGAGCCGCGGGATAGAATCCCGCACGAAACAAAAACTTATATGGCCTATCAATTATTGTTTCGGGTCTGGATGCTTGTACTTGTCAAGTTAATGTATGTAAACTGTCCCTACGATACATGAGAGAATTATAACGTGGGCAACGTTATTTAAAAAAAAATTGTCGCAATAACCCCACAGCAAGTTCTTTATGATATAATGCTATTGAAATAGCTAAAATAAACAAATCTAGCTATGTCAATACATGTAAGGCCTCTTATTATTTTTAAAGCATATGCCGTAGATTTAAGTTTACTTGCTAGCTTAGATATGTTATGGCGGCCTCATTGAAGCTTTGTGTCTTCAGTAAATCAGAGAACAACAATGAATTCAATAAAATTCAGCTACTCCCCATTTAAAAACACGCTGGTATTCACTTGTTCAACATTTTATGTAGTGAATTAAATAAACTTCCTTTTATTAATGTTTAAAAGTATATTATTAATATTAAACTAGTGTATTATTATTTACCGGATAAGGGTGACAAACCAGCACACAGACCACCTGATGGTAAGTGGTTTCTATGGCCCATAGACATCTAATACTTTCCTCGACTACGAATCTAAATGTAGATACATTGTCACCCGTGAGGACTTAGATGTAATACCTCGTTTCCAGTAAAAAGGGTCTCCGGTTCTCTACACTTACGATACGAAATACAGCAGTATTAAACTGCTCTTTTACGCGGGTGTTCTGTGAGAGCGTGGTCCTTCCCCGGTGGAGCTACTAATACTACTAATATAGGTGCAGCACGGCTATACCACGTATACTTTTGATATAGCATTACTTACTTCGTCTTATTTTAACAATTGCCTTTTAAATCTGTCACCACATATTATGGTTATTCCTTTCAAATTAAAGCATGTCATTAATATAAACTTAGACAAAATATCTAAAGTTTAGTTAACCCCTGAGATACCATGGCTCTATTGCATAACTCACTTGTACAATTGCAGTGAGTATGTGTTTACTATTACGCATTACAACAAATTTATGCAAATTTGTTTTGTTTGCTTTTGTTATATTAAAGATCGCAACTCACAAATTTGCTAGTTATGTATATGGTCAGAAAACTATAAGTTAAACACTAAGTTTAGATATACGTGACTATAATGTAAACGTAAAAATACATTCATGCGGAAGTGATATTGACATTTCACTACAATCATATTTGTATACCTAAATTGTTGTAATGTTCACTCAAGAACATAGTGGCATTTTGATAAAAATGTACCACAATTCCTTATTTATAAAATACTTTTTACTAAATCGGATAATAGTTAAAAGCTTTCATTTCCAAAGACAAAACAACACCTATCAATTGGCGATGAGACATAACACTTAAGAATAGACAATTAGATACTAAATACCTGTAACGATTAGTGAAACTGAAAACGGCATACATTTCAAGGATTTCACAATGGGTTAACTTGGATTTAGAGACTTGAGGGAGCCTTGGTAGCTTACGGTACGGTACGTGACATTCGCATATGTGCTACCAGCCAAACTAGATTATTGGGAAAATTCGTTTGTCCTAGGCTAAACTAATTTGTCCAAAGCCTGATAGAACCAACCGGCAGTGCGATTAATTAATTCTGGTGAGAATAGTCTACCGTTGGGAATCACTTCGCAACTATTATGTTTAACTATTATGGTAATATTTTGTTACCTGAAATAACGTATTAATATAAAAAAAGATATCAGCTTATAATCTATGTCGAAATCAAACATCAAACGTGGTAGTTACGTGATAGAGCCATTCTGGAGCTATATTATTATAGTTGAATTACGATTGGGTTGGTTCAACCGTGTAAGGACCATATTCTGTAGCGGCGCAATATATAGAAATATAATAGCAGCTTAGTACTGCTGAGTATCGTATGGTGAGTGTAGGGAACCAGAGATCCTCTTTTCTGAAAATAAGGAATTCCATCTTAGTCCACAGTGGTGACAACGCATCTGCGTTTGATTCTTAATCGAGGATAGATGAGACGTCTATGGGCCACAGCATCTATTCATCAGGTGGACTGTGTGCTCGTTTGTCACACTTATTATATAAAAAACGTCAACTAACCACAATTCTAGTACACAATGGCTGAAGTTTTTCTTAATATGAAGATGCACCTTCAGGAAAATCTAGTTTGACCCAGTCTTTACACTACGGAATCTTGTAAGGAAAAACGTTAACATCAAGAAAACACTGAAAATAAAGTCTACACTATATTTTCAAAATATATCACGATTTACTAAAGAAAAAGTATGCATTCTGTAGCCATTGTATGAAATTCCTAAAATGTGAAATATTGTGATGTCAAATAGTAGCTTAATGCTTCTGTGTTTTGTATGGTGAGAACATTTTTACTGGAAATGAGACATTCCGGCTTAGACCTTACGGGTGACAACGCATCTGCATTTTGATTCGTAATTGAGAATAGATGTTGATGCCTATGGGCCACAATAACCACTTACCATCAGTTGGACTGTGTGCTCCTTTGTCACCCTATCCTATTAAAATTGTTATTTATATTTTATGTTATATTCAATAAAATTGATAGCCCCGAATTAATTTCCAGTACTTTACAACTACGAGCACCCACTAAGCGCACTAGACATACTCCGTTATTTAATGTTCCTTTAAAACCCAAATTATGCACAGATTTCTGTAATATGTCGCATACTTTAATACCTTTAAAGAATTTTCTTCAACTGACATCTTCCACCAAAGCAAATCAGTCTTTAAAAAAAGATATTATTTCAATATTAAGTAATAAATTATAACAAACATACATACAGTCACGCACACACAAACACACACACACACACACACACACACACACACACACACACACACACACACACACACACACACACACACACACACACACGCACGCACGCACGCTCGCAGGCACGCACGCGCACACACACACACACACACACACACACACACACACACACACACACACACATTTTGTTTTATCATTTCATTTATTATTGTGTAGTCCGACAGTTGTTATGCAATATTTTTATTTTTTTTTGTTTCTGCTTATTATCTCCTTTTTTTTGAAACTTATTTTTTAAACATATCCAATATATCTAAGTACTTTGTAATTAATATTATTAATTTGCAATTTTATTGATTGTAAACTATAACAAGCGATAGTATGTACATTTATATAAAGTAAGAACCTGATATTGGCATTATGGATTATTTGAGAAGTTCTGTTAATATTTATAACGTGCTGTTGGTTCTATGATCACTAAAGAAAAAAAATATACAATGATTAAAATGTATTATGTATGTACGAGGGTGGATTGAAAAGTACTCGGCCTAACACAGATCCATTCAATTCTAAAAATCAAATCTACCCACATTATTTAGTTCAGTTCAGACTAGTTCATTGTGTGAAGTTCGAAACGTGTGCGATAATTAGTTGTGATTTTATAAATTTATTAACAAAGTAATCGGACATAATTTCCGCGAATGGAGCAAATCGAGCAGCGTGCCGTCATTAAGTACCTCCATAAGAAGGGGCTATCATCAAAAGCCATCCATGATGACATGGTCAGTACATTAGGCGATTGTGCTCTGTCATATTCATCCGTCAAAAAATGGATAGCAGATTTTAAGCTTGGTAGAGAGAGTGTGAAAGATGAACCCCGCTCTGGAAGGCCTTCGACGTCAACTACTGACGAAAATATTAAAAAAAGTACTTGATTTAATAATGGGAGACCGCAGATTAAAAATTAGAGAGATAGCCGAGATTATAGGCATCTCTTATGAACGAACTCAAAACATCATTGTCAACGAGTTGGGTTTCCACAAGGTGTCTGCGAGGTGGTTTCCGCGACTGCTTTCAGTTGAACAAAAAAGGACGCGATTGACTATTTCACGCGACTGTTTGGAGTTATTTGAAGCCGATGCAGATGATTTTTTTGAATCCTTTTGTTACTATGGACGAAACATGGGTTCATTACTGTACACCGGAAACAAAACAACAATCAAAACAGTGGAGAAGACCTGGTTCACCACCCCTTAAAAAGGCTAAGTCGATTTTGTCGGCAAATAAGGTGATGGCTTCAGTATTCTGGGACTCGAAAGGTGTGATTATGATTGATTATCTTGAAAGTGGTCAGACTATAAACTCTGATTACTACTGCACCTTACTACGTCGTTTACGAGAGGAAATAAAAGAAAAACGTCGAGGAATGCTCAGAAGAAAAGTCCTGTTTCATCAAGATAACGCCCGTGTTCACACGTCAGTACAGTCAATGGCTGAAATTCACAACTGTGGCTTTGAACTGTTACCGCATCCGCCGTATTCACCTGATCTGGCACCATCAGACTTCTTTCTGTTCCCTAACCTAAAAAAGCACTTGGGAGGTCAAAGATTTTCGACAAGCGACGAGGTCAAAGCAGCTGTAGACGCATACTTTGACTCTAAGGAAGAATCATTTTTTTTCAACGGTCTAAATGCTTGGAAGGGGAGGTGGTAAAAGTGTATTGAACTTGATGGTGATTATGTAGAAAAATAAAAATATAACTGATTTAGTATGTGTTTATTTTCTTGATTAGGCCGAGTACTTTTCAATCCACCCTCGTATATTAGAGTATCGCTCGGTGAAAGCAATAACTCGGATACAGACTCGTATCAGTTGCTCGACCCATCCGAGTCCGAGTGGCTTGTGTTGGTGATGTTGGTAAACAATGTCTAAGCAACACCACCATTATTATTAAAATATTTAAGTTTAAAAAGAAGTAATAGTAATAGTGTGAATTTTTATGATAAAATTACTAAGTATTATCGGTAATGTCATCTTTTTTTGAAGTGAAAACTTCTTAAGCGGCGTGGTACACTTTTTTGTAATGGGTAAAATATTTTTTAAAACTCGCGTCAGGACACGTGACTCTGAGCGAAAATTCGTAAGACGGATGGAGAGAGAGAGAGACAGCCGGCGCGGCGTAGGAGAGGAAGTATCCCCCTCTCTTTTTAAGGCGCGGTAAAAATGTATAACTGCGCCTGCTGTTTAGTTTAGGCGGCGCAGGGCGCTTGCGCGAATGTTTGTGTATGATAATTAAAGCAATTCGTGCAAAATAATTCCATAATCATTCCAAAATATCAAAAATGCACAACGTTAATATTCAAGTTTTCACTTCTGCCGGCACTCCCGGAGTGCAACTCGTCGTTTTTTTTTAATTTGTCGTGTCAGATCTATTTTTGTAGCAAAAAAAAACTGAACAATTCGGCATTTTTGTAGAATGTCGAGTCAGCGGCGCAACTAGAATAAGTCTGGTGAGTAGTGCACGTAAACCTATACTTTTACAGAGGGGAACGCCTGCGTATGCCTATTCCCCTTCGATCCGCCAGTGGCCCGCGTTGCTTTATGACGATGTACATTCCTATAGAACCTATAACTTTAATATATTGTTTTTGAGGAATTTTGATTACTTATTAGAGCTGTAGGTTGTATAATGTGTATCTTGTTTTTACAGTAGATTTTAATAAAAAGCAAACTTTGCGAGCGTTAAAATATCGCTTTTATGTTATGTTCCCTCAGTTAGTTCGCTGATGTTAAAACAATTATCGAAAGATCGAACGGTCATGAATCTTTGATGACAAGCGGGTCCTTTTTTTAGACTGTAATGCATTCGGAATAAGCGTTCGCTGGATATTCTTCATTTGTTAGAATTTCTAACAAAGATTTTCGAAACAGTTTTGTTGAATTGTAGGCACAATAAACATGTTTGAATGATTTCATAGACATGTTACTAATGATGTACAATAAATTTAATTTATAACTAGCACGAACATCTAGTTTTCTTGTGGCTGCTTTGGAATTGGACTCAATAAACCACCCATATTTGAGGTTCGGAGTATTCCAAAGATACATTCCGGAAAGCAGGAGCCAGTTTCAGCAAGCTTCTTTTAGCGGTGAAGAGACACGCTTGAGTGGTGCCTTCTTCATCCATCCGCGAACGATTTAACACGGGATGTAAGCCCGTTCCATTGGGGTGACAAATTGTGATTATAGTGCTTACCCACCATACGCCTGCGTATTTAAGTGTTAAGTTTAAGCTGGTTATCCCGTTATCAACTTTTAATGTTATTACCAGTAGTGGATTCTAAACAAATATGTGGGATGAAATTGTTCAATGAGTTAGTTAACATACCCTACAATTTCTCAAAAGTTCGTTTTTTATTTAAAAAAAAAACGTTACCTCCACACTAGGATTTTCTCCTGTATCGTGGGAGCAGCTTGCAAACACAAGGAAAAATATCCAGACCGAAACAATCACTGGTAGGCCACGCAAATACTTCTTCCGTGTGGGATTCGAACCCACAATATATAGTAATTTATTGCTAATCCACTGCACTATGAAGCCATTAAAATTCATTAACATTTAAGTTCATGATAACGGTAATGTCCTTAACTGGTATTAATTATATAATTAACAAGAAACAGGCGACTAATATGCAAAAATTTCTACCGTTGTATTTTGTTGTAAGTTGTAAGCGTTGTAAGCGGATGCTAATGATCCTTTTCAAGTATTTCAAGTTACATTAAAGAACTTTAGATATTTTTAATGAGGAAGAGAAATACAGCGTAGTAAAATACAACTACCGTTATGACGAAAATATCAATCCGGTTCGTGAACCGGTTTTGTTCTCAGCCGCGAATAGCACTCGTTTTTGCAGAATATTTATTTTCATTAAGTATTTAAGTAACAAGAGTATTGACCTTAAGGAAATAAATAATAAATTGACTCAAGTAACTAAGCTAGTTGCCGTGTGGTGGCGGTTGAGAACATCCACCACCCCATATTTTCCGTAGGTGTCGTAAGAGGCGACAGAGGGAGACAGGTAGGAGTTGGGCAGCAGCATCTTCCTGATAACACCAACTATACAATAAAAAAACTGCGGTTGTCAATCCGCTCGCCAAGCGTGGCAACTATGGCAAACATCTCCCCATGAGGAACGACACAAAAAACGGCCCCCAGTCCCCGGCGGCTTCAATAAAAAGGGTAACCAATTCTCTATACTCACCATACTATTGTGTGAGAGCGTGGTCCACCCTGGTCGAGCCGACACTTCGTGCTACAACTATTATAGCTGCAGCGTGGCCTCACCATGTAAATTATTATAGTAATATAACAGTGGCACGACTGCGGTCTGCCTTCCCTTTTATAGCTAGAATACAACTTTTTCTCTCTGCTCCCTCAAGACTTTACCCATTCATGCATTAAATACAGCCAATCAATTAAAAGTCCATTGCTGAACGTAGGGGAAATATTTGTCATAGTTCCCTCTCGGGGATTTGGCAACGGCATTTTTTATTATTTCGAGCTGTCGTTAACGATACTTACAGGATGTTGTGGGGTCTTAGAGCTTCTAAGTAATAATATAAATATTATTTGGTAGGAGGCAGTGATTTATTTTTCGCCGCCGCTACACGTCATTGTCAAGATCCCGACTTAACTTGACGATTTAGAAATGTTTTATTCAAACAAATAAAGTTGTGTTAAATATTGTCGATGGTTTTATTTTCCGCTAAGCAAGTGGTAAATTTATATAAAAAAATCAATTGCCACATGTATGAAAGATCATCACTTAGGAAAGAAAGGAATTTGATGAACACTCACACTGGCAATTGGACCCGGTAAGTACCCGTTGTTGTCGAGATCAAGAAAACAGCCGTGCGAAACCGGGGTGGAGTTAGCAGATAAAATTGGGATTACAAATGGAATCCAACTTGCTCATATACCGTGTGTCTGTCAAGACTTAGTATTGATACCTCCCTAATTATTAGTTTTTAAAGTTTGAAAAAAGGAATTTTTGAAATGTAACGTAATAATCATCATCACTTGATTTAGAAAACAATTTACTTGATCGTTCGAATAATAATAAATCTAGTCCTATTTTTTACACATAAAGTAAAAAAAATAATTAACTAAACCAAAACGAATATATCGATGTCGATACTAAACATTGCGAATGAAATCACTATAGTAATATTAAAGACGTCATGTCTTGTAAAGTAACGTCACACATAATACTACTACAATAGGGATGTCATTTTTCTAAATCAGATCATACGAATTGTACATACTCGCATATTTGGCGTAGTATAAACAAACCATAGACGACCCCTTGACATTTCTATTTATACGCATGAATTACACGCAACATCTTTTAATAGAGATTTCTCTTTTTGCCTTATTTTAAAATTTAATTAGAAAAAACGAGACAAGTTCATTGACTCTATCTATGTAGAATTGTTGGTTTTCTCTATGTATACGTATGTATGTAATTGCTCTAAGCTTCAATGTTAAAAAATATAAGAGAGAGAATAATAGAACCTCCTTACAGCGATAGCGGCCTAGATCAAGCTGTCAATTATTACGGGCCAATAAAAAAAAAGAAAGCGCACAGTGAGATCCACATTTAGATTCTTAGGTATATCAATAACATGTAGTACATATACATTATACATTTATGATCTTAGATTAGAAAAACAAATTTTGTCTTCTTTCTATTAAAAATATTTTTGTTTCTTTATAAGGATCATAAGTTTAAAATACCTTAAATTGTTTTGGATTCTTGCAACGATTACATATTATTAATAATTTCAGATCAAAAATTATAATTAAGATCCTTATCAAGAAACAGAAATGTTTTCTATAGAAATAAGACTAAAATCTTTTTTTTTTTGTTAAGATCTATCACGCAGTTCTTATTCACTCTATTAATATCATTATCAGTAATGATCCGTGAAAGACTTGTGTGACAAAGATACTGAAATAGTCCTTTTATATCGATTCCGAAAACATTACTAAGCTCCATAAAATAAATTTAGGAGTACGAAGAAAACTTCGACAAGATTTTAAAACCTTTTTCGAGATCCATTCAATATTTTATTAAGCTTTTAGGTTTATCGCGCTTATAAAGCTCTCCCGAAGAATACATTTATTTTCCTATCTGCGAAACTGTTGATATTACAAAAGACGAAATATTTTGGCAATGCCTACAATATGTTATTAACCCTTGTTACATTTGGTATGTTTTATAAATATAGCTCGGATATATCTTAAGCTTATGGCTATATTAAGGGTTGTGCGAAATGTTCAATCTAAGCATGACTTCGCCCAATGATAACGTAATGTGTGACGTATGTTTATGCGGAAGTGTTCAAGTGACGTTTTATTGTCGTTCTCAACGTGAAAGTGTCTCGAAGGACTCTATGTTATAGGGGTTTCGACACATTTATACAGATAAAGTCCGCCTGTCTTAATAAATCTCTCTTACAGTAATGAGGGGTGTTCCCCTCATTCCCATGCTGCAGATATATTAGTAGTATAGTTGTAGCATAAATGGGTCGGCTCGATCACGCTCTTACAAAATACATGCGTAAAATAGTAGCTTAATGCTGCTGTGTTTCGTATGGTGACTGTAGAGAACTGGAGACTCTTTTACTGGCAACGAGGCATTCCATCTTAGTCTTTGATTTGAAATCGAGGATAGATGTAGATGTCTATGGGCCGCAGCAACTACTTACCATCAGGTGGACTGTGTGCTCGTTTGTCACCCTATACTATAAAAAAACATCATAGAGAATTTGACCTTTTTTCTAACTAGTAGTTCGTCTGGGACTACCCACGGTTACTATAACCGTCCTCTTAATATAATTATAGGCTATGAGGCGTTCCATCTTAGTCCTCAGATGTGACGATGTTTCATTGCTTGAAGCTGAAGGTGGCAATAGACTAGGCTGCAGTGGTAATCTGTGAAAGCGTGGTCCTACTGCGTTCAAGTGGACCCATTCATATAGCTAGTATAGCTGTAGCGTGGCTTTATCACGTAAAAAGTTTTTTAATATAATTTAATTTTATAAATATACATTATCAACCCTGAAAGTCATCGCTGGAAAGCTTGTGTCTATTTAGATGTTATAAGTTTTTCGAAAGTGAATAATTAATTGCTGCAGTTTAATCATTTTTTTTATAGAACTACTAACGAATATACTGTTTTATAAAATTTTAGTTTAAGGCTTAGGGACCATCAAAAACAAGCTTACTCCTTTCTAAAACGCCAGCAATGCAACTGTAATTCCTCTATTGTTGAAGTTAATCACGAGCGAAGGTAGTCATTTACCATGGAGTAAGCCACGCGCTCGCTTGCCTAATCTTCTATAAAAAAAATAATTAAAGTAGAGTTATTTTAAAACACGCAAAGTATGTAAAATAATAGAAATTGTCCTAGATATTCCTTAATTTAAATAAAGCCACATTAATAAACCCTATTCAGGCAAGCCGGGGTGGGTCGCTATTTAATAATATATCGAGTTGAACCCGTTTTAATTCCTTTTCATGGACCGATGTTGCTAATTGACTTCCGTGTCAATTTACCATCACGTTGTTTGAAAAATTAAGAATGCGTAGGAAAAGGCGAAGATTTAAGTTTTATTTACTGTTATTATCCTAAAAAAATCTAAGTTTTAAAATAATTAACATGGTGTAAGTAGAGACTATTTTTTGAGAGGTCTACCCCGGCTTGTGCTTTTGAAGCCAAGAATGGTGGTAGAGCCATGCTGCAGCTATATTTTGGTTGTAGAACGAAATTGGCTCCACTGGGGCAGGACCACGCTCTCACAGAATATCAGCGTCAAATAGCAGCTCAATGCTGTCGTGTTTCTTAGACGAACGAGACATTTCAGACATCTCAGTTCTCAGGGATGGTAACGCATTTTTGATCCTTAATTGAGAATAGGTGTGGATGTTTATGGGCTACAGCATCTACTTACCATCAGGTGCATTGTGTGCAGGCTTGCCACCCTTATTCTATAAAAAAGCCTACCTTTAAACCAATGATTATCGCTCATGATGTCCCATTAGATGCAAGAACAGGCTGATCGGGTATGTTACTTTGATTATTAGCAAAACGAGTTTAATGAAAACTGATTTTAATTTTGTTTAAAAATAGTTGGCTATTTTTAAACAAAATAAAAATCAGCTGTTGGTTAAGCCCGCCTGGTAACAGTAACGCCTTCATGTTCATTTTATCGCTGTACAAAGTATTCCATGTGTTAATCCACACTTATACTCAGTTGGACTATTTGTCAATAACTTCGAATTAAGTGCTCCCAACAACTACCTGCACATGTGTGATATGGACGTTACACATGATCTTTGTTTTTTCCACGTTCATCTAAAGACCTATCCGTTGGAAGATACTATCGAGGTCATTGAGCATAGTGCATAGCTCCTCCAGCGATTATGCCATAAGGAGTATATCGTCGACAAATCTAAGGTGAGTTATGTACTCGGCATTGATGCAGATGTAGCACATGTAATTAGAAGAAAAACAGTTAGAACTATTGAATAAAACTAAATTCACGGATTTTATCACGTTTATTTCACTACTTTTACTTATTTTTAATTCCCGACGTTTTGGGTGCTTTACAGCAACCATGGTCACGGGGGGGACTGAGATGTTTAACGTCCCAATGTCATAGTTAGTCCGGCTACCTTCAGTTTTTGAATATTAATTTTTGGTCCGATTTACGCAAAACGAGCTTATAGTATCATGAAGTCTTGCAGTGGTATGCTTAGGTTTGGGTTTAATTTTGTTAATTATAGGATCCCAAGCAGGTGGCAGCACCCATCCATCTTCTCTATTGAAATTTGGATGTTTTTTAATTTCAATAGCCTCGCGTATCATCCTTGGTAGGAATCGGTGTTCTTTTGCGAGAATTTGTGGTTTATCAAAACGAATGTAATGGTGGGGACGATCTTGAACATGTTCGCAGACTGCAGACTTCCCGGAGCGTCGGTGCTTCACGTCAGCTATATGTTCTTTCACGCGGGTTTTTATGGATCTTTTTGTTTGACCTATGTAAGAGAGACCACATTCACAATCTAACTTGTACACTCCTGCATCTTGTAGAGGGATATTACACTTGACGGATGGTAAAAATTGACTAATCTTCTTCGGCGGCTTGTAGTATGTTTTAATAGAAGCTCGCTTCAAGATGTAGCCAACCTTGTCTGTGACTCCTCTGACATATGGTAGCACAGCAGGTACACGCTCGACTGTGGCCGACTTCACTCGGTCACTGTGACGTAGGCGCGGGACCCGAAGCTTGTTGTCTTGCAATACTTGCTTGACGTGCTGAAGTTCGGCGGCCAGATGTTTTCTGTCACAGATCCCTCGTGCTCTCTGAAACAAAGATTTACCCACGGTAGCTAACTGTGAAGGATGATGATGAGATTCACCATTTAAATATCGCTTGGTATGGGTCTTTTTTCTATACACAGTGTGACCAATTGTGTTATTAGGATTTCGAATGACTAAAACATCTAAGAAAGCTAAAGAATTATTTGCCTCTAACTCCATTGTGAATTGTATTTGAGAGTTTATAGAGTTAAGGTGGTTAAAAATGCAGTTACTTTGTCAGATGGTAAAATTGTGAAAGTGTCGTCTACGTACCGCTTGTAGAATCTTGGATTTACAGGAGCAGTATGAAGGGCTTTCTCCTCAAAGTCCTCCATGAATATGTCAGCCACTATGGGAGATAGAGGTGAGCCCATCGCCACACCATCTACTTGCTTGTAGAACTCTTCCTTCCACAATAGATAGCCAGATGTGAGGCAGTGTTTGAGTAATACTGCATATTCAGCAGGCATGTTATTATATTCTAGCTTCCTAGTTACAATTGATATGCAGTCTTCAATAGGTAGGCATGTGAATAGTGACTGAACATCAAAACTGACCATAGTTTCATTGTCAGCGAGATGTAGGTCTTTTATCTCACTAACAAAATGGTATGAATCCTTTGTGTGTGCTCTGGTATGTCCTCTCAGTGGTGACAGTACTTTTGACAAGTCTTTACTGTCACCACTGAGAGGACATATTGATTTTGAGTTGTCTTTAAAATTAGGTAACTAAAAAGTTCAAGTTCGATTAGCTATGATTTTAACGATAATACACGTGTATCATTATTCATACAACAAATTCTTGAGACTTGACAGACCAGCTTGAAAACTAGTTTACTTGTTGCATATGATACAGTACAACTTTTATTATGTAATTGCCTTACGTATCTAGACGAGCGATTGAAGTCTTTGCACTGCGATTTCTTGTGACCAATAATACTAGAATATTGAGTGAATAGTATTATAAATTATACAAATATTACAATTTATATTAAAAATAATAGTAATTATATTTGGGAAATAATTAAGCATTATGGTGTTGATTATGTATTTGTGGCATACGCGGTAGAGCCACGCTGAAGCTATATTAGTTGTAGCACGAATGGGTCGGCTCAACCGGGAAAGGAACCACGCTCTCACAAAATACCAGCATAAAACAGCAGCTAAATCTGCTGTGTTTTGTATGGTGGTGGTAGAGAGCCGGAGTCTAATCTGTGAAGAATATAATGACAAATTTACAATGAAGCTCAGCCTGGGAGTATTCAATCCTCTTTTGATGAAAAATTATTCTTAGAATTTTAAGATTTGTGCAGGTCAACTCAAGGGGGTCGTTTACATACTAATATGTCATGAATAAAACAAATTATTTGATTAAAAATTTTCTGTTATGTTTAAATGACTGACTATTTCTTTGATATTCCTTTCTTTAATTGAATTACACCTTTTGATAAAACTGTTTACGTGGTAGAGCCACGCATGACTTATATTATAGTTGTAGAACAAATGAGTCGGCTAGACCAGGGTAGAACCACACTCTCACAGAAAATCAGCATAAAATAGCGGCTTAAGGCTGCTGTGTTGGCGTGGTGAGTAGAAAGAACCGGAGACCTTTTTACTGGAAACGAGGCACTCCATCTTAACCATTTCACTGTCCCATGAGTCATATATGAACATTTTGGTTGTTTAACTATTGTGTCTATTTCGCGGACAGGGAAGTTGTTAATCCTCAGGGGTGACAACGTATCTGCATTTTGATTCTTAATCGAAGATAAATGTAGATGTCTATGGTTCCCAGCATCCAGTTATCATCCAGTGGACTGTGTGCCCGTTTATAAACCTTATTTTATAAAAAATACAATTCTATGTCTTATTGATTCATTAACTTATTAATTTCACCGAATCAAAATTCAACAACTTAATATAGGTCTCCCCATAGATTGCCTGTTGGGATATTTTCACAGTAGCTACGCTTCTCATGCACTGTTTTATTGAATTGTTATAAAGAAGATGCTGTTGACCATCTCCTGCGTTCCATCTTAGTCCGCAGTGGTGACAATGCATCTGTATTTTGAAGCTTTGATGCAAGAGTTTGAAGATGACCACTGTCATGTAGTAGCTACATACCATTGGTTAGACTATTAGTTAATTTTTTCTTTATTAAGAAATAAAGTAAGTCAAATTACAGCCGGGCGTGGTCCACTTGTCATTTCTGACAGATATTTTACAGTGCGTATTGTCGGGCTTCATATTCTGTCCTCGAAATATTTTCTCAAACATTTAGATTCCTACCGTTTTCCCCTTCACCGAAGAGCTCATGGTGCCGGTAGGCATCGGGCACGTCTTGATCGCGTACTGCGTAATCTACGGTAAGCGGTTCGGTCCTAAGCTACCACTGCTCCCCATTGAGATGAGCGTTACCAGAAGGCATACAAACGTGCCACTGGGGTGACTTGGTCAACTCTTTTGAGAAATATATTCCACCTGTCTCGTTACTAAAAAGATTTACGATCTGTTACAACTACGAAAGAACTCACCATCATCATCATCGTCTATACAGCCCATCAAAAGTCTACTGTTTTTAGGTTTTTACCCCATTTTACAGAAGACGAATAGTATCAAATATCTTGGTATATTACACAACAATATTTACAATATCTTGGTATATAACACCTTAACATTCCATTCTCATATTAAAACACCATGCAGTAGAGTGCGTAAATTTATTTTCCTATTTAAAAATTAAGACATAGAGCTAATAGAGAAGTCCAAAAATTGGCTTATTATGCCTTGCGTCAATCCTTATCAAACATACAGGATTGTAGTCTGGGGCGGAGCTGTCAAACCGCATAATGTTGAACTAGAACGTGCGCAAAGATCACTTTAAAGTTTCCATTTTAAACATAACTTACATCCAACTTTAGATCTGTATAAAATTAGCGAAGTTCTTACATAGTTTTAAGACAACATAACTTAAAAGGAATATCGCCGTAACTATCTGGTAGCTCAATCAATGCCTTGCTTCACGTTTTTTGCAAGGAAATTCTTCACGTTTTTGGGACAGTATTTATACTAGATGTTTTTTTACCGTCTGGAAAAAATAGGGCGTAACAGGTGAACAGAATAGAAGCTTACGGCACTAATATTTTACTATTTTTTTATTTTACATTAACATATATTAATTGCGTACTTATTATTTTAATTTCGATAGCTTTTAATTGATTTATTTATTTACTTCAAAAATTTTGTTGTTTTTTTAGTACCGAAAGTTGATTATATATTAGTAGTAATTTTTTATTTAAATATTAGTGCCATAGACTTCTATGCCGTTCACCTATTACACCCCATTTTTTCCAGACGGAAAAAAATTACCTATAATACGGGTAGTGACCTATAATACGGGTCTAGAAGCTACACGGGCACCAGTCTTAGGCAGTATAAATAAATAACAATAATTTTTATTATGGGGTGTCTGTTATCTATTGCTTTCTCATCTGTTTGGATTGTATAAATACATAATTGTTAATAAAAATGTTAATACACATAAATATCAATAAAATAAAATAAATATATAAATAAATAAATAAAAACCGATGGTTAGGAGGAAAGGGAAAGAAACCGGTGGACGATGCGAGCGGTATCGAGGAGCACCATCTTCTGCATTTGAGCTGGGAGCGGTCCGTTACGGAGTCGGCTCAGATGACCAGTTCACAGAAACAACTACAGGTATAATTTCGGTTGACAGTTCAACCCACACGTCAGTCACTTTGTGAGCCAGGTCCAGTTTGTTTTGTTTGCTTATCTGTTTCAGTTTTGACGAGGTCCTCGTCATACGGAATGATAAGGTTGACCAAAAATATCCTTGACTGTGCTAAGTCCATCAGCACAATATCAGGCTTATTCGCAAGAATAGTCTTGTATGTGACGATGGCACGGTCCTAGTAGAACTTGACGAGGTCATTTTCGAGCACGGTTTCCGGCAAATACTTGTAATACGGCAATTTCCGTTTCACGAGACCGTATTTCAGAGCGAGCTCCCGGTGTAGAATTCTGGCTACTAGTTTGTGCCTGCGCAAGTACTCAGAGTTAGAAAGCGCCAAACAATCGGAGATGACATGTGTAAGTGATTCACCGGAATAGCGATAAACTCGGTCGATGTCATGTATAGAATGTATAGTATTATAGATAGTTGTTGGTCTTAATAACCGAATCCTGTATTGCACAGACAAAACCCTCGCTTTCCACAAAGAGGTCACCAAAACATAGCCAATGGAGAGAGGCGACTGTGTCTGCGAAAGGTTCATGTAGAGTCTTGTAGAACCTCCTGTGGAACTCCTTCTCCTTTCATACGGTCTCCCGGTCGGAAATGATCTGTACTGCTGGGTCTTGATATTGCTCGTTGGCTAAAGATAGAGGGGAGTGACCTTTGTCACAAGAAATAACGTCCCCATAGAATGGTTCATCTAGTCTCATCAGAAAGTAATTACGGAGGCTGCACACTTCACGATTATGCATGGTAAGCGCCCTTAGAAAGCCACGCCCACCACGATCTTGGATGATGTATCCCATGGGACGTCTTAGTAGTGCGGACTTTTCTATCCAGGGCGTTAAGTTTAGTTTGAGTCCACCTAAGTATGCCAAAGGTATACATGAGTACAGACATGACCCAACCGTTATGTGCTTATTCACACCGTACAAAAGGCTGTTAAGTATTTTGGTCAAGCGCGCATACATCATCATACACATACTCTCTGCTCATCTGCATACCAACCTCATCGATATCGATTTTCTGCGACATACCGAGGTTTATGGTGTGTCTTGTGATACACAAAAAGGGCGTCACACTTATCCATCCCTATCTCCATTCTAGTAGAATTGTCAATAAGTCACTTTCAGTAGATAAGTCAAGTAAGTCACTTTCAGTAGATAAGTCAAGTAAGTCACTTTCAGTAGTTTTACCACTTTGCCAATGACCGCGTCAATGGGGAGTGGTTCTTTGGTTCCACGATCACCGTCACAACATCCATTTGGAGCGCGCGACATAACCTGATTTGAGTCCAGGTGACGGGTGATTCTCCCGCTCAAAATGGATGTTAGTGTCTTGTATATGGTCGGTAATCAATATTATTATTATAGTTATTATCAAGAATATGCTACTCTCCATCTATGTTTCAATTACCCTCCGTCGCATCTTAAGACACCCACGTTATAATATGGGTTAGTAGATGCTACCGCCGTCTAGTAGCGACGTAAGCAAACTCACCAATATTTAATGAATTAGTTCCAATGTTAATAAAACAAAATTAATAAAAGTACGTTAATAATAAATACAAAATTTAAAAAGTTCGTACATTTATATACATAATACATACATAAACACTGACATATAATTATCACACAGAGGGTAAGACATATACTACGGACTCCTACATTTCAGTTAGGTCCATACATTTATAACATATTAAATTACATTAAATAATATTAATTTAATCTTTATCGAACTCCAGATGAAAAACGTAGTAAAATAAAATATACAGTCGTGGCCATTTATTTAATTAAGGCTTTAGAAATCTAATAAAACATGATTTTTATTTTTTTGTTTCTTCTCAGAAATAATTTTTGTAGTACGAAATATGTTATGACCTATGGCCTATGTTCAGCAGTGGACTTGTAGTCGTTGATGATGAAAATATTATGTCATAGGGTTAAATTAAATATACTAATAGATAACAAAAGTTCACAAAAGTTTTTATTATACACATTATTTATTATTAGTTGTTATATGTTTACTTAAAAATAAAGTTGAACGAATAATTATAATCAACCAAATCTAAGAAATACATTTTAACAGAATGTCAGACTTATTGAACCAAGCATGCCAACCAAAAAAATGGGACCGTACAATATTCGATTCTTAAAAAGATCGATATCGGTTATTTAGAGTTGGTAATCATTTACAGTTTGGTTTGAATAATACCAGAATAAATTAAAAACGGATAATTTAAACCACAAGAGTTATCAATTTCTTCGAATTTGTTTTTACTGCTTATTTCTAGAGGCACATTTTTAAAAAAAATTAGATTGAATCTAGATTAAAAATAAATTATTCAATAACTTTCAGTACAACTAGTTGAGCTGTCGTTGTTTAGATTAATTACTATTTGAATTTCTATAAGGTAGTTAAAATTAATGCCTCTTTCAAAGGCATCCATAATCAATATTTTTGTTTTTTCTACCACTTTTGCCCCATCATCCTTTGTGACATAGGCACATGCTTCAACGAATATAAAAGAAACAGTTCAAAAAGTTAAAACCGAGTCACAAAATAAGAAGACAAACACAAAATCACAAAATTAGGCACAGTAAGCTCCCGAAACGGCGGGAGATAGAAATTACGTAGTGGTTTTTAGCGCGGTTTTTTTACCTACACAAATTTACGTTGACAAAGTAAAAAAAAACTTGTTTTATGCATGAATCACGTAATTTAAGAAATTTTAAAAATAATAATTTAATTAAACAAATAATACATTAAAAAATTAATGATTCTATTATTTGAATATTTTTACCGATTATTTGAATATCTTTGTCGATTATTCGCATAACAACGACTTTTAGTCATCCAAGTATAAGGTACATAGCGACATATCATTAAAACGACGTCAAGTAAAAAAGTTGATATTGGTTATTTCTTATTTTGCTTTGTTTGAAAGATTCATCAAAAGGTATTTCTTAGCTTTGGTTGACTATAATAAACGTTCCTTTAAACGTTTCCTTTCCGCTCAAGTACGTGCACTTGGTCACAATTTTGAAATTATGATTGAAACATAGGTACCTCAAGTTACGGCTTCGGTTTACTTTATCAGCTGAGTGATGTACTATTAAACACTATTAAATCAACGATCGAACTCAAGTCGAGTATTGATTATTTTGCCATCAATATACACCTATTTTGTATATTGATGCTAAAATCTCTGTGACTTGAGATCGTGATTGTAGTAACGCGAATCATGGAATTTAAAAAAATATTTCAAACGAAATTTAAAATTAGAATGAAATAGGGTACCATTACAAAATTTGACGAATTTCAATAAATCTTTTATAACAATGCATACATGGGATGCTTCGAATCCTTTTGTGACGGGCCATCGATCTCCTTATTTTCCACCACAATCTTTTATTTTTTTATAATATTCAGAAAACATTTGTTCTCAACCTTCGTGCAAATTAAATTATAACCCGAGATGTTATATTTAAATAAGCCTTTGCTTGTTTTTCTCAACACCTGTTTGTTTAAAACCGAGGTGATTTTTAACTCTTTAATTTAAAAACTCTACGTTTTAAACAAGCAGATGTTGTTTTGTGTCGTTTTTGGACACCTACGCTGTCGCTTTTCAGAGTTGGAAGTAAGATATTATTTGTTCATTACATTGAATTGAATAGTAAACATTTAAGTCGTATTTAGAAATATACGTCAAACCTGGGTAAGTGAGAACTGGCTAAAGGAGAAACTCTATAAGTTAGAGTAATAGTCATGACCCGTCATTTTAAGCTCCCAAAACCTCTATTAGCGAGAAACAGAAACCTCTGTAAGAGAGAATCATTTTTCCCTCATGTATCTCCGTAACAGCCTGGCCACAGGACATTCGCCGTAGCGAAAATTCGCGCGGCGCGAACGGCGAGGCGTCTAGCGACTAAAACAAATGTATAGAAATGTATGGATCAAGCCACGCGTAGCGGCGAGTGGCGACGCGACCGGCGAAATTTACCGGGCGAATCGCGCGGGCAACTGGCGGCGCGGCGGGCGAATGAAACAAATGTATGAACCAGTACGGTGCATGCCACGGAGTTGGGCGGCAAACGCGGCGGCAGACGCGGCGAATAGTATAGGTAACAAAATATTTTAGTTGTTTTCGCCGCGAAAAATGCCGGGCCGACAAAATCAACTTAAAATCCTATCCACATTGACTTTTATCTCCAATTCTGGTTGAATATTAATAGAATATAATCTCAGGTTTCAACACTCATTCTGGTATTTAATCGAAATTTTTTCTTGATGCATTCTATTTGTTGTGGAATTCTCCATCTACAACCCGATTCCTATTCAAATCAAGTACTCCGCAAGCTCATACAAATATCTCTGCGGCAAACGTGACTTCCCGTGGCCCTCAAATCGCGTCGCGCGAATTTTCGCCCCGCCTGTCGCTTCGCCGTTCGCGCCGCCGATCCCCGTGGCCAGGCCGTAAGTGAGACTGCTACTTATCTATACCTATTTATTTATATTATTGAAGAGGAATTATAGCTTCAGTAAAAATACATACACACATAAAAGATACAGAGTGATTAAATGTGTTTGAGGCGGTCCATCAGTACTTAGTACACGGCGGTTGTTGATCAAGCAATATTCGACAAAATTTATGAGTTAGAGAAAAACATTCAAAATACAAAAACAGAAACCCAAACGTAATTGACGGATTTTTTTAAGTGTAAATAATTTCTAAATAAAATAAAATAACATAGTGTATGAATATTTGTTTTGTTTTCGTAAGCATCTTTATAGCTACCCTTATAAAGTACTTATATCTCGAAATCTAATGAACGATGCATATACACACTATATAAAAATATATATGTACATAATACATGTTGTGCATATTATTCACCTAATTTTATCATATTACAGATTTACTACATTCGTACTTGCTGTGACTTGTTATTGCTGCGTGCCTCTATAAGAGAGAAACGCTACCCATGTACCTGCATTAGCGAGAAACTCGGGTTAGTGAGAAACCTCTATAAATGAGATTGAGATTGTGCTCTCTTAAACTCTCGCTTATCCAGGTTTGACTGTATATACTACAGTTTAAAAAATTTAAGGTTTCCATAAGTGGGAAAATAACTTTATAATTTGCAATGTGGTAAATTATATCCTAAACCTCAATGTTACGTAATCGTTCAAGATAACAAGCCCTCAAGTCACAGAACAATGTCGCAAGTCGCATGCCCACGGCTCTTAGTTTCTTATTAATAAATGTTCCTCAACGACGAGCTCAAGTAGTCCAGTCACTTAGCCAAAAAAGATGGTCAACCTCAAAATGAGAGTTAATAAGCTATAAACTTGTATAAATATTTATTTTGTCATTTAGAATGATGATTTAGATGTTGTCCCAAAATCTCGTGCCGTTAAGATATTCTAGGTCACAGAAATCGGTTTTTAGAAAACATAACGCTTATTATGGTTTAATGTTATTTCATCTTGAAAATTGTAGAAAATAAAATTTTAAACTATCATACCAACACACGCGCGCGCGAAGGGCGCCCAGTGCTTAGCCATTCACAGCATAATGCAAGATTAATCATAAGTCGCGGGAAATAATACGCCGTATAAACTCTATAAATCATTAAAAGTATATATTTATGAATAGCTGACATTGTTTATTAATAAATGCATTTTATTTAATATTATTTTTAATTTATCGATTATAATATATTTGTTTATTAATACTTATCTATCACAAATACTATAATAACTTGTAATTTAGTACAGTCTATAATATATTTAGTTATTAGTCCATATTAAATGATCTCGCTTGTGTGGCCAGACTAATTTACTAGTTGGCCTGTAATAAGAGCTTATAGCCCGTTCCCACTGTTCGGATATCGGATGCTATTTATAACGGTATTATGGAAGCCTCTGTTCATCCTAGTCTGATGCCGCATCTAATTGAAGATGATGTAATTTCCATACCCTCCAGGAATTTGATAATTTGGGTGTATCCAATTGTGGAGGTAAAATTTTGAGGCAAAGGCTGGGTGATCATAGTTTTCTAATAATTATGACGAAAGTCGGCGAGAAGTTAAACACAGTGGACTGATAAGTATGAACGCAACATAGTTAATCTCAAACGCGAGTGAGGTTCGCAACGAATTTAGTTTAGTAAACCATCCGACAAAATATATTGAAGACGACCTAAAATAGTGTAGAATAAATGTGAATAGCTCCATACATATTGTTCAACTGCTACGAGAGAATCAGTTTCATGTATGTCAGATTTCAAAATCTGACAAGCAGCTCGGACAAATAATTGTTTATAATGAATAATAATTAGCATCATTTTTCGAATTTTTTAAGAATTTACGATTTATTTGGGAGATCTTTCATCTTATTTTCGGATTTTGGTTTGTTGCCATTGTCTCGATGTCATCATAAATAATATTTCCGACTTTCAGTCGTAAAAACTTGGCTTTATGCCAAAGCTTTCTCCTGAATTAAATCACTTAAATAATAAACTAATTCATGTTTTCACTACAATCTAAAGTCTACTAGTTGGAGAAATTACCTGGTAAGAGATGCAGAAAGTAGATGGATGCAGGTGGCTCTGGCTCATGTTATTCTTTGGGGACGCGTATGTTTAACAATGAACTTCTGATGAGCTGTAATCATGATGGATGATAAAAATTCCACTGCTATACATAAGTATTCCATATAGATTGCCTCGTAGAGAGGGAGGGACTTTTCTTTAAACACTTCTTCTTTTAGCGAACACTACGAAAGAAAGTATTCATCATAAAAATATTATTTTCCACATATACGGTGAAGAGCCTTTCACCATTCTCATTTATACTTTCATAACCAAACGTTTCTAATATCCTTTCATAACCAGGCCTCTTCACCCCCACCCTGCAATTAAAATCTCCTAACAATATTTTCATTTACCTTACACATTATTAATCCTTATCATCTCCCAAAACTGCTTTCGGATATAAGTTGGCTAAGACATGAGATTAAATAACTTCTTTAAGCCCACTTTCATTCGTATTCATACCAGCCTTGGGTTAACACATTCATACTCTTGCACACATTGACCTATTCTTTCTGAAAGGATGATACCGACTCCCTGATGATGATGCCCGCATGATCTCTTTTACACCAGACCAGTAAGCGGTATACGTGCCATCTGCAGGGCATCCTTTCCCTTTCGTTTTGTCTCATTTACACATAACAGATCAGATTAATTTTAACTTTTGTTTAATATGTGGTAGAGCCACGCGGATACGCAAGCAATAAATATTGTACAAGCTGAGTCCGTCCGTTTTGATTGGCGTAATTTAAACATTATTGTATTACTTTATTGTAATTTTTTTTTGGAATAAGAGTGTCAAATGAGCACACAGTCCACCAGACGGTAAGTGGATGCTATGGCCCATAGACATCTACATTTATCTTCAATTAAGAATCAAAATGCAAATGCGTTGTCATCCCTGAAGACTGAGATGGAATGCCTCGTTACCAGTAAAAAGGGTCTCTGGTTCTTTACACCAACCACATGAAACACAGCAGCATTAAGCTGCTATATCACGCTGGTATTGTGGGAGCATGGTCCTTTCCCAGTCGAGCCGAACCATTGGTGTTACAACCTTAATAAAGTTTTAGGATGACTTTATCACGTAAAGAAATAATAATAATTATAACTATTGTGAGAATATTCTATGTTACATTCTAAGCTAAATTTCATCACATTTCGTCCAATCGTTCAGGCGTGATGGAATGACAAATATGCTAACTATCACACTTTCAGTTTGGTTATATCAGTAACTTTAGTAAGATTATTTGATACTAGGGACCCGCTCCGCTTTCACCTAGGTACGATCTATTAATGACGCGTTATTGAGATTTAAGGCAGCCAACGTGATGGAATGACAAATATCCTAACCATCGCACTTTCAATTTGGTTATATCAGTAACTTTACTAAATTATTCCTGCTCTCTATCTGTTTGTAAAGTTTCGGTTCAATCGGCAAAATTGGTTCATCCATTCTGACGAATAACCTGAACAGGCAGACAGATGAATTATTTAAACGGTTATTTACGTCATGAGAGCCGTGGTAGCTCAGATGGTTAACGCTCGCTGTAAATATAACAGAACGCGAGTAACCCGGGTTCGATTTTTTTTATAGGATAGGGTGACAAACGAGCACACAGTCCACCTGATGGTAAGTGGTTGCTGTGGCCCATAGACATCTACATCTATCCTCGATTACGAATCAAAATGCAGATGCGTTGTCACCCGTGAGGACTAAGATGGAATGCCTCGTTTCCAGTAAAAAGGGTCTCCGGTTCTCTACACTCACCATACGAAATATAGCAGCATTAAGCTACTATTTCACGCTGGTATTCTGTGAGAGCGTGGTCCTTCCCCGGTCGAGCCGACCCATTCGTGCTACAACTATACTACTAATATAACTGCAGCATGGCTCTACCACGTATAAAAGGACTATCCGTAGGAGGATCACAATGAAATTTTTAATTGCAATTTTAAGTGCTGATTTACCACGTACTCGGCGGTGAAGGAAAATATCGTGAGAAAACCTGCACGTCTGAGGAATAAGAAAAAAAATATTACAAAGACATGTGAAGTTCGCCAACACGCATTGGGGCAGCGCGGCGGACACTACCTTGCCCTAAAACCCTCTCAGAAATGAGGGGAGGCCTGTGCCCGGCAGTGGGACGTATATAAGCTGTTACTTTACTTTTTTTTACGTCATAAAAGCATGCAAATATCCCGCTCAGCTTAATAAAGATAAAGATACATTTATTGCATAACTGTATACAATATGATTTTAGTACAAAAACATATAGTTTTAGGCTCAACAGTTTACCCATTTTGGATATGAACAATTAAAAAAATAAATTTAAAATTTACTGCTTATTAACAATACTTTTTATTAAAAAACTCATTGAGATTGTAAAAAAAACATTTTTAATTAACAATTAACAATAGAAATAAGTTGTTTCAATCTTACAGACACTTTAATTTTGTTTTTAATTATAGATCAGGAAATAAAAAATTTGAGCTCTTGAAATAAGTATTATTTATGATAAATATTTTAGTGAAAATTTAAAGAATGCCATTGGCATAAATTTAGTAAGCCAATATAAATAACGGGGTCAATGTCAGCTTTACTCATAATACGACTTTCGAAATACTTTTAATTGGCTACGTTTGCGGTGCGTTTAAAATATGCGTGGAATACCTATATTCATCAGTTACAAGTTTGTACTTTTTGATTAATTAATATTTTTTGTGGGAAATAATAACGATACTTTTTTTTAAACTGGTAACTGATTATCGAACTTTATTTCTCTCAAGCGATTTCACCTGTATCGTGAGAACATTTTTTATATTATATTATATAGTATTATAGATACGAGTATGTTGACCAACACCCAGACCCGGACAAATTATTTATAGGGCGTAAAATTAGTGGGAGAAATCCAAAATTGCGGCCCGCGTCGACCATAATATTGGTAAACGCCTCCAAGTAATCAAATGATTCAATTTAAGTAACTTGAGCACTCAAAGCTGGCCTGTCAAATGTCATGATAGGGTTCTAAACTATGACAATGAGTGACAAATGGTCTCAGAATTAACTTAAAACTTAGTAACCATTCCGGGCAATATACTGCGTTCGTTTTGCATCTTAGCCCACTTGGGTAGAAACATACTTAGTCGGGCCATAAGTTCTGTCAAAACCTTATTATATAATTTTTTTGAATGCCGGCTAGATGAACTTCACCAATTTTAAAAATTAAATAAATTATTGCCGAAAATAAATAAAGACATTAATTTTTTTATTAATTTTCAAATATGGAGTGGCCGAAGAAAGAAGATAGAATAGCGGTTATCGCGTTGCACCGCTGTGGTTACGCGCCAAAAGAGATTTTCAATATTCGACAAAAATTGAAAATAACCCTACGATTTATTTATCGCACTATCAAACGATTCAATTAAGATTCAAGCTTCGAAGAACGTAAGAGGACCGGCCGACCTCTTACAATTAGGACACCCGCGATCATCAAAGCAGTGAAGGCGCAAATCCAACGAAATCCTGTTCGTAAACAAAAAAATCTTAGCTCCTCAAATGGGTCTAAGCAAAACCACGGTTAAAAGAGTGATTAATGAAAACCTAGGACTACGAACTTATCGAAAGAAGATCGGAAATTTTATGAACGAGCGTTTGAAAAAAATTAGGCTAGATAGATCTCGTGCTTTGTTACGGCGGTACGTGGTAAAAAAAAAACACCGCGAAATTTTGTTTTGCGATAAAAAAATGTTTAACTTCGAAGGAAGTTTTAGTAAACAATATGATAAGGTGTATTTCCACAGCAGTGAAGAAGCCAGCACGCGTATTCCGAGGGTTCAACGAGCACATTATCCTTCGTCACTCATGGTTTGGCTTGGAGTCATATTCAGGCTTAATTGAGGTGTTTTTCAGGGAAAAAGGTGTAAAAACCAGTTCCGAGGTGTACCAAATACCGTCCAAACAAATATAGTGGAACCTCTTTTTTAAATAATGTTCAAAAATAGACATTGGATATTTCAACAGGACTCTGCACCAGCTCTTAGGGCACGAAGCACCCAGATCTGGTTGACCGCCCATGGAACTGACTTTATCCTCTTCTAGTCCAGATTTAAGCCCACTGGATTATAAGATATGGCAACATTTAGAGGAGAAAGTCTGCGCTAAACGTCATCAGTGTTTGCAATCTCTCCGAGCATCTTTGGCTAAAGCAGCGGCATAAATAAATAGCGCGCTGCGATTGATGATTGGCCGCGTCGATTAAAGGCATGTAGACAAAATAGGGGAGGACATCTTGAACAATGACAATAAAATTGTATTCTGAACTAAATTACCTTTTGGACTTAAATTTAAGACCATTAAAAAATTAAAAATATTTTACTATTTATTTTATTTCAATAATTTAACTTGCATAGTTCACTTTAGTTTAACTAGTCTAGTTTTGTTCTCATTTTCTTATAAAATTATTGTTCATGTTTTTTACAAATTCATTTATTTATAATATATTACTCAATATTTAAAATTAATCAATTAAACGTTATTAAAACCAAGAATATTGTTGAAAGAATACCTCGTGACGATTTCTAGTTTTTATAAATGCCACATTTTTGTTAAAGACACTTTCTTGTTTGTCTGTGTGCCTGTCGTTCCAGTGAATCTTGTAACTCAAATTTCAAGCTTTTCCTGATGAGCTAAAAACTTGAAATTTTTAACATAGCTCGGAATTGGATGACAATGTGGGAATATGAAAAAAAAAGACGTGGTATATTAAATTTTTATAGCAAAAAATAAAAAAAAACATCACTAACTTGTCATAATGTTCTATTAGAACGTTAGAAATAAATACAGCGTAACTTCAAACAACTGCAAACATGGTTGCAATTTACGCAACTAGTTCTCGGTACTTCTGAATACGCCGTCAACTCCGCTTTTGTAATCTGTTACCACTCGTTCAGGTTACAAACGTTAAGTAATTACTTCAAGGAATGATTTTATACAAGAATAATGTGAAACTAGTGGAATTGGAATTTAATTTATCACGCAAAATAATGTTTCAAAAATGTATAATCGCCAATTTTTGCAGGGGTGGTTACCGATGGATAATGTTAAACCTATCTCATCTCGTACAATATTACTAAAGTCACAGTCTATAAAACTCTCACAGGTGGGCAAAGTCTCATTTCTGAGAGGGTCATAGGGCAAGGAAATTCAATTGTCGTGAATTTCACATGTCTTTGAATTTTTTTTATTTCTCAGATATGTAGGATTCCCCGCAATGTTTACTTTCCCGGCCGAGTACGTGGTAAATCAGCACTTTAAATTGCGGTTAACAATTTCATTGATGCCGGCGGGTATCGGGTAACCCGTAAAGCAGGTTGCTCGCGCACTGTGAAAATTACAGTGAGCCCTAGAGTACATTAGTAATAACAATAATAGTCGCGGTCTATACCGGGCTTATACAGGGCCTTTTTATATAGAAGATGGAGCAAAAGAGCATGTGGCTCACCTGATGGTAAGTGACTATCGCCGCCCATGAAAAAACGCAACACCAAGGGAATTGCTGGTGCGTTGCTGGCCTTTTAAAAAGGAGTTAGCTTTTTTACTTGAGGGCCCCTAAGTCGTATCGGTTCGGAAAAATCGCCCGTGGTAAACAATTCCACACAGAAGTTGTACGAGGAAGAAAACTCCTAGTAAAACGCACAGTGGTGGACCGTCGAGAATCCAGATAGTGAGGATGGTATCTTGTGTGCCAGAACCTTCTACTGTAGAAACATCTAGGCGTCAATAGTTCTAGAAAGTTCTAGCTTGGAAATTTCTAGTAGGATCTTGCTTCTCCTAGTTCTGTTACTCGATACTAGACAGCGCTAGTGGTAACTAATGTCGCCATGTACCAAGCATTAATTGTAGCGTTTAACACTATATTAGACTAAAAGATGTTTTATTTGATAGTATATTTAGTTTTTCAAGAATAATAATGCGAAAAAATTTACCAAAATTACAAAACTCTTCTTGCACTAAACCATTTGTTCTGTAACAAGATAATAGTTATCCTTATAAGTAAATGGTGGTAGCGCAAACAAAATCAATGTTATGTTATGATAATGAAAACCATTTTTTATTCTACTAATTTTTTATCTATAAGATCTAAGCTCCAGAAGTTATTTCCATACAAGGCTTATGGCCTTTTTTTACATAGGGAAATGCCTACGCATACCCGCCTCGCGGGGGGCAAGGACGGGTTATGTCGGACTCGCACCGACTAAAACCCCATGGTGTTCCACCTTCGTCGCATATTGGGGCAGGGCTACGGGAACGCTTTCGCACACTTCCGCGGCCCAATCAGCGACTGCCGCCCCATGGCAGCACCTCCTCGGGAGAGGAATATTCCTCCCCGTTCTCCTTCCCAAGTAAGGCGAACCAGAACAAATGGCACGCCTTCCTCCACGGCCTCCAATTACAACTGCGCAATAGACGCCCCCGCGTCCGGTTCGCGAAGGCCATGGGACCAGGAAAAACGAGCACTTAGAAGTACTAGCCTTCCCGACCCCAGCGGCGGATCTGGTCTATGGCTCCGCCGCCAACCAAGATTCGGCTGCGGAGGATAGGGAGAGCGGCGCCTAGCAGTACCGACAATCCTCTCCCCCCGCCGCCCCATCACCACCGCATCAACGGTGCGGCCCCGTTTGAGTCGCGGAGGATAGGGCGAGTGGCGCATCGCCATACCAACACTCCTCTTCCTCCGCGACTCCACCTCGGCTGCAGTGGTAGAGGGGGATGGAAGCATCCCGAAGTGGGCTCCCCAAGCCCACTCGGAGTGGCCACCTCAGGCCGGCCCTTCACCTCGGGCCAGCCACGTGGGTTCCTCTTTGCTCACCGTGGGAGACCAAGCCACGGCTACTAAGCCCCCCCGCCACGACAAGGCGGGAACCCGTTCGGGGGGGAAGGCTTATGGCCTGGCTACACGCTCCGTCTCACCTAGCAGTCTAAGCCTATGCAGTCATGACTGTACAATGGCCCGTGCAGGTAAAGGCTCAAAGTGTTTTGAGAGCTAATCACGTCATGATGTAGCCAGAAGAAAAAAAGCAACAAATAAAAAAGCGACGTAGTAGAAGTAAATGGAGCAAAACATAGTTTTTATGGAGAAAAATACATTCACATGTTAACTTAATTGAAGATTTGAGAGAAGATCCAGAAGACTGGCGTGGCTATCTCAGAATGAATGAAACAGTCTATAATGAGCTACTGGGCTTAGTAATACCCATAATTAAAAAAGACGATACTGTTATGCGCCAGTCTATATCTTCTCATGAAAGATGAACCCGTACGTTAAGGTTTTTAGCATCTGGGAGGGTTTACAGAGACCTAAGATACACAGCATCAATTTCTCATCAAGCATTGTTTAAAATTATTCCGGACAACATGTAAAGATATTTATCACGTTCTACACGGAATATTCCTTACGCTTTATTTTCCACAACGCCGGCAACGATTTGTACAATCCTATGAAGTCAGTTAAAAAAATCCCTAGAATAATTGCGTACATCACTCATTTTTAAGATTTTATAAAATGACATGTGTCGTCATAAACAATTCAGACGGACTGAAGCGCGGCTTGAATAACCGGCCACACGTTCAAGTAAGCTCGCAGGTAGAACCGTGCAAACCAAACCCGCGCAGTCCAATCTTCAGCACGTCAACGATTACGCAAGTCGCCTGCGCGAGTCCCGTCTTGCCGTTCACACGCACGCACTTACCTTGAAAACTGGTTTGTGCAGGCATGCTCACAGTCAAGACGGAGGGTGTAGCCGGGCCGTTAGAGTAATCATTTTCAAATTTTTTGTCTGTCTGACTGTCCGTCTGTCTAACTGGATGTTTTTATGTCTGTCTAAATGTCTAAATGTCGGTCTATATGGCCATCTCTCTCTCTCTCTCTGTTCGAGCTAATCTTCGAGGCGGCTGAACCATTTGTGATAAATTTTACAAACAGATAGATGTAATGCTAGTGGTCTAGAATAAATTATTTCAACCGAAAAACATCAAAAAATCTAATAAAACAAATGGATTTTGATAAGCATCACATAAAATATAACAAGTATCTCGTGAACTATAAAAATAAGTTTGAAATAAAACATTTATTTTTGTTTGCAATTGTACACAAAAGTTCTGTACAATTTTACCTCCCGTCTCTTAAAGTTTTGACGCAAAATCGATTATTGATATTTTTTACTTCCACACCACTTTACAACAACATTATTCTTTATTTTATATAAAATACTTCGTCCTATTGCAAAGTCGAAGTTCTTCTGTATCACAATTTCAGTGCATTAACGCTGTTGATCTTCACGAGGACTCTTCAAAAATTGACTGAGTGCTTGAGTGTTGAAGTCAAGGCCCTTTTTACTTGAAATTAACAGATCTTCATTTTTAATAAAAATATTTTACCGTATCACACAGTTTTAAAGGTAATAGCAAAAAACTAAGTTTATTTTCGATAGTTGAACTACTTGCCCAACTACCACCATTATAATCTGCTTACGATTTACCGTTTAAGAATATCTACTAACCATATCGATATAAAAGACACCCATCATCAACATTTTCACAAAAAATTTCACATAGTTTGAACTTTTAATTTCTTAAGTATGTAATCTAAATCGAAATATATTTTCTAGTAACTGTTTTTCTTGATTGTATTTTTTTTGTTTCTTAAATTTGTCAACGATTTAAGATATTTTATGCATTAAAACTGACGATAAAATGGAAATTAAGAAAACTACTGTTTAGTTTTCTTGATAGCATCCAAAAATACTGTATTAATACCAAAAAAAATCTCTTATAAAATTTTAGACCACAAAACTTCCAAAAGTCATGAGTAATTAACATTTGTGTAAGGTAACCAAATTCCGAAAGCAATAAAAAATGAACTAACTTTAAAAAATATTAAATATAAGCTTGAACAGTATTTTATAGACAAATTGATAACGACACCTACTAATAATTTATACTAAAAAAACTATACTAACACACATAATATACATAAATACAAATCTACTATTAAATATATACATAGATACACATAATTGTAACATTATTATCTCAATTATTAATATCATACTCACTAACTGTCCTTTGCTGTGGTACACATATAGTTAAAAAAATGCTATATTGTCACACCGTGTATGTAAATCATTATTTAAATTGTTGCTACGCGAACCGATTGAACATGGCCGAAGTTACGAATCGGCGGTACATGGAAAAACTTTTCTAAGTTTATTTGTACTATCGGATGTTATTTAATAACTATATTTTGTAAAAAATAAAAAAATAAATAAGCGGTTGATGGGCATTAAAAAGAAGCCACAAAGAAAAATAAACCAGGGGATCGGCAGCCTCGTCTGCCTGATAAAAAACCAGAAAATAAAAATACTGACTACGAGTAAATCATGTCAGTAACTATGGCAAATATAGCTATCTATGGGTAGGCCTATATTTAGCAGTAGTCTTTCGTTCCTCTGTAGACTGTAATGAATGACGATGATAGATTGGCAGGTTCAAATCTACGCGGACGAGGCGGAGATTAAAAGCTTAAAAGCTAGTAAATCGCGCATAAAAGTAATAAATACAAATACATGTTATGGGAACGTTTGTTAATGAAGCCAGTTATAGAATAAAATTTTCACATTTAATCTGCGGGGATAAGTATATCCAGATCGAATTATAAGACAATATTATGCAATATTTTATTTATTTTCCTCATTCAGTCTAATGCAAAGCTAATATTCAAATTAATTTTATGATTAACATCCTTGAAATGGTCTTTTTCCTTCAAAATTAAGCTTCGCCTAACAAGTAACTGATTAAAATGAGCTGGTGTAAAACAATTTATTAAAGTGCAAAATAACATGAAATCCATTAGTTTCATTGAGCGCCTTACAGTGTTTTGTCAAATGGATTACTCCAATAAAATCAGACTGCTGTTAATGAATTGTCAATAATTTTTGAATTAAAAAAACAGAACAGTGATGTAAAGGGCATCGTTTCAGTTGTCTCAATTATCATTTTACCATGTTTTAATTAAGCCACTTTCTTTTTGTCTGTCTGTTTGTTATTCGGGGTGGATTCTTGCAACTTATATATAACATAATAATCCAAACATGTTTTGTTTATATACTTTTATGAACTACATGTTTATATTTTCTATATTATATGTATAACATATATGCTTACCTATATATTATATACACACATTAAAAAAAGTTTGAAATAAGTTTGAAAAATCGAATTTTTTATATTACGTTAGACTATATTATAATTTCTTCTTCTTTTTAGATTTTCTATATAACAATATAGAAGTAGAATAGAAAACAATAAAACAAATTATTTTGTGTTTCCATATAAAAAGAATTACAATCGAAGCTTACGCTTATTCAGAAATTTTGCTTAGTCAATTTTAACGGATTTAAAATATTATTTCGAAAAAAGGTTGTGATTGACAAAAATGCTAAGAAAATTATTAGAAGTATTACGAGCAAAAATTGTAACTTTGAGCTGCTGTATCCTAATCCTGTGTCGTGGGCACTTTGCAGAATTACCACGGAATGGATAATTCAGCTGACCGACTCCGCAGTGGTCGCCCAATTGTTCTGAATCTGACTGCTGTTCAAAAACGGTATATAAGTTTTCTGGCAGCCCGTGATCCATCGACTTGAGTGAAGACGTGATGACTTGAAGTTAATACTCAGGTAATTTGGAATTGCTTACACCAAGCTGGAATACAAGCACGGAGGTCTTGACAAGCACCTCTGAATTCACGGCAACATCAGCGACAGAGATCGCGGTAGATTAGGCTCCGGCAAAATGAAGAACATGGGGAGGAAAATATTTGGCAAAACTCTCTTCGTTGACGAATCCTGAATTAGTACTCATCTAGATAACTAGCGTTTTCTGGAGAAGACTTGGAGATTCTGAGACTCTGAACGGCACAGAACTGCTACTGAATTCGGTGGAATTGTTATTAGAGCAAGAATGACTTTGATCCCTTATTGAGGCTCCATGACGGCAGATAGGTACAAAACAGTCGCTATTGATGGAATTGTCCGACCATTGCGAGTAAACCATGCACATCAATTACTGTTCGATGATAACGTGCCCGAACATCAATCTCAACGAGTCAATGCTGCTCTCCGAGAATACGACATCACAAGGTTAGACTAGCCGGTAGGCTTACCGGCTCGCCTGAGCCCAATAGAGCCACAAGAAATGCTGGATAACTTGATCCAAAGCATGCCCTGGAGGATCTTCACATATGTGGAAACACACAAAACTAGACAACAACACACAAAACACACAAAACTAGACAAGTCTTGTCTAGTTTTGTGGTCAAGCGACTTGGCCACAAAATGTTAAAGAGTAAGTAAGTAAGTCAGTTTGATCCGGAAAGGGAAACAAACTGGTTTCGTGGTACGATGACGCAAATATGCGACTTTTTGATGCCCAGAACCGGTCGTGCTAAGCGCAGGGCCATCGGCAGAAATTGCAAGGCTCCGTGCGAACTGTTTGTGACGTCAGCGCCTGTACAGCAAAGCCCAAAGGAGAAAACAGCGAGCTCCGCATAAGGAGAAAGCCAAACTCTACGGGACATATCGCGTGGTAACAAAAGCGTTGCAATCCGCCATTGCCAACGCCAGGTCTCGGTCCTGGAATGACCTCCTGAAGGGACTCATCGAAGATCCCTAGGGGGTATATGGAATGATGCTGGGTAAACTCTGACCCTTGACGGAGAATTTTGATCTCGATCCCCAGCTAGGAAGGGTAATGAGTAGATCCCTCGCAGAGACGATGTCGCCAAAGTATTCGTTACAGCCCTGCTCTTGATGATAGTGTTCCCCTACAAGGAACGGGGCTTCGGAGGTTACAAGCGCTCGGGGTGAGGACCCTGTTCATCTAGTAATGTAATTCATGAGGAGGATGGTAACTCGAAAATAGTCTTGAGCGCCGTGATAGCACTGCCTTGCTTTGTGCGTGCATTCAGGGCGTTAGTTAAAAGTAAATATTTGGAAAATCCAAAAGTGCACAACTCGAATGCTCATGTTACGTTACGAATAATCAATTTACTTTTATTAATTATTGAAACACGTATTTCGCTTAAAGCTACAAAAACATTGTTTCTGTTTAATTAACACGAATTGTTTTTGACAGCTTGACACCGGATTTGTATTTTGTTATCGAAATAATAGTAAAATTCAAAAGGCTTCTTAAGGGTTAAATCTAAAGTAAAATCAAAGTGACAAGTTCAGTTTTTCGAAAGATATCTTGTTCACATCTATACCGACCAACTGACGTCCGAGTAAAATAATTTTCAATTAAATTTTTAGATAATAATAGAAATAAACAATATTACATACATACATCAGAAGTAAAATTGATCTTCTCATGGTATTTGTGTACTTTTTAATTATAGTGGATCGCGATTTTTTGATTTGGTGAAAATAGAGTACTACGTCTCCGCTTCACGTTCGATTTGTGCAAAAGCCTATCATCATCATCATTACAGCCCTTCACAAGTCCACTGCTGAACAAAGGCCTCGCCCAAAGGATGCCAAAGCACGGTCCTTAGCCACGTACATCCATCAATTTTCTGCGGGTTTTACCGGGTCATCACTACGTCTATTGTTGGGTCGCCCTACACTTCGCCTACCGGTACGGGGCTGCCACTCGAGAACCTTTTTTCCCCAGCGGTTTTCGGTTCTTAGAAATATATGGCCGGCCCATTGCCACTTCAGCTTACGAATACGTTGAACTATGTCAGTCACTCTGGATTTACTGCAAATATCCCATAGAACACTATGTCAATTAAAACCTATAAATGTCAACACATCTCTTTTGACCTTACAGTAGTTGTCCAGTTTTTGTATCAAGCATTGCTGGGTGCAATTTATTTTAAAAACGCCGCTTTGTGATACGTAACTATCGAAATTACGTGGCGGACAAACAGCTGGATGTGGAATTTAATTAAAAGTGTAAAAAAGTAAATATTTTCACCAGTAAGTTGAAACTATTTATATTTTATAATTATCGTAATCAAGTATAAAGAAATATTGACGTGTAAAAACCACAGTAGGTACTAGGGATGTAACAAAATTTTACTGATACCGGTAAACCTGAAAGTATTGAAGCTTTTAAAATTGTACTTGGTATATATAACAAATTCAAGAGATGCGATCAAATACGGTAAAAAATTGTAATTTAATGACCACCACGAGTAAATTGTAATAACAGTTTTTAATAAATTGTAATTTTATTCCCTTTGAAGGTATCATTGAAAATTTTCGATAAAGTTTTTAAATTCAATCTTCTGGTTGTGTATCATTAATCTATACTGTATAATATGTATTTTCATACTTTTTCTCCGATTTGTATCTTGACTATTGGTATTTTTTGAGATAAGATAGGATATATTTTATTTACATAAACCAATTTTGCAGTTTTTCTGGAGATCCGAACATAAAAAATATGGAAAGAAGCCATCCATACATCTCAAAACATATTTGAAGGTCAATAAAATTCCACGTAAAGAAATTGTATACATGACATTATCACCGGTTAGTGTGATCCTGTGACAAGGATTTATTTAACAATTGAGAATGTGTTTGTTCGAAAAAACGAGGCTACAGATGTCAGCACTGATGAAGATGAAGATCGAAACGTGGTAATGTCGTGATATGTATATTTAATGTGGTAAATCGAAACTGTTATAACTGTTCCCTGAGCCTGATATTTAACGAAATGGGATATCCTATAGGAAACCATATGTAAAATATATATTTGAAAAATATATCAATATTCGATATCACTTCTTGTTGGAAATCTGAGCTGCTAAAATACCAAAAGGAAATTGTTGAAAAAATATATATTTTTCTAAGGTTAATGAAAAACTTTTTTAAAATTAAAATATCAAAAAACGTGATTTGAAAATTGTCTGCAAACATAAAAGTTGGCGAATGTCTACTCGATCATTTAATGATAACTGTAACATAAACTTTTTAATAAATTTTATTATTCTGTGTCTATGTTTTATTTATTATAGTACCACCTTTTTAATAGACCGTTAATACTTTTTAGTTACTTTTGTATTCGTTGTAAAGTATTGCAATTTGTGGATGTTATACAACGTAGACAAACAGGTTAACTCATTTTAAAGGCAACCAATTATAAAAAAATACTAATTTAAAGAATTGTATGAATACTATCGTTCGTATTGGCGTTCTCTACAGTAAATTTGAAGGATAAAAGGTAGCCTAGACTTTATAAGTTTCCATCTATCTAAATGCCATATATCGTCAAAATCAGTTGACTGGCTCAGCGTTTTATTTCATAGTTTTTTTCTTGAGTTTTCAGTTTAACGGCCAATAACGATGAAATATGTAAAGCCTATTTAGCTGTCATAGTTCACATTTTTAACTTAACCAGACATCAAACTATCTCAATTTTCTCAAAATCAGTTCAGCAGTTTAGTCATGAAAGCTGGACAGATTTTAGCATTAAAATAGAAATGTATGGAGCATAGCCCTCTACATAGCTGGATGAGTGACCTTCAGCTTCCTCATACAGCCAGCAGGACCTACGTCTAAGATCCATAAGCTACAACTGGCAACACGCATTGGTCTCGTTTTCAAATTTTGAGGTATACCTGACGAGAAGATGTTTCGTAAATTCTCTACGTGCTGCAGAGACGATTTGAATCCGTCGATTGACCTGTCGGTCGAAGTTGGACTTACCTAGTCAGACTATTTATCCCAGGTAAACGTACTCGTCAACAACTTTGAGCTTAGTGCTCCCAACAACTACCGGTATAGGTGTGACATGGACGTTACACATGATCTTCATTTCGTCCATGTTCATCTTAAGACCAATCCGTTGAGAGGCACTATTGAGGTCCATAGAGCATGGTGCTCAGGTCCTTCAGCGATTCTGTCATTAGGAATATCTCGTCGCTAAATTGCAGGTGAGTGATAAACTCGCCATTGACGTTAATACTGTTTATTTCCCAGTCCAGTATCTTAAAAACTCTTCCAATGCATGTTGAAGAGTTTCGGGGATATTATGTCACCCTATCTTACACATCTCTGAAGTTGGATGGATTTCGTACTCTGGTTTTGTACTCGAATAAACATTTTAAGGAGTAAGAGGCTAGGATAAACATATTCGTATATATATATATATATATATATATATATATATATATATATATATATATATATATATATATATATAATTGCACCTGCCACAAAATCTCATCACGCCACGGATTGACTGGTAGAGGATGCCGATAAGCATTAAATTCTCCCTTTGTTTTACCCTATTTATTTAGTTGTTAACAACAAAGATTATATAAATAATAAAAACAAAATATAACAGTTGAGAGTTTTTCCAGGGCAAGCAGTAGAACTATTTTTGCGGTTAGTGTACTCAAGGGATCGCTTTGAAGGATTTTTGATCATTATTTTACCGTATTTTTTGTTATAAGCTAAATTTAGGTTACGTATTGATATCGCGTTTTATATTTTAAGATATAAAGAAAAAAAGAGCAATTTGCTGTATGGTTGCGGTGGAAAAGAATCAATCAATACCGTGGTAGTTGTAAGCGATTATGAGAAATGCTAAAGTATTTTACTTATTTCACCTATTAAAATCTTCAACGCAGAATAATACATATATTTCATATTTTTGAAAATGAAATATACTAATAGCACAGAAACAAAATTGGGCTAATATAGTTTGGACTTAACTGATTATTTCAATTTTTAGTCGTTCAATTCAAATTAAATTTTTACTTGGATTTTAGAAAAAGTAATAGCAACGCATAACAATTTTATTGACATTATATTATTTTAGTTAAAATATTTTGCATAGCTACTCCGCTTATGCTGTATGTACAATTTATATACCAAATAGAACTTTGTTTATATATGTCTTGTCATTAATATTAGATTGAAAAGAATTATTTTCGATTAATAATATAATAGATAAATATATAAAATACAAAAGGTATGTGTATGTTTTTACTATCCTAAACATCAACATTATAATCACTACAGCCCTTCTCAAGTCCACAGGTCTCCCCTAAGGAATGCAACAAAGCACGTGGCATTCTAAACATATTAAGAAGTAATATTAAGATAACTTTTTACAAAAAAAATTATAATACAAAACTAAAGTAATAAACAAACTGATATACGAACACAATATAAAATAGAATAGAATCGGATCATTTTTATTTAATATTGATTATATGTAATTATTACTGAAAGTAATTTTTTACTATTACGAGTTTCATAATATAGAACCAGGTATACCTGGTGGTAAGTGGCCACTGCAGTCCTTGGACACCTGTGGCCAACTTCAAACAAAGAAGGCTACATATTCGTTATTGCTACTGGGGACTAGGATGGAATGTCTCAAATCCTGTAGTTATACTGGAACTCTATACACTTCAGACTGAAACAGCAGCGCAAGCACTGCTATTTGGTAGCAGAAATGGGTAAGCTCTACTACTACTACTACTACTACTACTACTACTACTTATTTTACCAAAAATCAAAGAGTTGATGAAAAGTTAGACATTTATGGAACCAGATTTTCTGGTTTAAATGGAACAGAATATATCCAGAATATATGGCCAGAAATGTTTCGGGTTTTTTTGAAAAATATACTCTCAGACCAATGGTACCTATCCTTTCAAAAATGGTTTCCGGTGAGCCCTCATGTCTATATAAAAATTACTGAAAAAGTGTAATAATGTTACGAGCTTAGGGTTCGTGACAATAAAAACTGTGGATTGAATTACCAAAATTGACACTTTAATTATCGAACAACAATTACAACTTAAAACATACTAATAATTAATCACACTTAACACTTCAGTTCGCAGTTATATCGCTTAGAAGTATTCGCTTGAATCGCAATTCAATACTAACTCGGTTGCGGTCTTTACTGGCCTTATATAGGCCTTTTTCACTGAAAAATCCAGAATATTCGTGCAACACCGGTCCCAACCGACTAAGTGGAGAAAGTTTGCTCCTAGTTCAGTCACTCGATACTAGATGGCGCTAGAGGGAAAGTTCTAGCATGGAATTTTCTAGAAAGCTCTCCCAGTTCTGCTAATCGATACTAGATGACACTAATGGCATTTATTATGGCTTGCAACAATAATAATAAGAAGGAATTTTCTTTAGTTTTAAGAGTAAGACTGAATTTATGAATAAAACCTACCTTACATCAATACCTTAAATCAATATTTTGTTTATACTGAATAAGACTTGATTAGACAAAGCTTATTTGGATTGCGGCTTAAATGGTACAAAGTCATTGAGTTTTGGCCTGTGCATAAATGGTAGTGTAAATGTCGTCATAGGTAGGTCCATGTTAGCCAACAAGTTATGCGCTTGAATCTGATATGCATGCATGGTCTTTAGCTGGGAATGTTTTTGGTATGTGCATTTACGTTAATATGCAAAACGCGTGTCACATAGTCATTGTCTAACAAGAATTGTTCTGGAAAAGACGTTCGTTTTATTGTCAATCATTCATGACTTTTTCTTTATTATCTTAAAGAATATGTTTTCCTGTTATATTTTTTAAAACATAAGAAATTATTACATTGATTTAAATAATTCTTATCGGTATATCATGTGTCAATAATTTTTTATCAATAGTTGAAATTCGTCATTTGTAGCAAAAATAGAATTAACGCGAAAAATGTTGGGGCGATGATATTTCAAAAAGTTCAATCTCTCCGCAAGATTGCACTGATTTAGGAATAAAACACTTCGCTTGAGCACCGTAAGGCGTTGGTACGCAGAATTTAATCATGCTGTGTTTCTCTACACGATGAAATTCGTGAAGTTTGACTCATAACTGAGACCACTGAGGTAAATGTGGGTACTGTCTGTGAGGCGACTAATTAAAGAAAATTGGCGCATCGCCTATGAGAAGATTTGAAACCATTTAAGTACTGATATGAGCTAATTAAAAAAAAAACATTTATAAGTTAGAAAACTTGAATGCCGCCGAAATCTTCATGAAATCACCGTAAATAGTTGAATTACATAAGGGTCGAGTTGAATAGTGTAATTAAATTGTTTGTTAAAGTATGAATACAGTGACAGGTTAAAATGCTTTGTATATCATTGCGACAAGAGAGTGCGACGAGAGTATGTGTATATATTGAGGCCACCCATACATTGGTATGGGTGGCCAAAGGCGATAAGCAACAAAATTGAGGGAGGCAAGAGCCGTGGTAGCTCAGATGGTTAACGCTCGCTGTAAATATAACAGAACGTAAGTAACCCGGGTTCGATCCCCGCTGGCACCGATGAAATTATTAATTGCAATTTTAAGTGCTGATCTACCACGTGCTGGACGGTGAAGGAAAACATCGTGAGGAAACCCGCATGTCTGAGGAATAAAAAAAAATATATCGAAGACATGTGAAGTTGGCCAACACGCTTTGGGGCAGCGCGGCGGACACTTCCTTGCCCTAAAATCCTCTCAGAAATGAGGGAAGGCCTGTGCCCCCAGCAGTGGGACGTATATAGGCTGTAACTTTAACTAACTAACTTTAAGAAGTGTGGGCAAATAGTGATAGTGATTTTTTCTCCACGATCACACACGATGTCATGCCTACACGATCCCACTTGATAAGCAAAAGACAGTTAACGCTGCGTTACACACCACCATCTGATTGCCCAAGGCCTTTAAAAATTAAGACAAAAACGACCAAGAAGTCGCATTATGCGCCATGAATATGCTTAGGCTGACATCCGCCGACAAGACAGTCATTTTTGGCATTTGGAAATTTTAAGTTAGCCCTATTCCACACATCGTCCAGACCTCGCAACATGCTTCAACTTCTTTATTTTACCAAAAATCAAAGAGTTGATGAAAAATTAGACATTTACGGAACCAGAAGAAGCATGCACGTGAAAAATATGCTCTCAGACCAATGGTATCCTATCCTTGCAAAAATGGTTTCCAGTGAGCTACGTACTTTTTGCCCTTATTTCTATATAAAAATTATTGAAAAAGTGCCTAAAATGTAATAGAGCATACTTTGAAAAGCAGTAAAATATATTAATTTACATATAAATTGTTTTTTTTTAAACAGTACCTCCACACTAAGATTTTTTCCAGTATCGTCGTAGTTAGTCTTTTAGTTTATTAGTTAGTTAGTTTACGTACATAAATTTCACAAGGACAAACGTACAGACACAAAACAATTATAGTTACGTGCGGGATTCGAACCCGCAGCCCTTGGCACTGTAACTCATTGTTAAGCCACTGCGCTTGAAATACACTGTTTACGAAATACGGAAAACCTTTAATGTACCCCATGTATATAAAAAAAACGGTTGAAATTGCTAATTTCTTGATTGATGAAAAAATTATTGAGCTAAGATGTAGATGACGGTAATATTTTGGGAAATATCTAGTCCAGTACCTTACTATAAGGTATGAACGGCATTTTTTTGTTCTTTATCAGTTATATATTATAGATAAGATAGGTCGGATCTGTACTAAAATCGAATTAGAACGCTCGGACTCCACGTAGTCCTGTCTGGCCTACCCCTAGAGTGTTCTTGTAAAGCCGTAGGCGCGGAGAGGGAGTAGCCCCCGCCGCAGCTGTGGAGGTGAGCATGGATGCCTGTTATTTGCTACGCAAGGGCGAAGGGGCTGCACTTCCTGCTGCGCTGCTTCCGAAGCCGTTGCAGAAGTAACTGTGTCAATATTCCTGTGTATATAAGTGAGTTGTTTTTTGAAACACTTAATTATGAAATGAATACTATACCTTAATTTGAATCTTTTCTGACATTCATAAGACCTGATTTTTGCATCTGCTTTGTTCTGGATAACGACTTTCTTTTTATTAGGGGTGTCTTGTAATTTACTATACTAGCAGCACTTAATTAGCACTTAATTCCTTTATATTAATATTTGTAGTATATCTCTTATCGTCACCGCGTTGCTAGCAACACGTTTTGCCAGCAACGCAGATTCCAATAGTTCGTTGCGGTAAATATTTTAGAGCACCTAATTGTTAAAGTTAGCTCCTAATTAGCACCTAAAAAGCCCCTAATATTGGCTTTTTTTAAACGCAAGTTCCTGACTTCGCATTGCTGGCGACACAACTGTTATCCGCTGCTGCGAATATAATATCATAGTGATACAAGGGCAACGCTAATGTAAAGGTAATTACATGCCCTGTGCAATTGCAGTCAATATGCATGTACCTATGTATCACTTATCGACTTTAAAATTTCCTCCTGTTTTTTATTGTTTTATGTTTCCTCATTAGTGTAAAACACTAAATATTTGTATCATATTATAAATGTAATTCCAGTTCCTACGAAAGCAATGTTAAATAAGTGTTAAATGTAATATGAAAAATATTTTAATATGAATTGCACGCCTCGAACGCGAAGCGAAAGAGGTTGGGCTTAACTATCGACTTGACAAGGTCACGTTACTCGCTCTCATTAAATACCGTATATTCTTTCTTTTAACAAACTCTAAGACCCTAATCCTTGAGAACATTGAGAGCATATTATATAATTGTATCAACACGAAGACATCACCATCAACATCATAATTACAGTTCGCTGCTTCACGTAGGCTTCTTTATTATAACAGTAGAAGTGACAACTGGTGTCTTAGTAAATCGCATTGAGGTAAACGAACGACGCCCTAGCTAATTGAGTGGACGAGCAGTATAAGGTAACTTACAGCAACTGTGTAGTACCAGTACCATAAAGACTATACCGTTACCATGAAGACTTGGCCTGACATGTGTTAAAGTTAAAATTACAGCCTATATGCGTCCCACTCGTGGGAACAGGCCTCCGCTCATTTCTGAGAGGGTTTTAGAACAAGGAATTGTCCGCCGCGCTGTCCCAATGCGTTTTGGCAAACTTCATATATCAAGAACAGTTAAATGTGAATGCATTTCAGTAAAAAGTTGTAATAAAGCGTAATGTTTTAAAAATACAACCGTGAAATATCACCTGGGAGCGCTATATTTTATTGAAGATCCCAAAGGCCTATTAAAATACATGAAAAGTAATTAAGGTGTACATAAAATTACGCGATTTAGGTCAATAACATACTGTGTGCAATAAATCGACGCTCTGTGATTGTAGATACCACGTTGTTCACAGCAGTATTTTTGTGAGTCATGTAACAGTGTTGCCAAATGTAAGACATTTGAATCGGTCGTATGGTATTTTTAGATAAGAAAGTATCGCGTTAATTTTAGCACAAATACTATTCTAATAATAGTGGAATCAAATTTAGAACTCGGAAGATTCTACACTAGTATTTGGAGACTATTTTGTAATTTATACTTAAACTTCACAATTCATTCACAATCAACATTCCCTTTAACCACTTCTAGTCAGCTAAAATGCTTGTGTTAGGAGTGGTTCACGATACATGTTCACGAATTCGAATGTTCCTAAATATTAATTGTAGGAGTTTCATTTTTATTACTAATTTTAATGAACTAAACTGTCTTTAGAATTTAACACAATTGAAATAAAGATCTTTTATTTTATGCGTCAGTTTTATTTAATGTAATTGGAACATCATATAATATAGGTTTTTTGGAAGATATCAAAAAAATTTGATTAAAATACTGTAATTGTACACAATAACGTGGATTACAAACTTTTTAGTTATGAGCTCATAGCTTTTTAGCTATAAGTTTATTTACAGAAATTCTACAGTCTTTTGTTTTAATTAGTACATGAACAATATATCAGACACAAGTTATCGTAAGTATTGAAATATATTGAGTTCACAGAAAAGTTTTGACATGCTTAACTGGTAACCCTTTTCATATGGCATAGCTCCCAAACCCAAATGTCTACTTAGACATTCGCGATGAAACTCAAGGCCGATCAAGTTGGGACTACTAATGCGATCGCGTTGTCATGGAGTTAAGAAATAATAGAATAGCGAATCACTCTGCTTATTCATTAAACGTTTATTAAGATCGGCCGTGTGGTGAAGGCGAATGAGGGGGAGGGGAATACAAGGAAATAAAACAGGAAATGGGCATCAGTATCTTCCTAATAACAACCCAAGGCAATAAAAAATCTTCGGTTGACAACCCGACTGCCAAGCGTATAAAACATCCCCCTTATGAGGCTCTTTGGGAGAGGCCTATGATCACCAGTGGACTTTGATAATTCCCGTTCAGGATTGGGATACTTTTAAGCTGACAGCTCTTTAAGTATTTGTTGTGTGTTTCGGAAAATACAGCTAGCTTATTCTACTCAAGGAATTTTATAAAAATAAGAGATTTTGCATTAAACTTTTTATTTTGAATTCATACTTTATTTGTTATGTGTTTTTGTTTCACGTGATTTATTATAGAACAAGAGCGACAAGCAACGCACCAGTTTATCAGATAATAAGTTGATGCTGGGGTCCACATAAATTAACATCAATACTTGATTAAGAATCAAAATACAGATGCATTGTCACCCCTAAGGATTATGATAGAATGAATTGTTAAAAGTAAAAAGGGTCTACAATTCTCTAATAAAATCAGAATTATATTTTTTTTTATAAATTAGTGAAAAAATAACGCTAACAGTCTGCCCACAAACAACTTTCAAACACAAACACAAACGATTTTCGTAATACTTCTCGTTCTGTTTACAAAATAAATAACTTGGCACGGTCAAGGTCGCGCAAAGTGAAATTTTTATTTTGCAGTCTGAGCACGTCAGCTTTGGTAATTCTAGTAGTTCGATATGAAATGAGGGCACTTAGAACAGTCATCGACAATCTAATCTATTTTTATTGGCAATTCCACATCGGCTGAAGCAGTAGAGGGAGAGAACAACTCTCCCGCCAGTCTACCAACACACATTTGAGTGGGCTAGGAGTGGTCACTTTGGACCAGCCATTCACCTCGGGCCAGCCATGTGGGTTATAAAATAAAATAAAAATAAAAAAGCCTTTTATTCTTCATTATTTACACTTAACAAATTTGTTAGGAATTCATTTTAATAGCTTTGAGTACATGCATTATTATAATATTAGAGTTTCATTCAATTGGAAATTTCATTTACGATGAATAAATTTGTTACGAAATCAATTTATTAACTTTAAGTACATGCATTACTATAATATAAGAGTTAAATTTAATTGGAAATTTCATAACACTGAATAAATTTGTTACAAAATCAATTTAATAACTTTAAGTACATGCATTATTATAATATTAGAATTACATTCAATTCAAAATTTCCTTACACTGAATAAATTTGTTACAAAATCAACTTAATGACTTTAAGTACATGCATTATTATAATATTAGAATTACAATCAGTTGGAAATTTCATTTTGCATTTAATTTGCTTTTATTTAGATAATTTAATTTTTATATAAAACAATTTTGATATTTTAACCAATTGGCCTCTAAAAGGCTTGGCGTGCTCAGCAGAGCGGGACAGTATTTCATGCTGGCACACCGCCTGCAACTTTACAAGGCGCAGGTTCGGCCGCACATGGAATACTGTTCCCATCTCTGGGCTGGGGCTTCCCAGTACCAGCTCCTTCCACTTGACCGCATCCAGCGCAGAGCGGGTCGAATCGTCGACGACCGAGTGTTTTCCGATCGGCTCGATTCACTGGCGCTGCGAAGAGATGTTGCATCTTTTTGCATTTTCTTTCGCATATACCGTGGGGAGTGCTCTGAGGAATTGTTCAGATTAATCCCAGCCGCCAAATTTCGTGAACGCACTATGCGGAAAACGTCCTGATACCATCCACCCCATCTGGATGCTTGGCGGTCCACCACTGTACGTTTCAAAAGGAGTTTTCTTCCGCGTACAACCTTTCTGTGGAATAGTTTACCATCGGCGATTTTTCCGGACCGATACGACCTGGGGACCTTTAAGAAAAGATCTTAGTCCTTTCTAAAGGGCCGGCAACGCACCTGCAATTCTCCTGGTGTTGCGGTTGATCATGGGCGGCGGTAGTCACTTAAGATCAGGTGAGCTGCATGCTCGTTTGCCCCCTCTTCTATATAAAAAATTAGTTTCACAAATTTATATTATTAGTTTTTTATTTAAATAATATTTTCTTACAATATAGACCTTATTATTTTTTTAAATAGATTCGTATTTATTTTTAGTACTTATTTATTATTTTAAGTATATACATATATAATTTTAACTTATTATACCTGTTATTTGAGGAAGAATAATGTCCGGGACATTATTCTTAAATTAATGTTGTTCACCGTGTGTGACCAAGACACGGCGGCCCCGCCACGACAAGTTTTCCATCTTTCCCAACAATAACCTATTTGGGGGCGTTATTCTATCTAGCTAAAGTGACAATATAGATCGGCCATGTAACTCGAAGAATTATATGGCCGAACTATTGTCACTTTAGCTGGATAGAATAACGCTCATTCCGGTAAGAGGATAAGAAGAGTTTGGTGTGGTCACTCATTAGATTAAGTAACCTAGAGGATATTTACCATAATATATACGAACACCATTTACTACCCTGTGAAAAATTTGTATATAATTAAAACCCACAAGTTAAGAAATTATCTAGATTTATACATATTACAACTTTTCGTTTTTGTTGGCTAATAGGTTATGGCAAGATAGCGCTTCATATTAACTCCTCGGTAAATAGAAGATGCAAGACCAAAGACTAGTTGAGAAGGAAGTTTGATATGCAACAGGTTCAAATAAGTTTAGATTTGTCGATCATTTCTTTCTGACATGATTAGCTGCTAAATTCCACTATCAAACAATGCTACGGAACTCGAAATTCGATGATTGGTACATTACTTCCGTGCATTTTACAAGGAATGTTCTGCCACATACGAGTACATTGTAGAATTTACTATATATTTTCCGTACTGATACGAATTATGGTACCTGCAAGCCCATTCCTTTGTAAAACGCAGGCAACGCACTTGCTGAGGTCCTCCAAATAGAATTTCGTCTAAGTTTGCCAGTCTTAACGGAGTCTAGCTATGTGCGCAGGACAAGATTACGAGTATAGTGCTTGAGCTTATGCGCAAGCCCTAGTGCACTCTCTATTCCCTCATTCTCTTAGTCCAATTGGACAACAAACCGACACGACCGTTAACAGATTAGGCGCAGGGCCAACGTCTTTACGTGCTTTCCGAGGGATGGGGGTAAAACACAGCCAACTTCCTGACTTCGGGCTGCCGCTGAGAATTTTTTGATAGAAAAACTGAATAATTTATCTTTTTTTCCTGACCTGGGATTCGAACCCGGGAACAGTCAAAGTGTAGAATGTTCGTAAAGGACAATTCATGACTCTAAAACACGACTGTGTCGAAAAATAAGTTAGTGATAGTTTGCTCTAACATACTTTTTTCACTTTTTGCTGAACCTAAGTATCATACAATAAGAGGTGTTCACGGAACAACTTTTTCAAAGCGTACTTATAAATAATCACTTACAGTGAGACCCATTGTGAGTCGCAAAATTTTCTGCAAAAAGAATTTTCAACTTAAATAACTAATAACTAAATAAATATAAATACTAATAATTTTGAGTAATAGTTAGTATGCTTTGATAAAGGTTTCATCGGAAGTTTTATAACTTGCTCTAACTTTACTGATCATTAATATAAAAGTCATATTATTGGAACAACTTAGACTACAAGAGTTTTGATCAAATACTGGATTAGCCTAGCTTGTTGCTTAATTTTTCGCCTGTCACGTTAATTTTAAATCATATAAAAAGAATTATAATATCTTGTCTAGGGACTTAATATGTGTTAATTTTTTTATTAACACAATCACTTTAAATAATAAACCTTTACGCAGGCTGTATTTTATACAGTCGGAAATACTGATGCTCATTTTATGGACACACATGACTTGCAACTACCGTAACAGTTTTTTTTAATGTTCAAACAAGTTTGTTAGTATCCATACATGTATAGACGCATTGGATTTCTTATGAGTTTACATATTGTAACTAAATAACAACTACATATACTATTAACCTCTTTATACACAATGGAATTTGATAATTTCTAAATCCGTTTTAATTATTTTAAATTTTTTTATTAACACAATCACTTTAAATAATAAACCTTTACGCACGCTGTATTTTATACAGTCGGAAATACTGATGCTCATTTTATGGACACACATGACTTGCAACTACCGTAACAGTTTTTTTTAATATTCAAACAAGTTTGTTAGTATCCATACATGTATAGACGCATTGGATTTCTTATGAGTTTACATATTGTAACTAAATAACAACTACATATACTATTAACCTCTTTATACACAATGAAATTTGATAATTTCTAAATCCGTTTTAATTAATTTTAAATTTTTTTATTAACACAATCACTTTAAATAATAAACCTTTATGCAGGCTGTATTTTATACAGTTGGAAATACTGATGCTCATTTTATGGACACACATGACTTGCAACTACCGTAACAGTTTTTTTAATATTCAAACAAGTTTGTTAGTATCCATACATGTATAGACGCAATGGATTTCTTATGAGTTTACATATTGTAACTAAATAACAACTACATATACTATTAACCTCTTTATACACAATGGAATTTGATAATTTCTAAATCCGTTTTAATTATTTTATAATATAGTCCAGAACAGTGTTTTTCAATCCGAATGTTGATGGGATTAGTGGTGACGTGATGAGTGCACGCAATTGAGGGAGGGCGGGAGGTGCTCTTCAAACTAGGTGAGACACATCAATTTATTTTATAAGCGTATGGTTGCAGAGTAACTATTAATATCCTTATTATAATGGATTTCCGCAAATTTTTCTATTAATTATAATAATATCTTACCTTGGTCAAGTATGTAACCAATTTAGATGGTTTTTGGAACGTTTTGTATTTCTACAGCGATCCATATTTTTCATCACGAGCCGCTGTAAATTAACGATACAGTAACTCACTTACGACGAGTCGAAGTGTATTTCACTTAGTAGGAGAAGGGGCAAACGAGCATACGGCTCACCTGATGGTAAGTGATAACCGCTGCTCATGAACACCTGCAACACCAGAGGAATTGCAGATGCATTGCCGGCCTTTTACAAAGGAATAGGCTCTTTTATTGAAGGTCCCTTAGTCGTATCGGTCCGGAAAAATCTCTGGTAGTAGTCCATTCCACAAGAAAGTTGTGCGAGGAAGAAAACTTCCTTTAAATCGCACAATGGTGGACGGCAAGTCATCCAGATGATATGGATGGTATCGCGAGTTTTGTCGTGATGTGCGATGGTGAAATTGTGCGGCTGAAATCAGTCCAAACAATTTCTCAGAGCACTACCCGTGGTAGATGCGATAAAATACGCAAAGAGGATGACATCTCTTGGCATCGCCAGTGAGTTAGGCCGATCGAAAAGAGCTCGGTCGCCGACAATCGAACAGCTCTGCATTGGATGCGTTCAAATGGAAGGAGCTGGCACTGGAGAGCCCCCGCCCAGAGATGGGAAAATTATTCCATGTGCGGCCAAACCTGCGCCTTGTAAAGTTGCAGGCGGTGAGCCAGCATGATATACTGTCCCGCTCTGCTGAGCACGCCGAGCTTTTCAGAGGCCAATTTAGCCTTCTATTCCAAGTGAACACGAAACTGCACGTCACTCGATCTGTCAACACCGTGGATACTGGCTGAGGCAATAAAGAGAGTGCCTTGAAACTGAGGGGATACGACAAAGGGGTTGTTTTTAGTGGTAACCACGCATACTTGTGTCTTCTGGTGATTAAACTGAACTAGATTTAGTCGCCCCCAGTTCGAGTCTTTCTTCAACAAAGTCTCGACTTCAGACACAAGTTTGTCCCGGTACTCGGCGACGTTTTCCCGAGAAATATTGGCACGGCCGGTGTATAAGGCATCACCAGTGCTATCGTCTGCATAGCAATGAATGTTATGTGCTTGCAACATGTCATAGATATGCAGAGAAATATTGAAATAATACTAGTTTTTACGGAATTTATCGCCTATATTTTAACTTTTTAAATGCCCGATGTAAACCATTACGGACTGGTAATTGCAAATAAAATACGCCGATTAGAAGATCTAAAGACCAAGCGCGCAAGATATCTAACAGTCTTAAATTTCTTGAAGAGATGCCGTGCCCATAATCTCATTCCTACGTGTGTTAAAATATCAACCAAAAAGGACATTCGAGGAAGCGCTAAGATCTTAAATCAGGCGAGTAAAAAGTTGTTACGGACGGTAATCCAACAAAAACGCTCCGATCTATATGACATAAACAAATCCATAGACACATCATCCAGTGAATTGAAGTAAGTTTTAACGACGTTTGACTATAATTTTTGCATGGAAACATTAAATAAACGCGAAATTAGTAAATATAATGAATGCAAATACAAACATATAGAAAAATATCAAAAATTAACGACCAAATCAAATGTCAAACATCTGAATCAATGCCAGAACCGAAAGCAACCATTGAAAAACACAGATAATAGATTAATCGCGCTCTATAATCTGTCAAAACAAACACTGGATGATGCAACAATTAGGGTTTTATCCAAAGGCCTCAACTTTGCAATTACACCCCGCAAATTACCGTACGAAGAAATTATCTGTAGTGTCGAGGACTGTTTATTTAAAAACAATATGCGGAAAGAAGATTTGGAGGCGATACGTCAGGACATCTCGTCTATGTTACGTCGATGTTCAGTGCCTAAACCGAATCTTCCCAAAGACGAATTTATAGCGTTAAAGAACCTACGCAATAAACACGAACTTACGATTCTCCGCGCAGATAAGGGAAACGCCATGGTAGTCATGGATACGTCAGATTGTAATGCTAAAATACAAGAACTTTTGTCGGATGTAAGTACTTATAAAAAGGTTAAAAACGACCAAACAAATAGCACACTAAAAACAACTAGTGACCTCATAAAGAAACACTCCGAAAAATTAAATCTGGACGTAAAATGGATAATACCTACGTGCGCCAAATCACCAAAATTGTATGGGTTACCAAAAATACACAAGCCCAATGCTTTCTTACGTCCCATAGTGAGCCAGATCGATTCACCAACTTACAGATTGGCTCAACACTTAGCGAAAATACTCTCACCACTCAGGGGACATACAAGAGCACACATAAAGGATTCCTACCATTTTGTCAGCGAGATTAAAGACCTACATCTGGCAGACAATGAAACTATGGTCAGTTTTGATGTGCAGTCATTGTTTACATGCTTACCTGTTGAAGACTGCATCTCAATTGTAACTAGAAGGCTGGAAGAAAACTGCCTTACATCTGGCTACCTATTGTGGAAGGAGGAGTTCTACAAGCAAGTAGATGGTGTGGCGATGGGCTCACCTGTATCTCCCATTGTCGCCGACATATTCATGGAAGACTTTGAGGAGAAAGCCCTGCTTAGTTCTCCCATAAATCCAAGGTTCTACAAGCGGTACGTAGACGACACTTTCACAATTCTACCTTTAGATAAAGTAACTGCATTTTTAGACCATCTTAACTTTATAAATTCTAAAATTCAGTTAACAATGTAGTTAGACGCAAACAATTCCTTAGCTTTTCTAGATGTGTTAGTAATTCGGAATCCTGATAACACCTTGAGCCATACTGTGTATAGAACCACCATCCTTCACAGTTAGCTACCGTGGGTAAATCTTTGTTTCAGAGAGCACGAGGGATCTGTGACAGTAAACATCTGGCTGCAGAGCTCCACCGTGTCAAGCAAGTTTTGCATGGCAACAAGCTTCGAGTCCCGCGCCTAGGTCACAGTGAACGAGTGAAGCCGGCCAAAGTCGAGCGTGTACCTACTGTACTGCCATATGTTAGAGGAGTCACTGACAAGATTGGCTACATCTTGAAGTGCGCTTCCATCAAAACATACTTCAAGCCGCTGAAGAAGATTGGTCAGTTTTTACCATCGGTCAAGTGTAATGTCCCTCTGCAAGATGCAGGAGTGTACAAGATTGATTGTGAATGTGGTCTCTCCTACATAGGACAAACTAAAAGATCAATAAAAACCCGCGTTAAAGAACATATAGCTGATGTGAAGAATCGACGCTCCGGGAAGTCTGCAGTCTGTGAACACGTACAGGATCGCCCCCGTCACTACATCAGATTTGATAGACCGCAGATCCTCGCTAAAGAACACCGATTCCTTCCAAGGATGATTCGCGAGGCTATTGAAATCAAAAAACATCCTAATTTCAATAGAGAAGATGGCTGGGTGCTACCATCTGCTTGGGATCCTATAATAAATAAAATTAAATCCCAACCCAAGCATACAACTGCAAGACTTCAAGATACCATAAGTTCATACTGCATAGATCGGAACAAAAGTTAAATTTTAGTCTATGGTAACCGCGGTTAACTATGACATCTGGACGTTGAACATCTCAGTCCTGCCCGTGACCATGAGTGCTGTAAAGCGTTCGAAACGTCGGGCATTTAAAAAGTTAAAATATACGCGATAAATTCCGTAAAAACTAGTATTATTTCAATGTGTAGTGTTCGCGTAAATTGGGGTTTTCTTGCTTTGTAATAAGAAATCATTACAGAGAAACATTGTTGGTGATAACAGGCAGCCTTGTGAAACACCAGCAATAATGGGCTTGTAATCGGAGCATGTAACGTCTACCACGACCTTAATGCTTCGATCTGCAAGAAAACTGGTGATCCACTTGCACAATTTCTCGGAAAGCCCATAGGAAAGAAGCTTCGAAAGAAGCGCTTTGTGCCCAAGCCAATCTATAGGGAGGAGGAGTACCGGAAAATGCGCGGGTGCTAACTCCGGAGCACACGTTTTCATCATAGTGGGAGGGACGCCATCAGGGCCACTCGACTTGTTGATGTCCAGTGAGAGGAGTGCTCTGCTCACCGAGCGTTGGGTAAACAGAACATCCTGCATGGAACACTCACATCGCGGGATGGTCGGCGTTGTCTTCCCCCTTCTTCAAGAGTTGAATTGGACGCAAAGAGAGAGCCTAGCTGATCGGCTTTGTCCTTTGCGACATGGGCTAGTGAGTCGTCCTTCCTGTGCAGAGATGGGAGAGATGGCTGACAGAAGTTTCCTTGGACAGTCTTGGCAAGAGACCAAAATCCACATGTTCCCAAAGGAAGACGAACTAATTTCTCGCCAATTCTCTTGAAGTGCTCTGACTTTGCCTTGACAATGATACTTTGGAAGGACCTGAAGGCAGAATTATACTTCTTTTTAAGACCGCTGCTATTTGCATCCCGAGATGTCAATGCGTAAGCCATCGCCTGGTAGCACTCTTGCTTATGACGTAACGCAATTTTTCAGGAACGACCAAACCAAGGCTGGGTTCGACCTCCGCTAGGTACCACAGATTAAGGAATAAAAAGTTTCACTCCCTGTAGCATAACATCAGCGACAGAATTAGCAACAATACTGGGATCATCCAGCGAGAAGCAAACCCGCACCCAAGGGTAGGATGAAAAGCAAAATAATAAACAAATCTACCCACATAATCGATTAAACAAGAACCAAGCCATTCAGCGTGGTGGACGTTAAAATCATCAAGCATCACGATATCTGCGGATGGGACCTGTTGTAGCACGAGGTCTGCAGCCATCTGGAGGTGGTCGATCAGTCCGTCTTTGTGAGCATTACCGCTATGTGACTTATAGAGGCACCCGTAGATGCGTGTATGGTCGTCGCTGCATCGTTGCTACCTTCATGACGTACACGCAAACTCAGCAAGGGGCACAAAGGAGTGTTCTAATTTGGACCCCGGGTAGGAGAGATATGAAGTATCAGCCGGAGATAATACTTGTGTCTCGGTTATAAAGAGCAAGGCCAGTTTCGCCCTTTCCTGATGGTAGTGGATGACTTTAAGGTTCAAATATAGTCCCCTGATGTTTCAGAAATAAACGGATAGAATGGCAGGGGTTGCCTTTGACTTGTTGCTCCGATTGGCCCGAGCAGGTTTATTCTCGAGCGGAATTTCGCCCCTCCTAGCCACCCCCAGAATACGTGGGGCAGCCTGAACACCTATACTCATGAAGAGTTAGGAAGCTTGGGCGTGGATGCTCAACGGGGGATTCTCCGTCACCGGGGGTGCTGGTACTCTCAAGATTAAAGACACCGAACATCTTGGAATTTATCAGCCAAAAAAAATATTGTTACTAAACAAAACAAATTTAAACAGCCACTTACATTCCATGGCTTCCCATATAATAGATGAAGAGATAAAAACATAGATTGAGTTGAACAATTGATATTTTCAAAAGTTATCGTTTTAATCCCTCCATGCGGACTTGATAAATCTACACCATTAGCCACTAAAACCATTTATTTAATGAAAAATTAAAATAATTGATTAAAAAAATATGTCATTGTGCTTTTTATATAATTTATATCTTACATATGATTGTTAGCCACGATTTCATGGAACCAAACATTGGATTCTTGAATTTTAGGCGCAAGTAGAAAATACCTACGCGCTTTGCGCTTAAGGCATGCAATACCGTATTTTCATTAAGTTTATTTTCATTTACTTGTGGAAATCGTTTACTTTGACAGTTTTAGCAAATGAGTATTTACGTAATGTTTTACAGATTTTTTTGCATTGTTACAACGAAGCGTAGTTCCAGATAGCTTCTATATACAATGCTAATTATAACGAATTTGTTGGTATAACGAATATTCTCTAATTCTCTTCAGTTTTGTTATATCGAGGTTCAACTGTATATTGTTCTTTAAAGTGCAATAAGACAAATAGTCTAAAGAAAGTTTAATCTGAACACATGGGTTCTTCTTTTCATTACCAAGTACATATGTGTATTTGGATAACGAGAGACAGCATTTATAAAAAAATCTATTGTTTCATATTTATATTGTAGTTCTATATATTTTACTGCACGATCCTGACGAATGTTGGCACAGAACAGGTATAAAATGTAAACAGAAAGCCTAAATTGTTTCAACTTCTGGACGGACGCCTACTTTATTGAGAGGGGTTTTCTGCCACAAACAAATGTTAACAAATTTAATGTTTCTTTATCAAATCAAGCATTTTAAACCTACCAGGAATGGTTAAAGGAATAATTAGTAATGATTATTTAACAGGATTAGTTTTTTTTTTATAAAAAAATGTTTTTCCTCAACGTTGAGTAGTTGGAAATTCAGTACCTAAAATTGTAATTAGCCAAATTCATTGACGTTGGCTGCAATCGGTTTTGGTTTGTCTTTAAATGGTTGTACCTACAGAATAAAAAATCCTTCCAAATAAGTATTATTTGATGAAAAAAAAGTAATAGTCATTTATTAAAGGCGACATAACACGTTGTCCTAGAAGTCGTTGAATTTATTAACAAGCCTTATGAAGATAGATCTTTTCGCTATTTGAATTGGTGTTCCGAACGTGATGAAGGCTAAATTTGGGATAGTTTATGTAAACAAAAACACGAGATGGCACTTAGCTTAAAAGTAACTCAGTACGGTACAGATTGCGCATATATTTTCCGTTGGGAGTAAGAAAATCTTTAAGTAGATATGTGACGTATAGAGAATATAAGTGGCGTAATGGTTATATGAAAAATATATTTTATGTACAAAGTAAGACCAGGCTGCATGCACATCATTATATAAAATAATACGCACAACGCTGATAGTGACAAATTTGTTTTACAAATGAATATGTCAGTAGGTTTATTTTATGGTTAAAATAAATTATAAAATAATCTAATAATTAAAATTATAATATTTACGATTAAAACTAATTATATACAATATAAAAGAAGAAACTATAATATAGAAAATCTAAAACTAAAAATTTAAATCGTCAAAAAGACCTGCTCCCCGTGGTATAGTGCCAAGAACGCTGGCTGCGTTTCTTCGCTGAATAGCTATACATAGCCTTTGAGCGAGGAAAGAACCAGCCCTCTTATCACCAGCAGCGACAACCAGTCGTGGATACAGTTCCTTTAGAAACTTCATTGCACGCGGACCCCACGGACCGATAGTCTCTACAGCAAATGGCACAAATATGTAGTCATTTCTCAAAGACTCATATTTGCGCCATTTACTAAATTCGGCTGCCTCTGATGCCGCCCCGGCTCTAAAAGAGGTACCCTTGAGATGAGTGGCCGCCAAAGTGTCGACGCAAGTAGCATCCCATACTAGGGCTTTACCTCTCTCCCTAGGGACCAAAGTCATACCGTCGGGTCTCTTGCCATCGTCTCTAAATATCCCGCAAGGCTCTAAAACCGAGGGGATATTTATAGAGACAAGAGCCCTTAGGATGATTTCGTTCAAAGAACCGTGACGGGAAAACCTACCTGCACTTTTCTTGCATGAAAGTCCATGGAGCTCAAACTTATCGACGCTGCTACCACAGGGGCACTGGTGAGGTTGACAAATAGCGACTCCTAGCCGGATTCTTACGGCGATGCGCAAGCTTTTCCCATCAGGCAATGTGCGGAGATTACTTGATGGTAGAGCATGTAACCAGTGGCTAGATTCCTTAGTCGAAACAGCTAGAAGGCGAGCCTGATCTTGTTGAATATGGAAATTTTGAAATAAATTTTTCTGGACACTCCGTAACAACGGAATATCCCACTGTTTTTGTTGGTTAACTTTCCAGTGGGACATTTTCGCCGGGACAGAGCGTTAGCCATGTTTGCTTTGCCTCCGCAGCAAAGCGCAGGTCTACTTTATTACTTAAAATTGTGTTACATAGATCATTGACACTATGCACGGAAGCAAGGAAAGCAGGCAATGCGACGCTAGAAATATTTCTTACACCAATTCCACCAAATTTGATAGGTAAAGTGGCTTGATTCCAGGCTATTGTATTTAATCTCAAATTTAGAATGTTTTCTAAAGCAATTTTAAGATTACTATCAATATCTTTTAAAATATCCGAACATTTCCAGACTGGAGCGTAACAAGTATGTAAATTTAGGTACAAGGAGACAATATTTTAAAATGGTAAGGGCAATATGGGGGTTTAAAATATATAATTTATCAACGTGATTTAAAAATTGATCAAATTTTGTTTTTATGGTAATAAAATCAATAATAGGTTAATTATAAATTTATTATAGTTTTAACTAAGCGTTTGGTTTGTATGTAGGTGTCACAAGATTTGGGAAACACCTTCAAACTTCACATACCTGTAAGTGAATTGTAGCCGCCATTTCCATGGATTAACGATCCGTTAAGTCGGGAGTCGATGGATCTTTTGGGGAATATTCAGCAGTGGACTTGTGACGGGTTGTAAATATGACGATGATAATAATACTCTCACATATATACAGTAGACTCTCTCCCCACAGAAAACCAGCGTAAAATATTAGCTTAATGCAGCTGTGTTTCGTATGGTGAGTGTAGAGAACCGGAGACCCTTTTTACTGGAAATGAGGCATGCCAGCTCAGTCCTCATAGGTGACAATGCGTCTGAATTTGATTCGTAATCGAGGATAGATAGATTGTGTCTATGGGCCACAGCAACCACTTACCACCAGCTGGACTGTGTGCTCGTTTGTCAGCCTGTCCTATTAAAAAAAGTATATTAATTCTAGCCTTTTAGCTTTTTTTGCGCCATATTGGCCAGAAAATAATCACCAGTAAATGCCAAATAAAATAATACACCCGGGATTACATCTCTAGACCGGCCACCGAAATCATAATTATACAACGGTACGAAATTATTTAATTTCCACAGATTATGTTGTTACAAGTTCCCAAATAACGAAATGTAATGAAATTTTATGAACATTACAACAATAGTTCATAAAACTGTAGAGTCATAAGAGGTATAAATACTATTATCATCATGTTTTATATTCGTTATTTTATAATCAAATATGTTTAGTAACTCATTTAATTATTCAAATTTATTAATATATTTGCAATTTGCTCGTAACAAGCTCGATCTAGGCTTTCCCTCATTTTATATTAGCTCTCGTGACTATTTCTTCCTACCCACGAATACGTCGTGGCAAACTGGCACTTAAAACTGCAGTAAACAATTTCATGAGTTTAAAATAAAACCGGTATAATTTATGACGAGCGTTTAGTCCCTGAGCATCGGCTATTGATTTTACAAGATAGGTTTAATTATATTTTAATGAATTTGTTTGTGACTGAAATATAAAATTATTACCAATTACTCATTCTAGCTGACTTCTTAAAAATGAGAAAGTCCTTGTAAAATATTCGTGCGTATGTAACCAGATATGTTTGTCAATTATAAAGCGATTTTCATGATTACAAACACAATTACTTTAAGGGTAAAAACTCTAAGGCTGGAAAAATTGGGGATAAAGAGCCACGCTACAGCTAATTATAGTTGTAGCACGAATGAGTCGGCACGACTGTGGCAGGACCACGCTTTTACAGAATACTATTATATCTAACTGATATACTTTTACTGGAATCGAGGCATTTCATATTAGTCCCCAGAACGCATCAGCATTTTGAGTCTTAATTGAAGATAAATATGGAGGTCTATGGGCCACAGCATCCACTTACCATCAGGTGGACTGTGTGCTCGTTTGTCACCAAATTTTAAAAAAAAATTTAGTTTGTGATATTTCTAATTTCACTCAAATGGGTAAAAAAAATTAACTTTTATTGAAAAGCACAGAGGACTAAAAATAATAGAAATAATTTTCCTTACTCCATATCATAACGTTTACGTGGTAAAGGGCGACCAAAGGAAACGTAACAGGGAATGGGCAGCGGCATCACAACTAAAAATAATAAAAAAATGCGGTTGCCTACCTGCCCGCCAAGTGTATAAGTTATAGCGAACTTCTAATTCATGAGGGAATGTATTGGGGAGGTCTATGTCTATACATAGGACACAACACAAGTCGTAGGCCTACTCTACTCCTACTAGGTGGACTCCTGATAGGCTATAATGATCGAAAAAGTGAAAGGCATATAAAGATTTATCTCCACTTAATTAAGTTTTTTTTTGTAGAAATAATCAATAATGATATTATAGAAATGAGGAAAGTTATGCTTTACTAAAGTTAAGAAGTAATTATGACTGAATAAAGACTTAAAATGCGTCACGGTTCCTTATTCGGGAGGTCCATTCTCTCAATAGATCTCGTTGATCCCGTCGGTAAATCTTATAAAAGCTAATTTAGGACAAGAAAAGAAATTATCGAGCTCATCTGCTATGTCAATGTCAGGAGGAAACCATTACGAACGAGGACGGGTGCAAGGACTAAACCGTTTTCCGTAACTACGTAGAGAGAATTCATTGTACTCATTCCAACAAAGAACTTTAGAAGATTGATGAATTCAGTTTGGTAGTAAATGAAGAATGTTTTTTACGTTGTTTTACTAATTTTAATCTCTAATCATTAAACTTATATTTAATGAGTTTTTGTAACAAAAAAAATCTACATCTACCTTATTTAAAACTAGATTTTTCTTCTTTATAAATCCGGAAACAGCTGCCAAGCGTATTGATCAATGTAAATATCTTTACAACGAGAGAGGCCAGTGTTCAGTACTGAACCTGTACTGGCTAATGATGATGGTAAAAAGAAGAAACAAAATAATTTTTCCATTAAAGGAAATATAGGTCGAAATAGCTACGATATTCGAAATATTTTCAGCTTTTAGACCTTACACCTCATCGTTTGTCCCTGTATTCTGCCCACCCAAATTCAATATATTACTTTAAATTAGTATCTAACAGTAAGTTGGCATTTTATATGGTCGATTTAATGGCACGCACTGAACAAAATAAGGTTTTTTTTATAGCATAGGGTGACAAACGAGCACACAGTCCACTTGATGGTAAGTGGTTGCTGTGGCGTATAGACATCTACATTTATCCTCGATTACCAATCAAAATGCGGATGCCTTGTCACCCGTGAGGACTAAGATGGAATGCCTCGTTTCCAGTCAAAATGGTCTCCGTTTCTCTACACTCACTATACGAAACACAGCAGCATAAGGCTACTATTTGACGCTGGTATTCTGTGAGAGCGTGGTCCTTCTCCGATCGAGCCGACCCATTCGTGCTACAACTATACTTCTAATACAACTGCGGCATAGCTCTACCACGTATAAAAAAGGTTATGGATTCTATGCTTAGAAATTCCTAAATTCCTTGTTAGTTGTTAATTTAATATCTCGTTTTTGAAGTGACATTAAATCGACTATAGAAAATGCCAATTTACTGATAAAACTTAAAATTGTACAATAATTTTATACAATAACTTATATTAAGTTATAATGCAACCAGCATGGTAGCGACTGAATAATTCTCAGGGGTCATTTTCGTTTATTTATTCCTTAATTTTATAATAACATTTTTAAACAGTTTTGGTTTATCCCAGTTTTTTGTGTTGATTAACAAAGATTGAAAATTTTTTGAGATTATGTTGCAAAATTTAATGCAAATTATTCTAAATGTTCACATGTTAAATTTACAAGAAATACTAAGTTGATCAATAAACATTACTTCATAGGGAATAACAAAATACAAGAAGTAGAAGTGATAAGGGATCTTGGTGTATATTTTGACAAAAAACTAACTTTTGTACCTCATATTGATAGTATTATAAGATCTTCCAAAATGTTAGGGTTTGTCATAAGAAATGGTAGGTCATTTAAAAATCCTAAAACAAAAAAAAATTGTACAATAGCCTTGTAAGGAGTATAATGGAGTACTGCAGTGTTGTCTGGCGTCCCCACTATTCTACACATTCGTTGCGAATGGAGAGAGTTCAAAAACGCTGTATGTGGCATCTTACATATTCTGTTGGAAAAGCACTAAAATATCATCCTATGCAGATAGACTTCAATATTTTAATATGCTACCCTTATCGATACGTCTAAAATTAATAGATTTTATGTTTATATACAAGGTGCTTAGAAATGAAGTAGATTGTCCACAGCTTCTCGCCCAATTTAAATTTCGCAGTCCAATAAGAATTCCACGCAAACCAATTCCACTTCTTTACCCACCACGTCGTAGACCTGTTCTCGGTGCGCATTCGCCAGTCGGAAGGCTTTGTAAAGTCTTTAATGAATGTAGTGAGGTCGTTGATGTTAATTATGATATGTCAGTTTTATAAGAATTTATGTAAGTAATTCAAACATTTTGAAAGCACAGATCGTGTACCAAATAATTAATAATTAATGTAAAACACGCGCGCGCGCGCACGTACGCACACGCACGCACGCACGCACACGCACGCACGTACGCACACGCACGCACGCACGAACGATCGCACGCACGCACGCACGCACGCACGCACGCACGCACGAACGCACGCACGCACGCACGCACGCACGCACGCACGCACGCACGCACGCACGCAAGGCGCACGCACGCACGCACGCACGCACGCACGCACTCACGCACGCTCGCACGCACGCACGCACGCACGCACGCACGCACGCACGCCCGCACGCTCGCACGCACGCAAGCACGCACGCACGCACGCACGCACGCATGCACGCACGCACGCACGCACGCACGCACGCACGCAGGCAAGCACGCACGCACGCACGCACGCACGCACGCACGTATGCACGCACGCACGCACGCACGCAATGCACGCACGCACGCACGCACGCACGCACGGCAAGCACGCACGCACTGTTAGGATGGCTCGCCTGGGGTCCTTTTTAAAAAAAAGACACCTTTACTGCTGCAAAACTAATTTAATTTAATTTAATTTAAATTACACTTCGGAATATTATAAACTAATACAAAGTTGTGTACCGAACAAAGGTTAGAGTTTGACTGCTTAAATTATATGAAAAATCACTTTTATATACTTTACATAATGCTTACAACAACAATTACTACCTTGTACATCGGTTCATAACATCTCCCCCCTTTAGACGGAGGCTTATCCTTTAAGATAAACGTAGGATACAGTAAAGTCAAGATCCTAAGTTAATACAATAAAATATTGAAATATAGTAAAATCATTCAACAATTATAAAAATTTTAACTGATACAATTGCAGTAGCTAATGCTTTATTTTAATTGACAATCTTATTCAATTAACAACTAAGAAACATAATAATAAGGAATATAAAACTTGAAAAAGAAATGAGTGAATTTTAATCGCTACATTATAAAGTAAAGTAATATAAATATTAATCGATTAATAACTAAGAAACTTGTTTAAAAATTAAAAAATAGTTTTGAAAAGAATTTTACAATTTTAATTGTTATTTAACAATATTAATAATAATTATTAATTGAAACTTAAAACATGATTAGAAATATTAAAATAATAATATTATTTAATTTATACTAAGAAACATGTTAAGAAAAGTAATCAATAAATTTTAATTTTTAATAATTGCTCAAATTTCGGTTACAGGAGGCTCTGTTAAATTTCCTAAATTGAACCTTGTCCTTGTTTTTACTCATCTCTATTTCTGGGAGACTGCTAATCGATTTCTTGTCGCATTCAATTGATTCATCTGAGATATCCGTTAGTTCAATAGAAGTGTTAACATTAGTATCGTTTTTATTAAATTTTTTATTATAACACTGATTATATATCTGGATACAACAAGATGTATTTTTACAACAATTTGAAAAGCATTTGTTGTATATCTTATACAGTATATAACTAAAAATACTGGCAATTACAATATAAGTAAGCGTTGAATAATAATGCCCGTATTTAACAATATGAGACTGATTCTCGGCTTGATGAATTTGATTCTTTAAACTATCTAATTTATATGACGCTAATTTTAACGATTCCAAATCAATATCTGTTAGCGTAATTGGGTTTAGGACATTAGAACTGTGGTTCAATAAATTGTATTTGCAACAATTATCTTCAACTATGTAACTAGGCAGCACGGACTTATAATTATGCGATGGGTGAAATTGCAATGTTTGGTAATATGCAACGCAATCATTTTTTAAAGATAATAAACCAGTGCCTTGTACGGTATAATCCGAAATCTTATTATTATTTGTACATTTAACAGTCAATTTATTTGGTTTAGACTGAACATAAATAAATCGTCCATCACTAAGTTTTTGCCATAAATTAATATTACCATATATTATTTTCGAATCGCATGTTTCTGGAAGTGACATGATTACTTCAGTCAAGAGTTGAGTTTCACAGGTTGGATTATTAATTGTGGACAAAACAGAAGGTGATAAACATATCATAAACTTATTGTTAACGTTTTTACACTCACTTAAACTATCAAACAATGCGTAATTTAATCTATCATCCGTAAGGGCTACATACAGCTTGGAAGGATGAATGAGAACATAAGTTTGTAAATTATACTTATCATACTGTGTAGGTAATGGTAAAATCTTGTAAATATTAAACTTAATAGGGTTAATTAAAGGAATTCTTATAACAAATACTATCTTATTATTATAATAATACGAAGTTAATTCGGCTAAATCAATAATTGTATGTATATTCTCTAATGATAAGGAAATGGGAAATTCCACATTAATTTTGCTCATTTTGCTATTAGAGAGCTCTTTAAATAACTTAGTGGGAGTTAAGACATAGGGATGGAGGATGTTTGATTTTGCAAATAAAATAGAGTTTAAAATTGTATCTAGTATGTTCGAAACCGATAGCAGTGAACCTTCAATCACATTAAAAATAGAATTTATTTTTGCTGAACTAATTAAGTCTGTAGTAATTTTAGAATTTTCAGAAAATATGTAATTTAATTTTTCTATTTGTTTATTTAATCTAATTTCGTTATTATTTAATTGACGAATAGAAACATTAAAATTATTGATGGTTGATTGAACAATGTGTATGTTGTCTTTCATTAGCGAATATATCTCGTTTTCATTATGCTGACAAGTAGAAATAGCTTCGTCGTATTTTCTGGCGTCATCGGCATCTAATGTACCGAAGAAAAACTTAAGAATTTGGCCGCCAAATTCAAGAGATCTTTTAAAGCGATTAATAGGGTTTTCGGAAATAATATGTGATATCGAGTCGTATTTAAGATAATTAGCGTTAATTAAAATTTCTAACGGGTTTATAATATCCTTACAATCTATAGTAATAATCGCGGTGTTTTGAGCCTTCTCACAAAAACTAGACATACTTGAAATAGATTGATCAATTTTCTTTAAATAAGGCTTTATAGGTATTATTTCCACATAAGTTACTACATTCCAATAATCGTTGTAGAAGTACGCCATAGAAGTCGGATCGAAGTATAATCCTGGACTATGTACAATTTGTTCAATCGGTTCTGAATAACTCGGTCGGAGGAGAAATCTGAAACAATTATTACATAATTTACACTGGTTTTATTTCATTAATGTGGTATTTTACGTGTTTCCTATTTATGCATACAGTAACATTATTTTTGCTGTTGACCTTAATGATTTTAAATGGTCCCTTCCAAATAGGAGACAGGGCCTTGCGTAACCTATGGTGCTGTTTAATATATACTAAATCACCTACTTTATAAGATATTTCTCGCGAAGAGGCATCATAGTATCTTTTTGAAGCTTCCTTGCTTTTATTTATATTTTCTAAAGCTTTTTCGCGGGAGTATTTCATTCTATATTGTAGAGCGCGAATGTACTCGTGATAGGTTGTGTTTTCATCAGAGTTGTATATGCTACTAGGTATAAATGGCTTATGTCCGTACAATAATTCATAAGGAGTAAATTCAGTAGTACAATGTGGAGTGGTATTGTAAGATAAAATTGCAGTAGCAAGATAGCAGTGCCAATCGTCATGGTTCTCATTTACAAATGATTTTAAATATTCTTTAAGGGTAGCGTGACTACGTTCCAATGCGCCGTTTGTTTGGGGATGGTATGGACTCGAGAATATATTTTTTATTTTAAGGATGCTAGTCAATTGCTTAAATAACTCTGAAGTAAAGCATGAACCTTGATCAGTTAGAATCATTTTAGGAAACCCAAATAATGAAATAAAGTGAATGAGATTACGCGCGACTTCATCAGTCGTTGAAGTAATCATTGGATAGGCGCAAGAAAATTTGGTTAAGTCATCCTGGAGCGTTAGTATGTATTTAAATTTTTGAAGACCCGCTTCAGGTAGGACACCGACAATATCTAGTGCTAATCTTTCAAACGGCTTGGTGCTTGAGGACGTTATGACCATGGGTGCCTTATTACAAGTGCGCAACGGTTTATTAATTTGACATAGTGTACAATCTTTAACGAAGCGTTCTATGTCTGCACGCATATTTTTCCAGTAAAACAAAGATTTTATTCTACTATACATGCGTTTTATACCTGGGTGACCAGCTACGGTAGTCCCGTGGTTTTCTTTTAAAATGTTTGGAATCTCGGCTGGAGAAGGGTATTGTATTCGATTCTTGTATATGTGAACCTTAATATTTGTTCCATGGAAAATATAAGATATTATATTGTAAATTTTTAAGTATACTAACTTTGTAAATGGTTCCGAAAAGTCAGATAATGCTATCTCAGTATCATAATTATCTTTAGAAATAATTAAGTCCCTAAACTTACGTAATAAATTATAAATTGTCTTATAACTTGTCTCGTCATAATGATGAACCTTTGTGTAAAGAAAGTAAAACGTTTTATTGTTAGAGTCGACCGAGTGTACGGTTTCAGGTTCGCGTTCCGCTGATAACAACTCGGCAGTATTATTTATCATTGACAATAGCTGTTCGCAGTTCGGCATAGAGCAATCAAAGTCCAGAGAGACTGGACAAGCAATTATTTTTTGTTTTGCAGTATATAAACTTTGATTGTGCTCCTCAATTTGTGTATCATTAGAAATTGTTTTTGTAAATTGTTTCTTAAAAAATTGTTCATATGTAGTCTTATTTAATTTAGAATGCGTGATAGCGTTTACTGGATTACGAGATAAAGCATCCACATTTGAATTAATTCTACCTGGCTTGTACGTTTTCTTGCGTGTGCCAACCCTAGAGAGTGACGTAGATTTTTCACAATTTATGACGTCACGTTGGCAACCATAAAATTTTTTATTACAAAAGTTATTAGAAATTGAGACATCATTTTTATTCCTTTGAGTCTCTGAATTTTTATTACTCTGTGTTAAAAATAACTTAGGAACACAGGAGTCGAGTCTTTTATTTGAAGTGGAGCATGTTAATTCTGATGAAGGTGCATTAAAATTAGAATCCTGTGCAACCGAGAATTGACCACAAGTGCGACCTTGAGACTCCATTGAAGACTTTTTGGATGTAGAATTTAAAAAATGTTCATTAATATTTTTTGGCATCCGTGTTTTATAAGATAATTTAGGAACACGGGATTTAGAGAGATTAATTGTTTTCGTGTCATTTAAATTAATATTACGTTTCGGCAGACACGGCACCGAAACCCTTTTTAGTTTAAATTATCGTTGTTATTTTCATAGGCGCAAACAACGTGTACATTAGAGTGATTATTGTCCGGCACATTACTAGTGCTCGGTACTCGTGTACTTGATAGTGCAGTACACTCATCGGTGCGCATATTATTGGTTTTAAACTTGAGTTTGCGACACTCACTTATTAAATGGCCTTTCTTTTTGCAATATGCACATATTTTATTGGGATAAAAATTTGAATGAGGTTTATTATAGTGATTATTTACGTTATTTGAATTTTTGTTATGCAATGAATTAGAATTAGATTTAAGGTGGTGGAGGTTAGGATAGGAAACCTTTGATTTATTTTTGTAGCACTCGGAGGGAGTGTGTCCGAGTTTGTGGCAAATTGAGCACGATTTAGATGAGCGCAGCGATAATTTACTTAATTTAAATAACTTTTCTTCCTCGATAGCATGCGTAATCGCTTCGGATAGAGTTCGAGGGTTCCTACAGCGTACAATATGTGAATAACTAGAATTCATGCCCAATAAGAAAGTATTTAAGGCTAAATCTTCCATTGCTGCAAGTCTACCCAAAAGTTCTTTTTCATCCTCACAGCTGTAGTGAATGTCGGATTGGATCCGCGTAAGGCACGATTCAATCTTTAATGAATACTGTGTCACATCTTCAGAAGGCAACTGTTTACAATTTTGTAGATCTGCAAGTAAGTGCGTTGAATGTTTTTTCTCTCCGAATGTTGACTTAAGAAATTGTTTTAATTCAGGCCAACTACTGAATTTCTTTAAGCAACAAGCTAATTGTGCTTTTCCTTCGAGTTGGGACACAATATATTTAAACAAAACATTCTGTTGGTCTGTACTTGCCAATGAAATTGCATTTTCGCAATTCGTAAGGAATGCTGGCAAAGACTCGCGATCTCCATTGTAGGGCTTAACGAATTTGATAAGGACTGAAAGGGTGATTTTTTCGGACATTTTTAATTTAATATTTTTTCGTGTTGGATTTGAAACCGACAGTGAATTATCTGAGGAGTCAGAGTTCGAAATTTTAACTTCTTCAGGTTTTACCTTTTTAGAGAACATTAATTAATAGGTAATATTTTTAAAATACAGTACAGATCATCAGAACACAACAAAATATGTTAAACAAATAAATATTAAAATACAATGGCTTAATGTTAAAATCAATCTTTTATAATTAATTACTTTTTTAGATTAAATCACATTCACTTGTTTCACTTTAATTAATAACTTTAGAAAATTTTAATTTTATATTATAAAAATTACTCACAAAATGTAGATTCTCACGAACATCTTGGTTTTCAAAACGTGTCAGTTAATTCGACACTGCAGCGATGACGTCAATTGCAGCGGTGGCTTCAGTACCTATTCGACGACTCAGGAAGTTTTAAATTACGACGCTACCTCGAAGTCACGTTGCGTTGTCCGTGAAGAGATCTTACACGTGGTGATGATGGTGATGATGCAAGGTCTGATGTTGGTGGCGAGTCAAACTGTCCGGTGATCCGATAGTGCACTGGGTTGTGATGCGGGCTCACACTCGAAAGTGGAGACTTATCTTCGACCACGATGGAGCAGCAGGAGTTTCCGAATGATGCGGTGCGGGCTCGCGCTTAATAGCGGAGTCTTATCGTCGACCACAGGTGCAACTGTGCGGGCTTAGATACATGTACCCAAGACTTACCGTCGACAGCTGGCGCCTTACCCAAGGACCGTGGTGATGAACGCTGGGGTTCACGGAGCCAAATAAGTATTAGGGCGGGAATTCCTTGTCGCGACGCGCCTAACACCTAGGAATCCCAGTACTTTAATTGCTTTCCCAGGATATCCCACTTCTGACACCAAAATTGTTAGAATGGCTCGCCTGGGGTCCTTTTTAAAAAAAGACACCTTTACTGCTGCAAAACTAATTTAATTTAATTTAATTTAAATTACACTTCGGAATATTATAAACTAATACAAAGTTGTGTACCGAACAAAGGTTAGAGTTTGACTGCCTAAATTATATGAAAAATCACTTTTATATACTTTACATAATGCTTACAACAACAATTACTACCTTGTACATCGGTTCATAACAGCACGCACGCACGCACGCACGCACGCACGCATGCACGCACGTACGCACGCACGCACGTACGCACGCACGCACGCACGCACGCACGCACGGACGCACGCACGCAACACGCACGTACGCACGCACACACGCACGCACGCACACACGCACGCACGCACGCACGCACGCACGCTCGCACGCAGCACGCACGCACGCACGCACGCACGCACGCACGCACGCACGCACGCAGCACGCACGTACGCACGCACACACGCTCGCACGCACGCACGCACGCACGCACGCACGCACACGCACTCGTTTATACGATATCAAATTATTTAAAATAAGAATTATTTAGATAAATAGTACTAAAATGTAAATAGCATGTTGTGATTACCTTTAAGTGATTGTACATTTAAAAATAACGAAACCGTAAATTTTAATTAACAATGTAACAATCGTTGGTAATCCTAATAAAGAGAAAAAAAATCCTGATCCAATCCTATCCTGAGTGACTAACTTATCTATCAACGCACAATCCACACCACTAAACGTAGAACACAGAAACTTGGACAGTAGCTGCCTTTTATGACGTAGGCATTTACTAAGAAAGGATTTTATATACAGTTATACAGTTTGTGTGACACTTCTTCGATCGATAAAAATTAGTTCTTGGGATTTTGTGTTTTTTTTACAAAGTGAAAGATTGTTCAAGCGGTTTTAAAGGCTTAGAAAAAAAAAACAATAAAATATCAAATCTCGATATTATGCGATGTTACACTAAGCGTGGTTCATGACTGTCGAGACAATACAACTTGAACGCGGGTAAAACCGCGAGACGAAAAGCCAGTTGCTTTATAAATTAATTACTAAATTCTCTGGAATCTAGTAACTGACAAAACATGCTTGTATTTGTTCCTAGTATTGCAAGTAAGAATATTTTTGTTATCATTACAGTCATTTACGTTTCTATGTATTTAATGTATTTATATATATTTTTCAAATTTATACATAGTTTTATGTATTTATTCCTATAAATTATTAATATTGCAATGCTGAGGTTAATATGAGGTTTATATGTGGTAGAGCCATGCTGCAGTTATATTAGAAGTATAGTTGTAGCACGAATGGGTCGGCTCGACCGGGGAAAGACCACGCTCTCACAGAATACCAGTGTAAAATTGTAGCTTAATTCTGCTGTGTTTCGTATGGTGAGTGTAGAGAACCGCAGACACTTTTTACTGGAAACGAGGCATTCCATCTTAGTCCTCAAGGGTGACAACGCATCTAAATCTATATCTATATATATATTAGCATAGTGGCGCTAGTCACACAGTAAACATCAGCTCCCGTATTTTTGATTAATTAAATAATTAAAAGTGATTGTTAAAAGTATCTAGCATAAGTAATGTGTAAAGTGTTGGCCAAATATTGTGTGCAAGTGTTATTTCTAAAAACATTAGCGAATTGAGTGGAAAATTGATAAAAATATCCTATAACAGTGTATGTGAAAAACAATCCAACAAACAACAAATATTCGCAAGTATCACAAATAAACCTTAGTAAAGTGACTATTCTACCTAGTAATTAAAATACAATTTGTGAATGGTTAAAAAAGAATAGTAAAAAAGTAAAAATTTGAATTAATACACAAACATGACGGTTAACTTTATTTGAATTAGATGCAATATTATAACATTATCAACCGTATGTCGTGATAATAGTGACTTCATTGTTTCATCGCCATCTAGCGTCATACATGAGATTAACGATTTATAAACTTTTTGTCATTTTATGGGATGTGTTTTTTGCTTAAAGTGACATCTGTTATCAACAACAGTAATCAAATACACAAAGTAGATATACAAGTAATAATACAAATACACAAGGAACCGATAATTTCGTCGTACTAAACTAAGAGTTCGTAGCGCAGCAGTACAATCGTTGCACTATAATCAAGAGTTTGGTGGTTCAAGTCAAATCAACTAATTAAGTTATCTCATTTGTAGTAATATTTTTTAAATTATTTATAATGTCAGAGAAAGCAAGTACTTCAAAAACCACAAAAAATAATGATAGTCACCGGAAAGTACAGAATCTTGTCAAATGTCTAAAGTGCAAGAATCTGTTTGACCCAAGGGCTACAGTTTTGTGTTCGATGTGTAAAAATATGTACGATTTTGACTGCATCGGACTTTCGGAAAAGTTATATCGATTAAGGGATACAGACTCTAAAAAGAAATGGAAGTGTAAAATATGCGAATCAAAATCAAAGACAAACGTTAAACAAAACTCAGATTCTATAACCAGTAATATAACAGTACGAAAAAAACCATCGTCCCCTAAATATAGCCGAAATGTGGTGTCTACTCCTACGAACTTAACGTCCCAAATAAACGATTCTCACATCCTTACTACAATGGACACATCAGAGGAATCGATCATAACATCGCCGGATCAACTATCAAGAAGCGTTGATTACACCTTAAAATATACATTAAATATACAAGAAATGAAAGAAACAATAAATAAATTATCATTGGCGCTAGCAAGTACGCAAAATGAACTAGATGATATGATGTTAGAAAATAACGCTCTTAACAGGCAGATCAACAAATTGACTAAAGAAAACGATACACTCAAATCTTTGTGTCAATCGCTACCGCAAAAAAATCTAAATCGTAGCACCAAAAGGAAGAAGAACTTCATTGCACTCTTCAATTTCACCTTTTAAGACGCCTAATTCCCAATCGACTGTTGAAAAAAAAAACCGATGGTAACGGTACTAATGTAGACATTATAACTTCTCTACAGCTAAGAATAACACATTTAGAAGAACAGTTGTATCAGGCTGAAAAAGAAATTACAGAGCTGAACAAAAAACTCTGCCTTCTGAATCAAGACGCATTCGTGCCTAATACTGCCATTTCGACATGTAAAATTAGAGATATTAAGCAAGCAGACATTGATGAGATATTAATTTTTGGCACTCAACAATGCACTAACATGGCGGCAGTATTAACACGTTCTAGATAAAACTCGAAATATGTGTTGGAGAGAATGATTATGACTTGGAAATACTATACAAGTAGTTACAGAGTTTATTTAAAAAGTATGTAAATAACAACATTATAGTACTAAATATCTTTAATAATGACTATATCAGTTTCACTGACGTAAATTATACAATTCAAATGTTATGTAATCGATTTAAAAATTGCCATTTTGTTAAATGTAATAATAACAATTTATTTTCATTATGTAAATCTATAAACTACACTATTGACTGTATTGATTATAATGAAAAATTTTTAAATATAAGAAACTTGACAAACTTGGTGATAGGCAGTAAACCAAACCTGACGTTAAAAAATCAGAATATTATCCGAAAGGGAACAATACCTTACTATTTCCCACCCAAAAATACTGATATTGACCTGGCTAGGTTGAGCCCCGCTGATCCTGTTACACGCCAAAATGTTACATCTAAGAAAAAGGGAACTATCCCACACTACTTTACCGTAATTAATAAAAATGATTTATTTCGAGGATAAGTTACAATATTTTAATAAGTTACAATATTTTAATATTATGCATCAAAACATAGCTAGTATATTATCAAAACAATCGCTGTTGGAATTAACGTTGTTTGAACTATTTGGAAAAGATAAAATCCCAGACATAATATGCCTTTCAGAAACTTTTTAAAAAGCTTGTTACAAAAACTATTTTAAAATAAATGGCTATACTATTTTAAAATATATGGCCGCTGCTTTCTGTAGGGATAAGAATAGAGGTGGTACGTGTATCTTGACAAAAAACTATATTAATTTCACTGAACTCACACACTTACAAACATATGCTATGCAAAAAGTTTTTGAGGTATGTGGCATAGTAATACCTTTTCACAAGCTAATTGTTATTTGTATTTATAGAACCCCTTCCTCTGACCCTACCATATTTCTAAATAAATTGAGGTATTTACTACATGATTTATCAAAAAAAGTAAAACCAAATTACAACATTGTTATAGTAGGTGACTTTAATATAAATACCTTGAAACCTGGCAGCCTGACATGCCACTTAAAAGATCTTTGCAATAACTATAATTTGAAACTCCATATCGATGTTCCAACTCGCAAAGAATCATGTATAGATCACATCCTTAGTAATGTATAGGACACTACTGCTCATGTACTGCCTTTCTATCTGTCGGATCATGAAACAGCGCAACTACTGAGTATTCCGATCCAAAAAAATATTCCTAAAACAGAAAAATCCCACTACTCATTCAAAAAAGACCATTCTTTAGAAAATATTAAAAAATTAAGGAATGCTTGAATAGCCTCTCTTGGTCTGAAGTATATAGTGAACCTAACTTGAATATAGCCTTCAATAACTTTCATTCGAACTTCAGGTTGTTCTACGACTTGTGTTTCCCAACTAAAAAAGTAAAGGTTAATAACTCAAAAAAAAAAAAAACAATCGCATGTGGTTTAGTAAAGGTTTACTAAAAAGTTGTAACACAAAGAGAAAACTCCGATATAACTATTATACACATAAATCAGCTAGCAATAGACAGAAATATTTTACATATTCAAATATCCTAAAAAAATGTATAAATAAATCTGAGAGACTTGCAAACATAAAATTTATTCAAAACAGTAATAATAAATGTAAAGCAACGTGGTCTATAATAAAAAATGAAATAGGTATAACACAAAGTGAAGCTTCTGTTGACTATCTAAAAATTGACGACTCCGACATAGCAAACCCGGAAGAAATATCCCAAATATTTAACAACTACTTTACAAACATCGGTAAAATTAGTATTAATAATGTAAAAAATGGCGAAGGCTCTTATATTACGAACAATTTTAACTTAAACACAATGTTCCTTAAACCCATGTCAGTAAATGAAGTTAAATTAGAGGTAATGACCTTAAATAAAACCAACTCTGTAGGCTACGATGGCATTCCGCATACCGGCCCGTGGTGCTGCTCGACGAGGTGGGCAAGCTCTTTGAAAGAGTCATTGCAAACCGCCTCGCCGAGCACCTTGCGGGGACGGGGCCGGATCTTGCGGAACACCAGTTTGGTTTCCGCAAGAGGCGCTCTACGGTGGAAGCCATCATGCGCGTGAAAGCCCTCACGACGGGGGATGCAGTGGCCAGAGGGGGGGTTGTCTTGGCGGTGTCTCTCGACATCGCCAACGCCTTCAACTCCATGCCCTGGAGCTGCATTAGGGAGGCACTCCGGTATCACCGGGTGCCGACCTATCTCCGTCGTATAGTCGGGGACTATCTGACGGACAGGGCCGTCATCTACCCCGGTCGCAACGGTGAGTGGAACCAGCGAGAGATGTCGTGCGGTGTCTCACAGGGTTCGGTTCTGGGGCCACCTCTGTGGAACATCGGTTATGACTGGGTGCTGCGCGCCGACCTCCCTACCGGCGTCAGCGTAATTTGCTACGCTGACGACACGCTGGTACTGGCACAAGGGGGGTCGTACGAGGCGGCGGCGGAAACTATGACACGCGGGGTTGCGATAGTCGTTGAGAGGATTCGGCAACTGGGTCTCGAGGTGGCTCTGCACAAGTCCGAGGCCATGCACTTCCATGGTCCTCGGAACAGGCCACCACCGGGATCCTCGGTAATGGTAGGAGGGGTATCCATCGGCGTCGAGTCGACGCTGAAGTACCTAGGACTCGTCCTCGACGGCCGATGGAACTTCGTTGAGCACTTCCGACGTTTGGCTCCCAAACTGGAACGGACCGGGGCTGCCTTCAGGCGACTCCTGCCGAACCTGGGGGGCCAAACGCCTCCTGCCGGAGGCTCTACGAGGGGATCGTGCGATCCATGGCCCTTTACGGGGCCCCGGTGTGGGCGCGTGGTTTGGCGCGGCTTGCCGTCCACCACCTGAACGCGCCCCAAAGGGTGGTCGCCGTGAAAATGGTTCGCGGCTACCGCACGATCTCCCGCGAGGCGGCGAGCCTCCTTGCCAGATTGCCGCCATGGGATCTGGAGGCGGTAGTCCTCGCACGCCTGCACGAATGGCGCGCGGAGGCACTATGCCGGGGGGAAACCCCGCTGCCGCGGCAAGTTGTCGCGCAGCGGACAGACTTCCGGCACGATCTCATGGCGACATGGAGAGAGCGACTGTCGCAACCCCGTGCTGGGCACGCCACTATAGCGGCGATAAGACCCCTCTTTGAGGAGTGGCTTGAGAGACGCCACGGCATCCTCACCTTCCGCCTGACTCAGGTCCTCACCGGACACGGTGTGTTCGGGAGGTTCCTGCACCGAATCGGGCGGGAGGAAACGCCCGGGTGCTCCCACTGCGAGGATGGACCGGAGGACACGGTGGAACACACCGTGGAGGTGTGCCCTGCTTGGGCGGAGCACCGCCGTGTCCTCGTAGCGGCGATAGGCGGCGGCGACCTCTCGCGTCCGGCCCTGGTCGAAGCCATGGTCCGGAGCGAGACGGAATGGGATGCCGTCACCACCTTCTGCGAAGCAGTGATGCTAGCGAAGGAGGTGGCGGAGCGGGAGAAGGAAAGAGCAGCAGCTTTCCTCCCCGGCCGCCGCGGGAGACGCCCCGGGCGTCGGGGGCTACGTCGTGGCCCCCGGCCACCGTAGGCGCGGGCCTGTGGACGGCGAGCAATGGGTAGCTCGTCGTCCGTCCGTCTAACGACGACAGGCCGTGTCGACGGCGCGTTTTGTTCCACGCGCGCCTCAAAGAGCTAACAGCAGCGTGATGGGGCCCGCAAGGGCCGACGCCTGCCGGGGCTGCGGGCTATTCGAAAGAGATACCGCGGCTCCGGAACGTAAGGGCACTTAAGGAACACGGATGGTTTTTTTTCAGTAAAAGTCTGACACACCCTTACGCTCCACCCATAGCGAGAGGGGTCATTAGATTATTTTCCATCCGCAAAAAAAAAAAAAAAAAACAATAGGCTACGATGGCATAAATACACACATATTGAAGTCATGCATTGATAAAATAATTGACGTTTTAACTCATCTTGTCAATTTGTCATTCGCATCAGGAAGCTTTCCAGAAACATTAAAGTCCTCCATTGTAAAGCCTATACACAAACGTGGCAACAGAAACGTCGTTAGTAATTATCGCCCAATTACCCTTGTACCTATACTTTCAAAAGTATTTGAAAAGTGTATGTATAAAAGGCTCCTAGAATTTTGCAATAAGTTTAACATTATAAATAAAAATCAATATGGCTTTCAAAAACATAAATCGACTAACTTAGCTATTCATCACCTAATAAATACAGTGTTGACCAATATTAATGATAATTATTTGACTACGGGACTGTTTTTTGACTTAACTAAGGCATTTGACTTCGTATCACACGATCTATTATTAAATAAATTGGAAAAAATAGGAATAAGGGGTATTACGTTGTAATGGATTGCTTCGTATTTAACAAATCGTACTCAATGTGTCACGATAACAAAATTAATAAATAAAGAACTAAGAACATATAAATCCAACTGCCTTGAAAATATTAATGGAGTTCCACAAGGCAGTATCTTAGGGCCTATATTGTTTATATTATATATTAATGACATATCTGATGCGACAAGTCATGAATGTATCACATACGCTGATGACATTTCGGTTATAGTTAGGACTAAAAAAATAAAAATTCAATATATAATCATGAATTGGACATAAATAATACAATTGATAATATAATTGAATGGCTACAATCTCACAACTTAAAAATTAACTTGGAAAAATCAAATGCCCACTGTTAAACAAGATTCCGCTGTGGAGGATAGTAAGAGTGGTGTCTTGAAATGCCGACACTTCTCAACACCAGGGCCTCACTACTACGGCATCAACAGTGCGGCCGCGTCAGAGTCTCGCAGGATAGTGCTAGTGGAGCATTGCCATACCAATACTCCTCTTGACCTGCAACTCCACCTTAGCTGCAGCGTTAGGGGAAGACGACACCCGTTCTCACCTAAACCCACCAAAAAACATTCGAAGTTGTCTCGCCAAGTTTACTAGAAGTGACCACCTCGGGCTAGCCATGTGGGTTCCTCTGATTTCACCATGGGTGAACACCACGGCTACTAAACCTCCTAATAATTGCGCTATGAAACAGGTTGATGTATTTTTTATACCGCCCACGTATGGTTGCTATTTAGAATATATTCTCTAAACCAACAAGTTTCGAAACCAAAATCTAGATCATATTTACATAAATCAGATTGTAAAAAGATTTATTTCTATTGTTACAGTGTTTGATGCTTCAGCTAAATCACCTCAAGGGCTTCTTTTCGGTTCTTCATACCATCTCGGAAACTTTGATGAGTGTGTAGGTATAGACGAGCCTGGCGATACCGGAGTTACTCTTGAAGGCGAATACTGCCTCGCAACAATAAAATGGAGGCACGGACAGAAAGATGAAAAGGTGATAAGCTTTTATTTTATGTGGTTTCGATCGAATAAATAATTTAAAGCTTGTGATTTGTCGGCCTAATACAAATTCATCAAAAGATAAACACATCAAAAAAATGTTGCGATTAGTTTGAAATCTTTTTTGTTACGGTAGACTATAATATTATAACTTTTACTTTTTTTTAGATACTTTACTTAATAAATAGAATTAGAATATAAAACTGTCTCTTCGTTGACAAATTGCGTATCAGTACTTATACAGATAACCGACGTGTCCGTGTCTAGAGAAGGCCTGGAGACTCTGAAAGGTAAAAACTGCCACTGGAACCGTTTAGCAAGGCGGGAGATCGGTGTCCTTTTGGGGTGGAATTATGATTGGAGCTAGAACGCCTTTGATCCCGTATCGAGCTACCATGACGGCAGATAGATACGAAACAGTCTCTATTGATGGCATTGTCAGACCATTCCGAGTAAACCATGGGCACCAATTCTTACTGAGCACGCAAAACATCGAGCTCAACGATTCAATGCTGCTCTCTGAGAATACGACATCACAAGGTTAGACTGGCCTGCCGGCTCGCCTGATTTCATCATCTCTGACATTGTCTGGCAAGCTGTTTGGAACCGTCAGCCACCTCCCCAGACAATGTCAGAGATCAGGAAAGCCGCTATTCAAGAATGGGACAGCATGCCTAGGTGGATTTCCGCATGTGTTCAATCAAGGAGAGAAGTTATATGGTATTACATAAACACCTTATATTATTAACTTGTTGTATAAGTTTGTATAAACAATCTTTTTCCTTCCATCAAATTTCTGTAACAGTTATATTAGTATTGAATTTTAGTTATTAAAAAATAAAAAAGAGTTTTATTTTTTAATATCAAACAGTGTATTTCTATTAAAAATAAGATATAACGTAAACACTCTTTCTGGATAAAGTTAAATTTTAAAAATAAATTAGCTTTTGCTGTTGAGCACAAATTTTGTTCGATGTGTAAATTTTTATATTTTTTAAAGTTCCCTAACAATTCAAAAAACTTCCTATTTTGATATTTTTAAGTAAGAGGACCAAAACATTAAAGAAGATGTTGAATTATATGATTTTTTTTGTCGATATACATAAATGTCTTGTAAATGTTTACCACATAATGGCATTTTCAATAAAATATAAGAGAATGTGAACCACTTAAACATCTACTTAATAAATGCAGATAATATTTACTAAGTAGATGTGTAACTGATTATCTTTTTTTATTTTGGTTTGACATTTATTAAATTGTAAAATTATATTAATGTATATTGTAAGGAAACTGAGCTAGTTTTTATAACACTAATAGTACTTACAATTATTTCCAAAATTTAACAGCTAAATTGTGTTATTAAAGTGAAAACTTGATTAACTATTGAAATGCCATCATTTTTTCACAGTCACATTTAATATATATTTTTTTTTTTTTTATATATATATTTCCTTTAACTGTCATTTAAATCTTTCTGTCTATCTAAAATAATAAATATTTTATTTGTAAAATTTTAAGATAACGTTTAGATAAAATTTAAAGATAATAAAGTTAAGTTTTAGCTTAAGTTTAATTATTTCAGGTATAAGCACAACTTTATTTCTAGGATTCCCATTTCTCAACATAGTTTATAATTTCAATTTGAAATTATAATATGTAATTATAGTAATAACCTTAAAATAGTATAACATCAGTTGGGAGTGTCAGTGGGGGAGCAGACAGATTTCAATTTTATAATTGAAAACATTATCTTAAAAATAGATAATATCTAATTTTAAAGATGAATATAAATTATATAAATATTAATTTTTTTTAACTCTTACTTAAAGAAATAAAAAGTGTTTATTTCTCGTAGAAAAGACACAAAATTATTGATTTTAGGATTTGATATTTATAATTACAATTTTTTGACGATAAAGTTGGTCATTTCCATCACGTGGAAACTGATCGACCTGGAACCCTAACTGTAAGCACTGTGACATCACAACGCGATTATAACTATTTAATACACTACTTTGTAGGTACGAACTGGTCGCGGTGAAACTCTTCGTTGGGCGGTATGCGTACCAAGTGCTTGCGATGCCAAAGCAGTTCAGGGATTTGTTACAGACGTGCTGATACGTACAGTCGGGAATGGAACTACGGTAGAAGTCACTGAACGAGACTGCTATACGCGCCGCCCTGTAGATGTCACCACGTTGGACATCGGTTATTTGTGAGTATTTTACATGCTTCTCCGACTCTGCATACTTAGGTTGTTTTACTCTGTTCTACTTGTGTGCACAGATTTCTTCTTATTGATTGATCAAGAACAAAACTGCCAGTGTCCAAAAACGAGACAGACCTCCTAACCTAACCTAACCCAACCTCAAAGTATATTTTCTTTCTTTGTCACGTGTATTGTGCTGTGATGTGGTAGTGTAAGAATATCAACTAACTCATATCATCCTGTGGATATCGTAAGAGACGACATAAGGGAAAACGGATACAGGAGCATCTTCAGAACAACGAAAAGAGAAACAACATCTTACTGATCTGAACATCTGAAAATAATAAAAACTGCGGTGATCAACCCGCCTGCTGAGCGCAAGAGTGAAATTGCCCCATATAAGTTCCATAAAAACCCAGTCTATGTATGGCTTTGGACTTTTGAAAGGCAGTAATGAATGAATGATATGCGTATTTCCTTGTGATATTTGTTCTTATAGCAGATCATATGGTAAGTGCTCCAGCGATTCCACCATAAGTACTATATCGCCGTCAAGTTGAAGGACTGATACCTTATCCTTTCCAGTCCAGTAGCTTAAAAATCTGTCAATGCAGCGGTGAAAGGTGTCAGGGACGTAGCATTACCTTTTCTTACACTTCTCTGTAGTTGGATAGGTTTCGTACACTAATTCGGTACTTAGATAGCTATCGTAGTCCTACTGTATAAACATTTCAGTACTTCCATACCTATACCGATAGTCAACTTAGCACCACTGAAAGGACTGTGTTTCGCGTATTCAAAGGTTTTTGCATCGTCCACATACGCGAGACAAAGTGGCAGATTGTACTCTTTGGTCTTCTGTACAATTTGCCGAAGGGTGTATAATATGTGGTTTATGGTACTTATAGCCTTTGCAAAAACCAGCTTGATTGAGAGGCTGGTAGTCGTCGAGTCTGCATGCAAGATGATTTATAATTACTCTTGAAATTATTCTGTAGTTCTTCAAGAGATCGTTCGTTGCCTTTTTAGAAGAACAAGATCACCGTAATTTTGCTCGACGCCTCCGGAGAATGGAATTAAGAGCTGCTGAAGGACTTTAAGTATCTATTTTCGACTCGCTTTCAGAAGTTCCGCTGCTATTCGTTCTCACCTGGGTCTTGTCGTTTCTAAGATACTGGAGAGACATTTTAATCTCGCTGAGACTTACTTTGTGATATCATCGAAATATTGTCAGTGTTTTTAAATATAATATAAGTAATGTCATCGAAGTATTTTAAAATAGAAAAGCAAAATATAATTAAGTTCACCAGACCACCTGAAAATGCAATGTGATAAAAATAGGCGTAGTTTTCTTAGATTTTGTTCTATGATCTGAGGTTATTTTTAATGAAAGTTTGTATAAATATTTACAATTGTATATAATAATAATATTCATTACCGCCTATCAAAGTTTGACTACTGAACCTAGGGTTTCTCATAGATTGCTTCATGAAAGAAGAGGGGGGGGGGGGAGGATTCCCATAGTTTTCATGCTTGGGAGGCCAGTTTTGAATTTTTACTTGTTATGAAAAGAACGCTACTGCTGCTTCTTACGAAGAAACCCACGGGACAATATTGTGGCGGCGCTGTCGTCGCGCCACAAGAAAAAAAAAACATCTAAGCCTGAATCACGCTATCAAAATTCTGAATTATAAACAGTATATATAGAACATCTCCGAACTATCACACGGTGTGTTGACCGCTCCCCGGGCAGAACACCTTGCCCAGCGGGAGATCTTCCATTTTTCTTCTACGGCCACAGTGGTGACCCCGACGCGATCTGAACACGCAAGCCACGCAATTAACAACCTTCGGAAACTATTAGCTTCTTCATCGTCATAGAATACCCCACCCATTCGCTCCCGAGCAGATATCGTCTGCAGTCTTCATATCCTGCAAGCCATCTAGCTTCACAAGGTTCATCGTAGCACTGGAATAATAACGCTTCCTGTTCCTTTAAGCTACTTTCTGCACTATACATTTTTTGGCACGGTTCTGAGCCTTACTGCTCGCTTCTGCTTCACGACACTCTCGCAGATTACTTGCCTTCTTCTCGACTCACCGCAGACTACAAGGCAATCCCCTGGCACTTGCACATTCGTCGGCAACGAGGCTGCACTATCGACCTCCGGTCTGAGCAGGGGGATGATGTGGCGGTGCTGTCGTCGCGCTACAAGCAAAGCACATCGAAGCCTAAATCACGCTATCAAAATTCCGAATCATAAACAGTATAAATAGAACATCTCCGAACTATCACACGCAGTGTTGGCCGCTCCCCGGGCGGAACACCTTGCCCGGCGGGAGATCTCTCCTTTTCCTTCTACGGCCACGATATGAGGTAGTAGAGTTCTTATTCTACCACTACACGTAATCCACCCCACGAATACAATTTTTAATGTATTTAAGTTCAGTGTTTTCATTATATATTTCACTTAATATATAAAGTGACTCACGTTAATACAAACACATGATATTCAAATACAGTGTGGCCCTTTTCTGCTCGAGGCGATCCATTATTAATGCTACAACCACAATACAACTCCAAAGTAGGTAAACCTACAACACAAATGGGTCAGATCGGAAAATGAACACGTTTTCACAGAATACCAACGTGAAACGTTAGCAAAAGTTGCGGCTTTTATGGCAACTTACATTCTATTCCTCAAAGATAACAACTCATCCGCATTTTGGTTCTTAATCCATGATAGATGTAAGTGTTTATGGACCATAGCATCCACTTGTCCTCCGATAGGCAGTATCGATTTTCACCCTTACTTAATTTGGTCTCTCTAGCCTTTCAAAATAAATATTTAAACTAAATACATCTAAATTTATCGAAGTTTAAGCTTAATGAAAATGAAGTTAAAAGATTCAGTTACATACATACATACAGGTCAAGTTAATAAAAGCGTGTTAAAAAAGAAACTAAACATAACTCTACTAAACAAAATTTCTTTGTTGCAGGTCGTTTATGCTGGCTATTATTGCTATAATTACTTTATGCACATTGTACGAAGTTTACACAAATGCGTACTGTAAAAATAAAGGTACTATTACGCATGAACTCATAATATCATTTTCACTTATCAATAATATGAAAAAAATATTTTCGACCAAACAAAATAATGGACTAGGTCTGGAATGTATTTCTGGCATCAAATCATTGGCCATGATTTTTATAGTCGCTGGCCATGCTTGTCTGTTTATTGGTAGCGGACCCGTAATGGACGCTGAGGCTTGGGATCGGGTAAGTGTTATATATCGGTTATATATCGGGTAAGTCTTCATAATAAATTTCGTAGGATACTACGTGTAACTCACCCGTTTAAATAAAAAGTAAATTAAAATAGTCGTTGCGATTAGTATTCCATGTCCTCCTATTCTGCGACATAATCGTCTTCTGTGCCAAATTACATTAGAATTCTTCCAGCCGTTGAAACGTGATTAAAGAAACAAATAAACATCCAATTTTATAACTGTTTCTGTTAGGACTATAATCAATAATCCTGTTAATAATAATTTCTTTCGTCTACTATTTATCGTTATATTAATGTTATGTTAATTTATTATGACTTATAGTATAATGTTATTATAAGTTATTATTAGTAAACATCAAAAATAAACTTAAATAGCACTACTTATCTTTAGCATTACTAGCGAAAAATATAAAAAAAAAATTAAAAAAAATTGTACAAAAAATGTCACCCGTGTGAATCTACAAACCCAAACGAGTTACTCTGGCTTTTGGAGTTAGAGATGCATAATATGTGTTATGCGTGTTGATCAGTCAAATAGCGTGCACAGTAATCACATCGCGCAATTAATGTGTAAGTATGTAGGTAGTTAAGAATGAATATTACTTAGTTCTGTTCGAGCGACAGATGTCGAATTGCTGTGTGCGGTAAAACCAATGCTGGTTTATGTCACACTGTCGCTAAATCTACTAAGATTAAGTTTCACATGTAAATTATTTAAATAAATAAATAAATAAAATTTAGAATTCGTATCTGAACTGTCTACAGAAGCGTTTCTAGCAGCCCTAGACAGATTCGTGTCTCGACGTGGAATATGTCGACATATTGTGACAGATTGTGGCACTAACTTTGTAGGCGCAAAGCGATACCTTGAGGAAATGGTTAAATTATTGATAGATAAAAAACAAGATATTTCTGATCAATTAACGTCTCGTGGAATATCTTCTTCTTCTTCTTACACCAAAGTGACTATTTCACACCGCATGGGCTCCCTACACTAAAATAAAAATAAAACAATAGCGAAAAATGTCATTAAAGTGATGATCAATAATGTGTGTCTTATACACAAGAAATTAAAATATAAATATATTAATGGTTATATGGACGTCAAATGTCGTGCGGTATGAAACTTTACCGATAATCTGACATCCACATATAGAAATATAACAAAATTCGAAAATATGGACGTCAAATATCATTCAGTATGAATTTTTTAGGATATTCGGACGTCCATATTATTATATGTAGCTAAACCTAAGGACACGAAACAAATTGGAATATTTATATATATATATATATATATATATATATATATATATATATATATAAAATGAAATGGTTGTTAATTACACTGTAAAATTATTTTTAATATATGTGACACAAAATGTCCGAGATAAATTTATAAATTAACACAATTAACAGATTATTGAAAAAAGTTTTTGTAAAAAGACGTATTGTTCATTTAAATTGAAAAATATGGAATTGTTATAAAATGGTGATAAAAGCATTTTTTTAAATACTTTTCGAGCAAGACGAAGTAGCATATTTAAACATATTGGACTAATTTGCATTAAACACACATTTTAACATGAGTAAAACAACAACATTGAAGAGGCAATGGATTGCCCATAAATCTCGACGAAACGAAACCTGATGGGGAAGAAAGGTTGTAGGTTTGCAGTCTCGTACCGATAAGCGAAGTGTATAGAACGGCCACCCACTAAATTGAGTGACGACCAAGCAAAAAATACAGAAAATTGATGGATGGAGGTGGCTCAGGACTATGTTTACTTACTGGAGGTTTTGTACTTGTGAAGGGCTGTAACGATGATGATGAATTTATGGAATGAATTTAATAATTACAGAAAAGTAGACTTTATTTAAGTACTCTCACCAATTAAATTTGTTTTTATACTAATGTTACAGTTGATAAAACAGCCTGCTAACGCATTCATGTTGAGCAACACTTTACTTGTGGACACTTTTCTCATGCTGAGTGCTTTCCTGTTCTGTCGCCTACTCCTGATCGAGTTTGACAAACGAAGAGGAAAACTTAATGTTGTACCGATTTTGATATTTCGGTACATCAGGTAATTTAATATTTAGACTACCGTTTGGTGAAGGTAATGTTTTGACCTTTTTAAGCGTAGTAGAGCCACGATGCTGCTATATTATGGCTGTTACACGAATAGGTCGGCTCGATTGGGGAAGGCTTACGTTACCACATAATACCAGCGTGAAAATAGCAAATCAATGCTGCAGTATTTTCATTCTTCGTTGCGTAGGTGCATGTGAACCGTGTGACCGTTTACCACCAGTGTTCTCACGTAATACCAGCATGAAATAACAGACTAATGCTGCAGTATTTTGATTCTTAATCAAGTAGGTACCACAGTATCCCCTTACCATTAAGTATCCCGTTTGCTTTCATTATTCTATAAAAATCCTGTTATCGATTAGAGTTCAGTATTTCTCATGCACATCTTTTTCGACATTTATGAGGCGAATAGGACATTATTCAATAAAATAAACGAAGCACTTTCAATCCAGTTTCAATAATAAAAGTTTATCAAATTTACATGTTATACATTATTTATGACAATATGAGTGAATGATGTCTGAAATAACCATCCCATTAGTATATTAAAAAGGTGGTAGGTATAACGATAAATTGGTTAAATAAATTTACATCGTTAATTTAATATGGTTATTTTATGGAAACCGTTAGGTTTAAGAAATTATAATGGATTAAAATCTGCCATTAAAAACTTTATTTCGAATTCACTCTAATGACTCCAATGTACCAAATGTACATGTAGTCAACTTTAAACAAAGAAAACTAGAGATACCTTGTCACGTCTAAAATGGAATGCTCCACGGCCTGTAGGTACTTACTAGTAGTACTAAGTTATCTATATACTTCGGACCGGAACGCAGCAGTGTAGGAGCTGCTATTTCGCAGCAGCAGTAGGTTTAAACAGTGCTTTGTTTAGCCGATATAGTTTGAATTGTTTGTACACATTTTATTTAAATATGATTAATTCCCCAAAAAGTGATATAGGAAAAACATATAAACAAACAAACATTAACCTCTCAACCCCCTAGCAGTCTCATGAGACCGTGGCCATATTCCGTCAAATCCCTAGCGGTCTCATGAGGTCGCACCCACCCATTTTAACCCATAAAACTTATATATAGAGACTACTTTTCTATTAAGAAGTTTAGCATTATATAATCAAAATGAAATACTCTAGTGCAATAAAAAAACTGTTATCCTATGAATATTTATTTATAATCTACATTTATTTCGTACGTCATTTTGCGTGAATGTTATTGTGTTGAGTTTTGTATTTTTCTAGTGTTTTAGTACTGTGTTTTATTATAAAATTGTATTGAAAGTTCTTGTGTGAATATAATTTATCTTTTTACGTAAATAATTTCGAGTAATATATATTGAAATAATTGTGATTTTCACGCTGCCGACATTCGCTTGGTATGTTCTTTTTGTTATCAAAATTCAATAAAATCTTTTTTGTAATGAAGTAAAACCTGACTTTTGTTTAAACCACAAGATAGAGAATTTTGTATAAATTTTATAATGCTAAACTTCTTCACAGAAATGTAGTCTCTAAATATAAGCATTAATGGTTGTATGCTGTGAGTGGGTGCAATCGCACGCCACCGCTCGGGATTTTTTTATAGGATGGGGTGACAAACGAGCACATAGTCCACCTGATGGTAAGTAGTTGCTATAGACCATAGACATCGAAATCTATCCTCGATTATGAATCAAAATGCAGATTTGTTGTCACCCGTGAGGACTAAGATGGAATGCCTCGTTTCCAGTAAAAAGGGTCTCCGGTCTCTACACTCACCATACGAAACACAGAAGCTACTATTTCACACTGGTATTCTGTGAGAGCGTGGTCCTTCCCCGGTCGAGCCGACCCATTCGTGTTACAAATATACTACTTATATAACTGCAATATGGCTCTACCACGTATAAAATTTGCCGAGCACATGCGACTGCATAGGATTTTTATGGCGCTTGAAGGGTTAAAATGTTTCGCTAATGTTTTCTGTTTACACTTTCCGGAATATTTTCGAATGAGAGGGTTTGTTCGGTGAATTTCGGTGATTGTTGTACGTACAGACCTGGCTGATACTGACTTTGAAACGAGCGGGTTGATTAATTCAGATTTAGTGAGAAATTAATTCGATTAGATACGCTTAATGGGGTACTGATTGGGCCTTGCTGCTCAAAGGATCGTACTAATCACATTTAACAATAATCCGATTATTTATATGAGAGATACTGGATTGATATTGGCTCTTTTGAATGCCCAATTATAATAAAGTTCCGATTTTCCTTTGTTACGTTTAATGCCAACCTGCCTGCTACGCCTGGGAACTATTACAAAATAAAAATATGGGGCAATATTCGGAGGAAGCTAATGGTCAACTGTGCATTTTGATGGTAATAAAGGAATGAAAAAAAAATGTGCTAAAACAGTAATTACAGCCTCAAAAGTTTTTATACCGAGTTCTGAACTGAACAATAGTATTAACTGAACAGCGTAAAATAGTAGTTCAAAGAACGGACTCCATGTATCTGTTTTATTAATTAAATTTAAATTACAAAACAAACAAGTTTAAAAAAGTAAACGTTTAAAATCTATAACTTAATTCAATTTGGAATGACAGACAGACAAACGAGGAAGTGACTTAATAAAAACGTGATAAAATAATCAGTAGATCTTAACTCATTATATCTTTTGAAATTTATTTGTATTGTCGCCATTTAAATTAGCTATTTATCCGCCGCGTCACTCAACAGTTTTCCAATATTTTCAGTAATGGTTATTGAGTTTAAATCCCAATAGAAAATAATAAATTATGCCATTCTGTCGTCATTAGTAGACAGCATGTACGTATATTTTTGAATAATTAAGTGCTATGAATATTCCGAATGATTTCACTCATTAATACCATTTATTTTAGCCTATCAAAGTACATTACTGAAAATAGGTTTTCCTTATAGATTTCGTCATAAGTGGGATATCTGCTTTAGTTACCAGGCTTGGTTGGTTGGTTGTTGCTGGCCTGCCTAGGGTTGGCAACCACAGCTTTTTCATTCTGTCCCCTTTTACGACGACCACTGGATGGTATGGGGCAGTTGATTCTTTAACAGCGATCCAATCCTAACGATTTAACAAAAAAAGTACAAAGGGCTGAACTGTAATGATTTCGTTAATATAAGACATATTTCTTATTCGTATTGTATGTGTTTGGCGTGTGCTGATCAATGCTATTCATGTGATACAAGAAGCATTTCTCGCAAGATTAGTCAAACCATGTCCGCCACATGTGCTTTGTTCCTTACAATAAGGCCGCATTATATGTCGTATTGCAGATAATAACAGACATAGATTTAGATCTATGTCTGTGCTGAAGTCATACATTATGTTACCAGTGCAAATATAAAATATTGAGCGAAATATATTAGATATGGTTCGTCAAAATTCCGTCGACTAGTTTAGGACCTGCAGGCGGACATTGAATGGAATCGAGCACATAATATAAGCCAAAATATTACCATCCTTTCGCGATTTGCCTCTGTGGAATAAATGATTACATCTGCTTATATTTGTATAACTTCATCATCGTTAGAGTTCATTAAAAGTCCACTGCTGAATATAGACCTGTCCTATAGACTGCCTCTTAGAGAGGATATTTAATAATAATAATAATAATGTCCTCCACACCGCATTTCGATTACGGCGGCTTGTCTCAACGGAGACTAGCCATCGGCGCAGGACAGAATTATAGTGCCCATGTGTATGCGCAATTATAGGTGCATTCTCTATTCCCTCACTCTCATAACTCAATGCGACGGTAAATCGACACGTTCGGAAAGAGATCAGGTGCAGGACCAACGACTTTAAGTGCTTACCGAGGCACGGGTGTGAGACACCGCCGACTTCCTGACCTTGGGCAGCTACTGAGAATTTCTTGACGGAGAACTCAATAATAGATAATTTGGCCCCACCCGGGATTCGAACACAGGACCTCATGATCAGCAGTCGCACTACTACAGCCACTAGACCATCGAGGCAGTAGAGGGGATGTATTTACCGTAGTTTTCACGCTTGGCAAAGGGTTTTGCAGTCACAGTTTTGGTATTATTATTATGGAGCTCTTCAGAAAGTTGCTGCTGCTCTTCTCCTATTTCATTATCATATATCGCCTGTTACGTCACACGTGGGATGTTTCATCAAGTGATAAATTACTTCAGGTGGATAGTACGCCCGTTTGTAATTATTACACCTACTTCTGTAAATAAATAATAACAAGCTGCTTCAAAATGTAATATAACGCTATAAAATTATAATATATTATTTATTTGCTGCTTGGTGGTGACAAAAATTTTATATGCGGTAATACTATGCTGCAGTTATATTAGTATTATAGATGTAGCACGAATGGTCCAGCTCAACCGGGAAAGGACCACGCTCTCACAGAATACCAGCGTAAAATAGTAGCTCAATGCTGCTGTGTTTCGTATGGTGAGTGTAAAGAACTGGAGACCCTTTTTACTGGAAACGAGGCATTCCATCTTAGTCCTCACGGGCGACAACGTATCTGCATTTTGATTCATAATCGAGGATAGACGTAGATGTCTATGGGCCATAGCATCCAATTACCATCAGGTGGACTGTGTGGTCGCTTGTCATCCTATGCTATGCAAAGAAATAAAAAATAAACGATCCATCACTGAATTTCGTCACTTAAGTATTATAAGAGGCGACAATGGAAAATGCCGGAAAGAACTCACGACTTCCGAAAGGTGGTGTCATAGCAACGTCGTTTACGTCAAAGGCAAAAATTCGTCAAAAGTGCGCCAATATGCCTGATAACCATAGAAATTAAGACAAATCCTATCTAAGAAGGGAGATATCTATACGTGGTATTTCATGGACAAATTAAGAAAAAGATGGCTTTACGTAAAACTCTAAATAACAAACATTCATATAGGCATAAGATTGTTTGTTAGATTAATATGTGCAAAAATATTTCTGTAGATATATATTTGTATCATGTAACATAGCAAATTATTGCAATTTGACACAGTCATGCTAAAATAATCCTACAAATATTTGAGTTAATAACACTAGTTTACAAAATTCAAATTCAATCATCATTTTTTATATAATATTTAGTAGTTTGTGATATTTCGTCCCATTATAAAACTATCATTTAAAGTTGCTTCTATAATTTCTTCTATGTACAGGGTAACGCCGGCATATGTAGTGGTTATTTTATTCTACTTGACCTGGCTTTCGAAGATAGGGGAGGGACCCCTATGGGAAAACAGAATGCAGTTAGAACAAGAGAGGTGTTTGGAAACTTGGTGGGCAAACATATTGTACATAAACAATTACTTCAAGACGGATCAACTTGTAAGCATAACTTGTATGTTTTAGATACATCAAATAGCAATAATGTGTAAAAACTCCTATAGATTTTGCGAAATAGTTTTTTTAAAGGAGTTGGATCAAACGAGCATACCTGATACGGCTCACCTGATGGCGAGTGATTACCGCCACCCACGAACAACTGCAATACCAGGCGAGTTGCAGAGGCCTTTTAAAAAGGTGTGTGCTCCCTAATCTTTGGATCGATTCCACAAGAAAGTTGTGTGAGGAAGAAAACTTTTTTAAATCGCGGATATTTTAAATGGTGGACAGCCAATCATCCAGATGGCATGGATGGTTTTGGGAGTATTGTTGCGATGTGCGATGGAGAAATTGTGCGGCTTGAATTTATCCGAACAATTCCTCAGAGCACTCCCTAGTACTGCCATAACATTAATTACACTCTAACATTGTAATAATCAAGTCCAGGATTCCTACTCGGACGCTTCATTATGCTGATATATTGATATACTCATAATCGTTTGAAAAAATAATATTTTTTTTTAATTTAAATCATTATGCTTGTGACGTTATGCTGTGAAAGATTTTACATTTTTTTAACTAAATCATTAATAAAAAATGTTGTCAGTATGAGAACTTCATAATGTGACCACCTTACTAAGGGACGTTATATTCTTTTATATTTATATAATATGATATTTTATAATTTAATACTGTATTTTATATGTTTTAGATGTTTATTACTTCTTTATATTATTTTAAACTAAAAGCACAATATTATTACGGCATTTTTGAGGCGTTTCTTCAATTAAGTAAGAATAAGAAGTGAAATAATCAAAATTTCATAATGAATCATTAACTCATATATTACAGATTATTAAGAGCTGAATATGCCTTGACTTACGATTTGACTTTTGACTGAGCTGTAGTAGCTCAGGTGGTTAGCGCTCGATGTAAAATCGCAAGACGCGAGCAACCCGGGTTCGATGCCCGCCAGCATCATTAAAATTGTCAATTGAAATTTTAAGTGCTAGTTAGTATCACGTGCACGGCGGTGAAGGAAACATCGTGAGGAAACAGGATGTCTGAGAAATAAAAAATAAAAAAAATATTTCGAAGACATGTGAAGTTTTCCAACACGCATTGGGGCAGCCTGGCGGACACTTCCTTACCGTAAAACCCCCTCAGAAATGAGGGAAGGCCTGTGCCCAGCTGTGGGACGTATATAGACTGTAACTTTAAACTTTAATTGTGCCTTGACTGTTGGGTTGGCAATCACAGATTTTTATTACTTGTTTTTATTACTTAGTTGTTATCAGAAAGATGCTGTAATGCATTCATATAGTCCTCTGTTTCATTTCATTTAGTAGTAAATTCTCATACGCTACCACTAAAGGCCACAACTTCACACTATTATAAACAATTTGAATTTTTATTTTCATTGAAGATGATAGAAACAGTTTACGAAACAAGTGACATGAATAATTATATTTCTTAATACATTATTTTCAGTGTATGTTTCAATCTTGGTACCTAGCCGTAGACACGCAACTATTTTTCATAGCCCCTATTTTTATATATGGCCTGTGGAGGTGGCATAGACTGGGAAAAATTTTCTTAGCTCTAGGTATAATTGTATCCCTGGCGATACCATCTGTTATTACTTACAAAGAACAATTGGATCCAACATTGCTGTTTTATGCCAAGTTAGTATAAATACTTTTAAAAATTACTTCAGTGTGATATTAAAATGAATTGTATTGGAATTTTTATCATAATAACTTAATAATATTGACTTTAATAACTTATTACATTGACATTTAAATGCTACTTTCCGTTTAAGTATATATTTTTATATTGAAACTCATAAACAAAAAGAGAGTAATTTGTTTGCAAGAAACATCGTAAAAGTAAGTTAAACACTTTTCCATAATGCTTTCATTCATTTTTCTAGAGAATTTACTGACTTCGCAACTAACTTCTACTTCAGGGAAGCTTATATTAAGACTCATATGAAGATGACGCCATATTTCATGGGGTTACTGACAGGCTATATCTTGCATCGGGTTCAAACGGAGAAGTAAGTTGATATTTCTTACTCTTAGCAGTGAATTAGTTTTATTTTAATTCACTTATGATTTATCTTCGTAATAAGTGCTTATAATCGAATAGAATTGATTTTTTTTAATATAGCAAAATAATTATTATTGAAAGCCATTTCTTACGTTCAATACTAGTTGTGTAGGTTGTTCGTTACTGATTGTGTAGAGTCGAGTAACTAGTGTCACTAGCTCGTGCTGTGTACGTTACATTTTTACTGTGCTTGCGTATACACTCGGGCAATATAATCTTTTCCCGCGAGATGAAGAGCATTATTATATATAATATAAGTATTAAATATTCAAAAAATATAGTACAGTAATCAAAACAAGTGGGGCGCTCAGTGGTCGAATTCAGACTGTAATTTATTAATATTTTAAGTTGTATGTTAAGCGAGCTGTGTTTAACTTTTATCTCATACACAGTTTTCTCTTCCCGTATTAATGCATAGATTACTGATATAATTACTGATATAATTATTTTCAGCTACAAGTTATCTCGGCTACTGAAAACCTTCGCCTGGATAACCAGCATAATTTTAGGAACTGTAGCCGTTTTCTCCGTCAGTGTGTTCTACCAAGACTGGTACAAATATAGCGTTATAGAAGCAGCTGCTTATGTGTCCCTGCATAAGCTCGCATGGAGTATAGCCAATGGTTGGCTTATAATAGCTTGTGCCACTGGGAGTGGAGGTGCGGTTTTTTTAATTTTTTTATCATTTGAGCTCCGTTTTGTGATCAAGAACATTTTATTTTGTTATTTATATATTCACCAAAAGTCAAGTTTTTACGCGGTAGAGCCACGCTGCAGCTATATTATAGTTTCAACACGAATGGGTCGCCTCGACCGTGGCAGGGCCACGCTCACACAGAATACCAGCGTAAAATAGCAGCATAATGAAGCTGTGTTTCGTATAGTGAGTGTAGAGAACTGGAGACCCTTTTTACTGGAATCGCGGCATTCCATCTTAGTCCACAGTGATGACAAACATATTTGCATTATTATTCTCAATTAAGGATAAATGTGGATGTCTGTGAGCCATAGCATTCACTTAGCATCAGGTGGACTGTGTGCTCGTTTGTCATTCAATGCTATAAAAAAGAGTAAAATTGATTATTTGAAACAGTAGTTACTGTTGCTTAGAGTGCCTGATTACACTGGGTGTGCCAGGTTGAAATCCTGGTGGAAGTCAACGATTGTGAAAATAAAATGTTGGTTTTCTAGTTAAGTAATGTTTAGTAATTAGCGTCATGATTTTGAATGACTTTAATTTTATAGCATAAGTGTCATACAAGGAACGGTTAGGTTAAGATAAGAAGAGATACTATTTGTTTGCGCATACATTTGTGACAGTATTCAATGAGATAGATCTACGGTACAGCGTATTTTAACTGCAGCCCGAAGGAGTCGGCTTGATCGGGCTCTCGCAAATACCAAAGTTTCATGGCACTATAATGCTGCTGTGTTTCGGTTTATGGGAAGTGACAACACAAGCATTTTTTACTGGTAACGAGGCAACACGTCTTAGTCCTTAGTGAAAACGCATCTGCATTTTGATTCGTAATCTAGGACAGATATAGATGACCGTGGTTTTTGTTACACTCTGTGTTTGTTGCCCTTCTATAAAAAGGGTGCGAAATTTAAATTTACTAAATGAACCTCATCAAAACTCTGCACTGTAAACGGATGTAAATCTAGTTATATGAAAAACTTACAACTTAAATTTAACCTTTCAATGACATCAAAAAGAAAGGAGGTACTGAATTTGTCGGAATAATATTTTATGTATGTCCAGCTGTAATTCTTTACCATATTTTCCGATTTCAATGATACTTTTTTGTTAAAAGAGACCTGTTTTTGGCGTGGTTTCATATAAATTTAGTCAACGTCTGATGATGGGATAAAAGAAAATCATGAAACTGATTTGTGGGTGAATAATTCTTTACCACGTCAACCGATTTCAATGATTATATTTATTCTCTTTAGTTCTTTAAAATAGTTTTTAATTTATAACATTTTAATTATTCCCTTCAGGTATTTTAAATATGTTATTGACAATGAAAATGCTGGTACCAATTTCAAGGCTGACATTCTGCGCTTATCTTGTGAACGGAATCGTTGAATTATATTATGTGAGCCAATTAAGGCATCCTCTGCACATCACATTTTTCACTGTGGTAAGTTTTACGCAATGAATGTGTTATTAACTTTTTGTAACTAAAGTTTTTATAGTTGTTTACGCCGGAGCCGTTATATTGTCTAGTAATTTGTTTTGTTGTTAAAACCTGCTCAAATTAATACAAGAACTTTTTGTATTGTACGTGAAAGTTATAAATTCTACTTATAGAGATTTTTATAAAATTACATACTATATTTCACACTTTTGTATTAGTATGTCGAATATTTTTTCAGATGGCGAATAGTATTGCACACGTAGTTCTAACATTTACCCTTGCCTTGATGCTATGTGTCATCTTCGAATCTCCAATTCACGGCATCGAAAAGATGCTTCTGAGGATATTTGGTAAAGATTTTATAGTAAAATATTTGATATTAATTTAAGAACCCATCATTTATTTATACATCAACAATGATCACAGACTTCTCTGAAGGATTGCCATAAAGACGAGAGCTAAGCGACGCATCTGACAATAATTCTTGATCAGTGATAAATTCGCTGGTATAAGGGTGCCGGTTTTGATAAGTTCTATCACTGGTCTATTGCATTTGAAAGTTTATTTTATCTAACGGGTTTGTCGTTTATTGTAAAAAATTCTAAGTTATAAAAAAAACCACGATATTGAGATTCCTCTTAACACGCGCTTTGTGAAGGACCACGTTTCAACTTCGAAGGTTAATTTATTTTACTCGTCCTACATTCTCCTTATTTGAAAATAATAAATTAATAGAAATCGTTTAATTTAAAAATACATCCAACTCACTTGTTACTTTGGTAGTTTTTTTTTCACATTTACCGTATTGTCATAAAATCTAAGTTTGCGCATCCTTTCTATTGTTCTTAAGTAGATTTTAGCTTATATCTTCTTGTTTTAGATATTGTTTTGGTATTTTTTTCGTAGTCTACCTGTCTGAACAAATGTCGAATGACGAACTTAAAATGGCTTTAAGATATTGTCCTTTTGGATTCAATTACTCAGAATTTACGTCACCTTTCATAGTAGACCACATATCCCTACGACAATATTATGAGTCGATTCCAATATATCTTACCAGGTCGACACTTCATCTAATGGGCGGGCATCATATACACTGACTTATATCATCATCATCATCATAATTTTATGGAATAATCTATAATATAATAATGCATATTTAAAATAAAAAAATATATTATTAATAATGATTCTATATTGTTATAAATAATTTTATAATAATTTTATTGTTTTCAGCCAAACCAGTTTTAAGTGATAATGCAAGAAGAGATTCATCATGCGAGACATCGAGAAATACTAGTCAGTCTAAACTAGAAACGTAACATATAATTGAATACAATACGTTATCTGTGTAGTATTTGAATACAGTGTTTTATGACTTCCGAATGAAAAGGACAAATAATTGATTTGATGGAGGTGACAATAATTTAAAAATCATCTACCTCTCAGAGGCCCACTACAATGAACGACTAGCCCGCGACGCCTGAAAATTGATGTTCACATGAACGCTTTTACTTGGACATATTTGACAAGAGACGATACGATAAACAAGACTGTAAGCAATTTTGTATTAATCAGGCAAATATACGCTTATTGCTAAATGATTATATATATATATATATATATATATATATATATATATATAAGTAAAGGTGATAATGAGTGAAATAAATGATTTGTGAAATTTTTCCGTTGTGTACTTTGTAATCGGTTTCAATTTCTATTGATAAATACTCTTATTGTCCTTTTATTTTGTTCTATATACATTTTAGGGCAATATTTAAACATTTGTGTAGTGCTTTTGTTTGTTGAATTAGTATTATTTAATTTTAAGGTTGTCAAGGGAAAATATATTTGAAAACGTTGGCAGTGATTAATTAATAATTAATATTTTTTTACATATAATAAAAATGTAAATTGCAAGGGTTTGTACATTTTATATTTCTGTGACAATAAGTTGACAATGGAAGATTAAGAGAGACTAAAAATAAGTAAACAATACATTTCTATCATTTTTAGTAATGACTGTCTGTTTATTTGTTAACACACGTATCACATATAAGGCACTTATATTTCTCAAACTATTCGTTAAGAAAATAATAAAGCGTTTCATTGAATGACATTTAGTCTAAATTTTATTAAAATCAGTTCATTCTATCAAAATTCATGATTATTATTTTGAAATATAGGTTCGAATTTGTTCAATGATGATGTTGATCAATCAAGTTTATTTTATACCTAATCCCAGAAATCGTAATAAATTATCTAAAATTAATTAAATTAAAAAAAGCATATCAAAAAGAAACATTTCCTTATTGATATGCTTTTTTGCCTAAAACACATTATACATAAAAATGTATGTTTTCTCATAAATATTAACGTAATACTATTTTAGTTACAAAATGTACAATGGTTAACCGTTGTCATCGATAGATGTTGCTGTGAAAATGCGATGCAGTAGAATTATTTTCATAATTACTGCTTGTCTTAATATGACTCACGGGCAGAATAAATCAGCAATTAATACTTTTTAAAATTTATTAATGGTAAAAAAGTTGTGACGTATAGCTAGAATGACACTATTCACGACTCTATATCGTCCGGTGGGTATTGTAAGGGGCGACAGAGAGAAACTGATACAGGAATAGGGTGGCAGAATCTTCGTAATGTCAACTCAAAATATTTAAAAAAGCTTTTGCTAACTCGCCTGCCAAGACTGGCAACTGTAGCGAAATTCCCCAATGAGACAATCTATGGGGAAACCTATGTTTGGCAGTGGAATTCACAGGTTGTAATGGAGTTTTAGTTTGTTACGCTGCTTTTTGACTTGGTTTATTTTGACATTACTTACTTTTAACATACTATATCCGCAAATCTTTATTATGCTACACGGCTCAAATTAGTTGTTTTTCAAAAGAACGTGGTAGGCACAGATATTGCCTTCTGTTATGATGTTGGTGAGAGGTGCTTGAAACGAAAACGTTTGGAGGTGGTTAGTGAGAGAAGACTTTTGTCGCACTTTATGATGAAAATATGTCAAAATAATTATGTATTCTTCTTCTCATTCACTATCAGCTTGTAAAAGTCTTGGAGCTCTCTCACTAGGAGTAGGAGTCTCCCAGTAGGAGGGATTTGCTATGATGTTCACTGTTGGCAGTCAGATTGACGATCACGATACAAGACGTCTGACAACTTTGCCTTTGCTGTCCGTAGCCAGTCTATATATTTCATGTCTGGCTCTAACGTAACCGACTTGGTTATAGCGTCATATATTGAGAGCTATTAGACTGTTCTGGCGTTCCCCGTAGTCGCCTCTTAGTACACTCCTGAAACGTAGAGTTTGCTTTATAACGCATTGTCTTTTACTTAAGTTTTTATAGTAACTTTTTTAAATTAGGGTTTATTTATTTTTTAGTTTATTTTTTATATTATTTTAGTGCATATTATGCCTTGTTTAATTTAAATTTATATTGAATGTATTTGAATCCTGGTTAAGTTTTCATGATGAAATTTTTTTTTTAAATAGTCTATAAATTAAAATACAACTAAGGGATGTGCGCGCTTATAATTTATTTCTATCACTGTACATTTAATTAAAACTTAAAGTTATTTTTAATTATCTTAAAGAATTTATCATAACTATTTATATGTAAAAGTTTCACAAGAGAAAGAGAATCTTACCTACTACTACTTCGAAATAGAGTGTTATTACAATAGGGTATTCCTGTGTTTGAACTAACCGTCCCATACTCCTGCCCCTAACTATGAGTGCATTCCCTACCATATTCCACTTCCATTTTAGTCACTGGTGGGTGAAAACGCAGGAGCTATCTTTAGTTGAAGTCGGTTGCAAGTGGTGCAGTCCATCTGCGGTAACCACTTACCAGTAGGCATGTTGTCTATTGATGTAGAATATGCTTGAAATTTGACATATCTATAATATTTACGTAGGTACCTAAAGACATTATTGCTAGATATGCTTAGGCGATATAATCAAAAGTTATCAAAACGGACAACTATAACACATCTAGTCTAGGAAATCAGTAGAACGTAATTTATAAAAATACTGTTTTCATTAGGATTTTCAAGTTTCAAGCCCTTGTAATTTTTGTTATGGTATTTTGACTGCGTGATTTTAACAAAACTGAATATTTTTTTAGCATTTATTGATGCTACAGACCTTTAATGTTAAAAGCATTAATTTTAGGGTTTATACGAAACATAAGGTTTCTTGATGTTAATAACTATATAATGCGTATTTCAAAAACATTAACCATAGATAGGAGTTTAAATATTTTTGAAGTTACTGCGATGAAATTGCTCAAAAAGTTTCAGTAAATTGCATTTTTGTATCCTTTTTTAAAAATATTTTTATCAATAAAATTGTACATTCCTATATCCATAATACTTTACTTCATTTCTTTAAGGCGTTTTGTAGAAATACAATTTAAGAATAAAAAGTATGCTATTTATTAATTTATTTAATATATCCGCTTACCATTCCTGTTAAACTTAAAATGCTACTATTGGGAATGTTTTACGACATTAGGAGAATGTCCGATTCGAATCCATAGCATTTTGATACAATTGACATGTGAGAATGATAATTTAGTACTTTTACACGTAAACTTAGAACTTAAAAAAATATATATTCAGCAGGGTAGTTAAAAGTTGTGTATTAAATTCTAATAATATTAAACACGATAAAGTCCGTAAAATTACTAGTTTTATTCAATGTTTGCGTTACAAGTTTCACGATTATTATGTTTTATGTTAACCCCTCCATTATTTAATTGCAAATTTGCAGTGTTGCAAACGGCAGTTATTTTATCGCAGGTGAATTGTGATCTCGTTTAACGCATGATACATTTAACTATGTATTCCTAATGCGTATGCTGTATAGACGGGTGATGAGATATATACTTGGGCTGTGTAGACGGATTAAAAGAAGACAAAAGCATTCCCATGCTATAGCATAGCTAGCATAGCTGCTCGTGAAACTCCATCTGGAACCGGGATCCAGCAGTAAGCTATTTAAAAAATTATGAACAAACCGTGTGTATCCAAAGTGGGCTTATCGAGCCCACTTTGAGAGTGGATCAGTAATGCGGTGATCTTGTTCTTCAAAAAAGGTTGGTTCTCTTGGAGAACTACGGATCGATTTCTCTTCTCAACAATCTCATTGTGCTGTTTTCGAGAGTCATTACGAATCGTCTTGCACGCAGACTCGACAACTTCAGAAAAAGAAGGGAAAAAGATTTAGTACCATAGACCACTTACTCACCCTTCGGCAAATTGCAATAGTAGACCGAAGAGTATGACCAGCCAGTTTGATTCTATCGAAATTTGGACGGACCTGCAGCCCCTTCAGCAAGGCCAAGTTTATTCATCCGATTTTGCCTGACAGTAATCGAAGCGCTGAAGTGTTTGTACAGTAGGGCTGCATAAACACTTCAGCACTTCGATATAAGGCTGCACTGGAAGACGTTTTCAAGCTACTAGACTGGAAAGGATACTGTATAAACATCAATGGCGAGTAGATCACTCACCTTCGATTTTACGACGATATAGTCCTTATGGCAGAATCGCTGGGAGACCTAAGCACTATGCTCAATTACCTTTATAGTGTCTTCCAACGGATAGGTCTTAAAATGAACGTGGACCAAACAAAGATCATGTGTAACATCCATGTCACCCCTATGCCAGTAGTTGTTGGGAGCACTAAGCTCGAAGTTGTTGATGAGTATGTTTACATGGGACAAATAGTCCGTCTAGGTAAGTTCAACTTCGACTGAGAGGTCGATCGACGGATTCAACTCGGCTGAGCAGCGTTCGAGAGTTTTGCGACACATCTTCTCGTTAAGTTCACCTCAAAATTTGAAAACAAGATTGTGCAACCAGTGCGTGTTGCCAGTGATGACTTGTGGATCTGAGACATAACCCTTCACTGCCAGCCGTATGAGGAAGCTCAATGTTGCTCAGCGAGCTATGTAGGGCTATGCTCGAGGTTTATCTGCGTGATAAAATTATAAATGAGGATATTCGCGGTAGAATCAGAGTAACCGACGTAGCCCACCAAGGATCAAATCGTATGTATAAACGAATTAAAGCCGCCTATTATTGGAAGGGTATACGCTCTGATATTGTAGATTATGTAAAGAAATACCAATTATGCCAAATAAATAAGCCATTGAGAATGTCCAATAAGGCTCCAATGGAGATAACTTCTACTTCTACTAGACCGTTTGAATGATTAGCTCTTGACATCGTTGGTCCCTTACCTCACGCAGGTTTCTGCCAAAGAAGACTGTGTATGTATGTGCTACCCGCTTACCTATCTCTGACGTCAACTAGCAGTGCTTGCACTTCTGTGATTGATCCAAGCTTTTAATCATTCCTTTTTTCCTTCAGAGGTGATAAAGAAAATGTAGCATTCTTGTTTAATATTTGGGAGCAGGCAAATAGCAGGTAATGACTTCTTATTATTTTCATTTATTTGCTAACCAGTTACTGTCAGCTAGGCAGTAAGTTTATTTGTCACGTCAGTTTTATAATAATAAAAAAGATGTTACACTTGTTTATGATTTATATAAAACGTTTACATTTCGTATTTTAAGGAAACGGTTTTAATTTAATAAAAACTCGCAGCATTTTTAAACAAAAGAAAGTCTTCACTGAGTAGCTTTCTTGAAATTTATTATCCCCAGTCGCCAGACGCCCGGTATGTACATAAAATAAAACGAAGCTCTACTATTTTCAGGCATCCTTAAAAAGTAACAAAGCATTTTGCTTAAAAATTTTCGGTGTTCAGACTAACTGTTCTCTTATTATGGTGGAATAAATACAGAAAGAAGATAATATATTTTTTATAACTTGCGTAGAGTTAAGTTTAAAAACATAGTGTTATTTTTATGAAACTAAAATAATCATAGCTTTTTATTCAGTTTACACTATTCACTAGCTATTAAATTCATGAATAGTTAAACCAAGCATTCAATATCGCTTGTAAATTAATTCAACTAATGTATTTTCTTATGGAATTTATGGCAGGAGCGAAGTGTAAAGGTTTTGTGAAACGCGAGATCTTGTTTTTTTAATTTTTATTGCTTTTTGTAGTTAAAATAATGGTTAAGACATAGAATTATTAGGCTACTCTATGAGTAAAGACAAGGTTACGCGTGACATAACTGCATAGTTTTACACCGGGGAAGGCGAGCGGGATGACAAGAGCAAAGCAGCGGATCGCCGGTCGGACAGAACAACTTCGTTCAAGTAACTACTCGCGCGGTTGCATTGTCGGTTTAACTATGTAACACTAATTAAACTAATTCATTACAGTCCAAATTTAATTTATTTTCATCAAGGTAGGCAGTTCTCCCTATCACAAAATCTAAAAGGCACTGTCCTCAACAAATATGATTGTTAATTGTTGTTAAATATGTTTGGTAACCGATTGCTTACTTCTTCTTAGTGACAAGAATTATCTAACATTGACTATAACTAATTAAATGCTTAACTAATTTCTGCTCTTATAGTATATAAAAGTAGGTTTTGCGACGTAGAACTCACAAGTGATTTATTAGAGCACTCTCTATTTCCTTACTCTCGTCTGTACTTTTTTTTTTTTTTTTATAGAAGAAGGGGCAAACGAGCAAGTGGCTCACCTGATGTTAAGTGACTACCGCCGCCCATGATAAACCGCAACACCAGGAGAAATACGGGTGCGTTGCCGGCCCCTTAGAAAGGAGTAAGCTCTTTTCTTGAAGGTCCCCAGGTCGTATCGGTCCAGAAAAATCGCCGGTGGTAAACTATTCCACAGAGAGGTTGTACGTGGAAGAAAACTCCTTGTGAAACGTACAGTGGTGGACCGCCAAGCATCCAGATGGTGTGGATGGTATCGGGACGTTTGACGTGTAGTGCGTTCACGAAATTTGGTGGCTGGGATTAATCCGAACTTACACACTAACTTGTGTATTTTAGTTCTGTCCCACGTAGATAGATGGTCTCTGTTGAGATAGGCGTTCGTGATCGAAATTTGATCTGAAGGGCATTATTATAAACTTAATTTACCTTACTTTTACTCGATAACCTTAACTTTATTTAAAAAGAAATCACAGGTAAACTTTTTACTTCATAAAAAGTGTGAGTGTGTAAAAAAAGAAATTAATTTCAGCGCTAGATTCAGGGGTCGTGGACGCGTTCCTTTCAGTTATGTCGCGACGAATAGTTGACAGTGATTCTAGTCGGCGACACAAGCTCCAGGCCATCGGAGTACAGTCGGGTATCCATGAGGATATCTCCAATAGAAAAAGAGGAATTTACTGGGACCGAAACTAAACGGAACTAAAACATCTTATGGCTCCTCATAACTATTATATATGGACCTCTTACATGTGCTCCCTTATTTTTAAATATATTATACTTATAAGAAATAGATAAAAACTGTATATATAATATACAATAATAAGCAAATGGTAACTTATAAAGAAGATACAGGAACCCGGACACAAATGTATTTCAAAGAATCTCTATAATGAATCAAAGGAAAGGATACTTACGGCAGGGTTATATGAACAAAATATCCGCCGTATTAAGAAATATAGATGATCACTGAAAACCTACTTATTGTAGATTTTTATGGACTAGCAGCTGTGTAAAATTTGTACAAAGTATGTACTTGTTTCAAAAGTAATGTAAAGTAACTACCTACATACTTTTCTCTTTTGGAAGTGGGCTTGCTTACAATCCTGAGAAGTTTTTTTAGGATAGGAAAGAGTCTGTCGCGTTGCTCTAAGCCTGTTTGTGGATTTCACAATACGTCCTTGAAATTTCACTATATTTATCATACACGATTTCTTATACATAATAGCTTACCTTACTTTACATTTGACACTTTACACTTACTTTAATACCAGAAAAGTATCGTTACACATCAATACTAAAACATTTTTTTGTGTTTGATTTGGTACATTACTATTACAGCAATATAGTGCTTAGTTAATGCGATTACGATTATTTTTGTTGCATTATTATATGTAAACTAAATCAATAACAAAATATTAATTTATTTTTAATTTTATTTATTAACATTTAGTATTTTTATTATAATATACGCACAAGTCTCTACTATATATTTGACGTATATTTTGCTCTCCGACAGTTTTTGAGGATTGGAAGAAAGACTTAATAACAGCCGAAAATACTGTTTAGAATCTTTTGCTATCACAAAAATGTATCATTTATAAATTGTGGATATATAATTTTTTTATAATTTTTATTATGCTTTTCCGATGGGCTTAAAACGCCAATATGAAACAATTTTTTTTTAAATCAGTAAGGATTTTCGTGCATAGAGCATAAAGCACATTGATGTTTATTGGCATGAAGGGGCTAACCACACAATAAAAAAGCATCTCTAGAAAAACTCATAGGTATCTTTCAGAAAATAAGGCAAAAATTTAATTGAAAAACAGGAATAGACAATTGACAAAGGTGAGATAAAATTGTAATTTTTGGATTTCCGCGGAGTTTTGAAAATAACACAATTTAATGCAGTGTATTATTTTGCTATTATGATGCTGTACGCTTGTGTGACACTAAAATAGTTAGTTGATGGATGAACTTTTTAAAACTGAAAATGAAACACGTAATAACAAATTCTGATTTTATAGTGATGACTGCTATAGCCAGATAAAAATATGTATAAATTTTCCTACGTACGTGTATGTCTATGCCACCAAATTATTTGCGATTTCAATTACGCACACGTGTTTCAATTTCTCATACATGATCACATTCAAAATAGGCCTAGACGCTTTAGAAAAATTAAACAGGAGAGGGTCAGCAGCATCTTTTTGATAAAATTTCAAAATAATGAAAATCTGCGGTTGCCAACTGTGGAAAATATTCCTTGAATTATAAACGATGTAATATAGTAAATTTTAATATAAAAGACAAATCTTAATAATTGGCGACATGATAAAGACAGTAAGTAGAGGTCAGTGTTTAACGTTTACAGAGATTTTTTCTTAAAAAGATTCTTAAAGAGATTCAATTCAAAATTAAATTACTATTAATTAACTTCTATTTAGTCTCCTCTTTATCTCATAAAATTTTTGAGTTTTATTGAAATGAAAATAAGATATGAATTCAATGGGCTGATCTTGTGGAGGTCAGTGTTTGACGCTTACAGAGATTTTTTTAAAAGGATTTAAATCCATCTCAAAATTAAATTATTACTAATTAACTTCTATTTAATAAGTACTCTATTTTTTATCTCATTAAAATTTGTGAGTTTTATTAAAACAAAAATATTTTTTCGCCAACAGTGATGAATTTGTGCGATTTTAATAAAACAAACTTTTATTATTCTTATGCTGTTTAAATATTTGTTCATATAATTTGAAATTACATTTTAATATCACTCGAAGTCTGTCATTATTAGGTAATTACTTAGAACATGCAATTTTGGTGTTTACTGCAAAAACTAAGTTTTATGTCTTTGTCTAATCTATTTAAAGAACAGCAATAATTTTGTTATTGTAGATAATAATTTTTTAAATAAGAAAAATACGTTCTACTAAGTCAGTAGTATAAAGATACTTTAACAACACTTTTGAGAACTTTCCCACAACAATCACGTAAGTTAATAATTACCCTTTGTTAGCGCATTTTCGGTAATTAATATTTTCTCATATTGGTGGCATTCTACGCAAAATTATTATACTGTACGCCAATATGAACATCAGATTCTATAAAAAAAAAATAACATTCACTTGATATTACAATCTCTATCTATACCAACGTGTTTCTGAGTTATACCACAAATACAGTAAACCATTTTTCCTGTAAAATTTAAGTTTTATGCTTGGTGGCATTGAGTTGTTTTCGAATATTAATTTTATAACAGAAATATTTTGTTAACCATTTGCTATTCTTAAATGTGCAGATGAAACTCCGTCACCTTAAGGACATCTGCGTTACTAAGGTTTGTTTTTATTTAAGTATATCTAACTGTAAACAACATATAATAAATTAATTGAAAAAAAATATTTTTAAAAACATTGAAGTTATATGTACTTACTAGAACAGCTATTTCAAACAAAAAATGTGCGCTACTCTGTGTTCGCGCGGTTGGTTTTTTTATCACAGAATGTAGGTAGAATAATCCGTAGGTAATAGTAGATTGTATTGTTAAATAGTTTTAAATATTCTATTCATTTTATTATAATTTTATATCGAGAAATTAAAATATTAAATTTTGTTATTTATTTTATGTATTATATTTGCTCGTTTAATATAATATTACATAATATTATGTCACAATTACATTTTAATGATATTTTTATCTGAATATTTTAGTTTGTCTAATATAAGAAAAACATACTAAATGTATGTTTAATAAAACTTATTAACGTAACATTATTAGAAATAAATTTATTTAAATTAGAATAAGAGTCTTTCATAAATACTGAATACGCGAGAGTTAAAAATGGACGAATTTATTCCACTTTGATTTTGATGTGGAAACCTAAAAATAAAATAAAGGAATAATAAGCAGATTTAAATATGAAAAATTTTGCCTAATTATATTAACTTATTGTTACGAGCTTGAGGTTCGTGACAATAAAAATTGCCGATAGAATTACCTAAATTAACACTTTAATTTTCTTTACACCAATTAAACCTTAAAACACTAATAATTAATCACACTTTATTCCGCTCCGAAGCTGCGCTTGTCTCGCCGAATTCAATACTTCCCCGATCGAACCTTGCAGCGCCTATAAATACACATTAGTACCGAATCATCCAGAACATTCAAGTAAATACGCGCACCAATCGACAAAACGAGAAGTCGAAGTTCGAGAGTCAGCTTCCAGAAGCTTAGTTCTTCGTTTCGACAACAGATGGCGCTGTCGGTTGAAAGATTAGTGATGTCATTTTCTGGAAAGCTCTCCCCCTCGCTCCGTTATCCGTCACTAGATGGCGCTAGTGCCAGATGTCAACTTAGCCGCGTAACACTGCCCCCTCCTAAGACATGCTCGTCCCGAGCATTGTCGGCCCCATAATAACGCGCCAGGCGATCCACATGGACGATCTAAGAAGTCCCCCTTGCGTCCTTCTGTATCCGATAGGTTACATCGTTGATCCTGGTCACAATCCGGTACGGGCCGTCCCATTTAGCTTGAAGCTTAGGAAATTCGTCGAACCCTTTGTTGTTCATTTTGCGGTAATACTGGGTTTTCATTTGTTCAGATATTTGCTGGTCCTGGTCATACCGGGTTTTCGTCTTTTCGGAAATTTGCTGGTCCGATTGTCTGACGTGCTCACAAATGCCATTCATTTTGTTCCGCAAGTCATTTGCATAATCGGTTATGCTGCGTGGGGCATCAGGTGGTATCCCGGTGATCAGGTCTGCAGGCAGCCGTAATTCTCTTCCAAAGTTTGCTAATGCTGGTGTCACTGATGTACTTTCGTGAACAGCGCTTCGATATGACGGCAAAAACGGTTGTATGTGCTTATCCCAATCTCGTTGCTGGTTGTCTACAACTTTTGCTAGGTACCTCTCCAATGTCTGATTAAATCGTTCTACCATTCCATCAGATTGCGGGTGATAAGAAGTCGTTCTTTTTTTATGAGTACCCATAACTCGGCAAGTTTCCTTGAATATTTGAGACTCAAAATTCCTTCCTTGATCGCTGTGAATCTCGAAAGGTACTCCAAAATGACAGAAGACTTCATGACCTAGTTTATCTGCAACTGTTGAAGCTTCTTGATTTGGAATGGCGAAGACTTCTGGCCACTTAGCGAAGTAATCCATGACAACCATGAAATACTTGTTACCGCTTTCACTCTCCGGAAACGGCCCCGCCACGTCAATGGCTATTCTCTCCCATGGTGCACCAACATTGTACAACTTCAATGCACCTCTACTACGAGTCTGAGGTCCCTTTACAGCCGCACAACTTGTACATTTGCGACACCAGTACTCGACAAAGTTTCGACAGTGGACCCAATAAAACCGTTATCGGATTTTCAGTAGAGTTCGTTTAACTCCCAGATGGCCTCCAGAACAATCATTATGGTACAGCTGTAGAACATCCGGTACTTTAGCTTTAGGGACAACCATTTGCAAATGACAGCTGTCTCCCCCGAACATTTTCCCATTTACGACACAGAACTCCATCCTGAAGAAGCAAGCTGTCCCACTGGGCCTAATAGCTTTTAGTGGTTGAACTCATCGCTGAGACGTCGCTCCACTTGGGCTTGGGAGCACTGGCCTTCATCCATTGCAGAATCGGCTTGATGTCCGGATCTTCCTGCTGTGCACGTTGTAAGCTGTCCTTCCACTCGTTGCTGAGGAGGTCTGCCCTTAGCATCCTTACGGATACCACTTCCTTACTCTCTTGCCTAGTACAATGGTTGCAATCTTCAGGACAAGGTCTTCTTGACAATGCATCTGCGTTACCATGAGATTTCCCGCTGCGATTTTCGATCTCAAAGTCGTATTCCTGCAGTAGTTCAATCCATCTCCAAACTTGTCCTTCTGGATTTTTAAACTGTAATAGCCATTTTAGTGCAGCATGGTCAGTTCGTAAGTGAAATTTCCGCCCCAGAAGATAATTGCTAAAATGCTGCAACGACTTTACCACAGCTAGCAATTCGCGTCTTGTGACACAATAGTTCCTTTCCGGTTTTGACAAAGACTTGCTGAAGTACGCTATCACGACCTCTTGGTCACCATTCCGTTGAGACAACACACCGCCAAGTCCTATATCACTTGCGTCTGTGTCAACTATAAACTCTTTGCTTGCATCAGGGTATCCCAAAATAAATGTTTTGCACAGACGGTCCTTGAGCTCCTGGAATGCGATATTGCAACTTTCATCCCAGCGGAAAAGTCGCTTCTCCTCGGTTAGCTTATGCAGAGGTTTGGCTATAACTGCAAAGTTCTTCACAAACCGCCGGTAATAGGAGCACAAACCCAAAAATGCTCTAACCTACGTCTTGTCTTTTGGAAACGGCCAATCCTTGACAGCGGCGATTTTCTCTGGATCTGTGCGGATGCCCTCTTCTGATACTACATATCCCAAAAAGTTAACTTGCCGTTGGAATAGTGAACATTTCTTCGGGCTCAACTTGAGGTTGGCACTCTGAATCTTCATGAGCACGCGTTCCAGGTTTTGAAGGTGTTCCTCAAACGTACGACCCACGATGATGATGGCATCCAAGTAGACCAGACAGGCATCGCCAATTAGCCCGGTAAGTACAAGTTCCATCAGCCTTTCAAACGTTGCTGGAGCATTGCACAACCCAAACGGCATTACTTTAAATTGCCACAGACCTTTCCCGTCGAGAACGCAGTTTTCTCCTTGTCCTTAGGGTCAATTTCAACTTGCCAGTAGCCACTTTTTAGATCCAGCGTGCTAACCCACTTTACTGTCCTGTAAGCATGTCCAGCGTGTCATCAATTCTTGGCAAGGGATAGCTGTCCTTCTTCGTAACGTCGTTCAGACGGCGGTAGTCAACACAAAACCGCATGCTGCCATCCTTCTTCTTTACCAGCACCACTGGTGAACACCATGGACTAGAGGAATGTTCAATAACACCATCCTTCACCATTCCTTCAATCATGGTTTCCACTTCCTTTTTCACGTGCTACCTCTTCTTGGCCGCTGACGGATAGGCAATTCTTCTCCTGTGTTTATTTTGTGTTGAACTAAGCCAGTCTTTCCTATGTCAGCATCGTTTGATGAGAATAAATCGGCGTACTTGAGTAACAACTTCTTCGCCTTTACCAATTCGTTCGGGGAGAGAACGCTCCGACAGTCTTCCAAAAGTGTGGTCACTCTCGTTTCTGCATCCTTGCTGGGGGTCTCACTCGATGTATATTGGCACTGACGTAACCAATCCACTTCTTCAGAAGTACCAACCAGCGTGCCTTTTTCTATAATCTATTCCCGGTCACAAAGGTTCAGCACACGTACTCCTGAGATGTCAGTGGTTCTGACCAAGGTTCGAGCCACTTTCCATGGAAGGTCGTTGTTTACCCTTTCCTCAAGTACACAACGGTGAGCTTGCCCAGCGTTTCGGGGAAGACTAACCGGAACAATCGTTTCCGATCTCGGCGGAAGAACAATCTTCTTAATGCTGTACACGTTCCCTGGCAACGCACCTTCTATAAAAAGTTCCTCCTGTCCACATTTCAAAACACGTTGCTTAACGTCGATCTCACAACAATTATTCCTCATAAAGTCTAGGCCAAGAATGCAGTCATCCATTATATCAGCCACGATGACATTATGCAGGTAGATCACGTTGTCTAGCTTTAACTCCATCTCCTTCTCTCCACGGACGGGTATACGCTGATCGGTGGCTGTTACCAAATTAATGCGTTCTCGGTTCGGTGGAGTCCCCAAGGAACTGACTTATAAGTTGGGAACTAACAACCGTGCGAGAGGCTCCAGTGTCTGTGGTCAGATTACACGGCATTCCGTTGACCTCGCCCTTGATGATTAGACTGTTGCCATCATGGGTTTGTGAGATCGAGATCCTTGGGGCTCTTTTAATATCAGCCAGCACCCGCCCCGCAGTTCTGGCTTTTACTCGTTTCCCTGCTGTTGCTGGGCGGTGCTGTTGGCCGCACTACCCTCCTGAGATCGTTCACCTTCCCCTTCTAGGGTTCGCTTAGGGCAGCTGGATCTAAGATGGCCCTTTTCCCCACAGCCATAGCACATAGGGCTGTATCCTTTGTTGCGGTCGCGAACTGTAGCTGCTGCAACCTCCATGACGCGATGGAAACGATGTTCCTGCCGCACGGCTTCCACCTCCAGTGCATGGGCCAAGGCGTCCTTAAGCGTCTCGTGGTGCCCGGACCTCAAAGCAGCTCTGACTTCCAGGTCGCGGATGCCGTCGATGAATGTCTGCACCAGGTTCCCTTCAATGAGCGCAGGTACAGACCGGTATGCTTTTCGCACCAGCTTCTCCACCTCTAGAGCCCACTGCTGCAGGTTTTCGTTGATGCGCTGCACGCGATCTTTAAGCTGCGCACGAAAGACGTGTTCCAGGTGAGCGTCGCCATATCTCGACTCCAGTGCCTCAAGGAGTTGCTCATAAGTCACTTCCTCACCGAGACCTTCCAGAACTGTTAAGGCCTGGTCGCGCAGGCCTAGTGTGAGAGCAGTCATGGCCTGACTTTTATTCCAGCCTTCATAACAGCGTCAAACTGGATTTTGTAGGCCGACCTGGAAGAAGTCCCGTCGAACGGTGGCACCTTGAACCCACGTAGTGAAGGTGTTGCAGCTACTACGGGAGCTGTAATTGCATCCCCCAGTTTGAGGTAATCCAGCGTTTTCTTCACGTTGTCAACCCGATTGTTCACTTGGTCGATTCGGGTTTCAGCTTTCTCGATTCGGGTTTTAGCTTTCGCGATTTGGGTTTCAGCTTCCGACAGGCGGTTATCATGCTGAGCAACCCTATCCTTCACCTCGTTTATCTGCTTCCCGAAGGTAGCGTGAAGATCCTTCATATGGCAGAGCATTTGCTCTTCCAACCGACGAGCCTGTTCATCCAGTCCGCTCTGCAGCTGCTCTTTCAACTGACGGACCTATTTCTCCTGTCGGCGAGCCTGTTCCTCCCGTCGGCGAGCCTGTTCCTCCTGTCGGCGAGCCTGTTCCTCCTGTCGGTGAGCCTGTTCCTCCTGTCGGTGAGCCTGTTCCTCCTGCTGCTCTTTCACCAGACGGGCCTGTTCCTCTCGTCCGCGCTGCAGCTGCTCCTGTAGCATCGCCATCAGAGCACCTAAGTCAGGTGCTGCAGATGTAGGAGCTACTGAGGGGCCCGCAGCCTCCGTGGTTGGCAGTTGGCCCTCTGACATCTGCGGCGTTGCACCACCAAATCTCCTCTGGTCCGTCTCATGCTGGCGTTGATTGCGGGTACGGACACCCTCCGTTTCCTCGTAGGTAACCCTTCTGATTGTTACGAGCTTGAGGTTTGTGACAATAAAAATTGCCGATAGAATTACCTAAATTAACATTTTAATTTTCTTTACACCAATTAAAAAGGGGGGTCGTTTCTTAAATAATAATGGTCAGTCTTAAAAAATCTCGTACTACGGGAAAAATATAAAAAATAAATTAATATTAAAAAACATTTTAAAAAACAAGATTTTATTTAAAGACTCACGTACACGTATAATATCGCTACAAGCGTTTAGCCTGTAATGTAATTGTGTAATGTTATAAATTGATAGGTTTGATTTAATTTAAGGTTTATTTTCTTCTTTTTCGCGGATTTAAATAAAAGCTTGTTTTTAAACATTGAGCTATTATGTACTACGTACTAGAGACGACATTGCATTCAGCTGAAGCAGTAGAAGACCATCTCCTTGAACAGCTCAATGCGGACATAATTTTATTCGTATTCCTGTTAGCGAACAAAGAGCTAGTTCGCCTTATTATATTAATATGTATCCATATATTAATTTCATCTACATATCATGGGATTGAATAAAAACATAGTGCGCCATCTTTGGGAGTCCACAATATTGGATTTAAAATTACGTCACTGAGCTAGAAAGCTTTTAAAATTCAGTTGCAGAATTCGACGCGAACAATTTGACCCCAAAATCGTAATCGGGAACTCCAAACACAGAACAACATCTAGCAACCAAATTTTTGATCCACAACTTAGATCCGCCATCTTGATTTATTTTTTACATCACACTATAAATTGCTCGCACACGGGCTTTTTGTTGTATGTGGTATTAAAAATGTTCTTGTTAACACTTCAACCCGAAACATTTGTTTGGAGGTTTAAGGATATAGGAGTATAGGTTGTAGGACATAGGGTATAAGAGTATATGGCCTTGCCAAGGCCTTTGATTGTGTTCACTACGATAAATTTATCAAGAAGCTACAGCACTGTGGTGTCAAAAATATGGGTATTAAACTTATTACATATTTCATTAATATAGGGCAGAAAGTCTTTATCAGTGGTAAAAGTTTTTCCTGGTCACCGGTAATAATGAATGTTCCACAGGGCTCAATTCTCGGCTCATTCTTGTGTCTATCTGTTTAAGAATAACCTATAAGACTAATCCGTTGTTAGCGATAATCATGATATATAGTATTATGTGCTGATGATACTTTTTTATAGAAGAGGGGGCAAATAAGCATGCCGCTCACCTGATGTTAAGTGACTACCGCCGCCCACGATCAACCACAACACCAGGGGAAGTGCAGGTGCGTTACCGGCCTTTTAGAAAGGAGGAAGCTCTTTCCTTGAAGGTCCCCAGGTCTTATTGGTCCGGAAAAATCGCTGGTGGTAAACTATTCAACAGAGAGGTCGTACGCGGAAGAAAACTCCTTGTGAAACGTAAAATGGTGGACCGCCACGCATCCAGATGATGTGGATGGTATCGGGATGCTTGCCGCGTAGTGCGTTCACGAAATTAGGCGGCTGGGATTAATCCGAACAATTCCTCAGGGCACTCCCCATGGTATATGCGAAAGAAAATGCAAAGAGATGCAACATCTCTTCGCAGCGCCAGTGAATCGAGCCTATTGGAAAGCACTCGGTCGTCGACGATTCGAGCTGCTCTGCGCTGGATTTGGTCAAGTGGATGGAGCTGGCACTGGGGAGCCCCAGCCCAGAGATGGGAACAGTATTCCATGTGCGGCCGAACCTGTGCCTTGTAAAGTTGCAGGCGGTGTGCCGGGATGAAATACTGTCCCGCTCTGCCGAACACGCCAAGCTTTTAGAGGCCAGTTTGGCCTTCTCTTCCAAGTGACCACGAAACTGCACGCCACTCGATATTTCGACGCCGAGGATACCGATAGTGGCTGAGCCAACAAGGGGAGTGCCTTGAAACTGGGGAGATACGACAAAGGGATTTCTTTTTAGCGGTTAACACGAAAACTTGTGTCTTCTGAGGGTTAAATTGGACTAGATTTAGTCACCCCCAATCAAGGACTCTATTCTGCAAAGAGTCGACTTCAGACACAAGTTTGTCCCGGTACTCGGAGACGTTTTCCCGAGAAATATTGATACGGCTGGTGTACAGAAATGTAAATATATTTATACTGAAATGTAAATATATCTATGCTGAAATTTTGATTTTTTTTTAAATATTAGTAATCTTATTCATTAACATTACTAATATTCTTTTAACCACTCCTGGTAAGCTTGAAAATGCTTGTGTTAGGAGTGGTTCACGACAGTAGTCAAATGGCGGATTCGAACCCACGACCTTTTAAGTTCACGATCCGAGCCCTGCCATTAGACTACTGTCGCTTCATCCGAGCCCTGCCATTAGGCTACTGTCGCTTCAACACACACGTACAGATACAGATACAGAGCATCACCAGTGCTGTCATCTGCATATCAATGAATGATACGGGTTTGCAACATATCAGAAGAAACAGCGTTGGTAGCACGCACACCGCGGGGATGGTCGGCGGCGTACTCCCCCTGTCATCGAGAGTCGAGTTGAACGCAAAGAAAGAGCCTATCAGATCGGCTTTCTCCTTTGCGGTATGGGCCAGTGAGTCGTCCTCCCTGTGCAGAGATGGAAGAGATGGCTGACAAAAATTCCCCTGAACAGCCTTACATCCCGGGACGTTGATGCGTCAGCCTAGGCTTGGTAGCACTCCTACTTATAGCATAATGTTATTTTACAGGAGCGACTCAACCATAGCTGAGATTTGCCTCCAATGGGCACCATAGAGGAAGGAATAAAAAGTTCCATACCCTGAAACACACCGAAGCCTTAATCACGCTATCAAATTTCCGAATGATAAACAGTATATATAGACATCTCCGAACTATTACACGGAATGTTGGCCGCTCCCCGGGCAGAACACCTTGCCCGGCGGGAGATCTCCCCTTTTCCTCACCATGGCCACACTCTAGATAAATTTCTGACTTGAATTTTATTTTGGAACCAAGAAAATACTAGGATCTGATTCGGTTTGGTATCTATTGCCTCGCTCAAAATTGGGATTGCTGTTGACTCAGCTTCAATATTTGAGTGTATCGTGTCTGTTCTAATACTGTTAGTTACACATGGTACAGGGTAATTTTCTTCGAACAATTCTACATGTTCTGTCATACTCGAGTCTGAGTGTGAAATTATCGCTGTCTCTGATTGAGGCTCAGGTCTGTATTTTTCAAGTTCTTTCAGTTGGCGTATTCCTTTTTGTATGTCATCGTCATATACATTAACATCCATTGATGCGCCGTCTAAAGCATTAAGTTTTATGCGAGACAAGGCATCAGCATAGGTATTTTGTTTGCTGTTTTTATAGACAATTGAAAAATCGTATTCTTGAAGACGCAAACGCCAGCATGTTAGTTTGCTGTTAGGCTTTTAAAGGAATAGAGCCAAGCAAGGAGTCTATGGTCTGTACAAATTTGAAATTTCTGTCCATACAAGTAGGGCCTAAAATGCTTTAGAGCCCAAAGGATGGCTTAAAGTTCCCGCTCTATTGTGCTGTATCGCGATTCGGTGTCACTAAGTGTGCGGCTGGCATATGCAATAGGCTTATCTGACCCTATTGGTCCTTGTAACAGTACGGCACTAAGAGCTACATTCGAAGCGTCGGTAGTTAATATGTATGGTTTAGTCGAATCCGGGTATTGTAGTAGTAGAACACTGGTCAATATTTCTTTACATTTATGAAAAGCGTCTATATAATTTTGGTCTATAATTATCTTATTCCTTTTCTTTAAACACGCCGTTAAGGGCTGCGTGATTTTCGCAAAGTCCTTTATAAATTTTCTATAGTATCCAACCAGCCCAAGGAAACTTTCGATTTCGGTGGTTGTCTTAGGAAGAGGATAATTCTGTATTACTTTAATTTAGTCATCGTTTGGTCGCAGTCCCTTTTTAGTAATGATGTGTCCAAGATATAAAACTTCTTTTCGGAAAAATTCTGATTTGTCTAATTGTATTTTCATGTTAGTCTTTCTAAAGCCAAAAACTGTACAGAGTTTCTCCACGTGTTCTTGTAGACTAGCAGAAAAGATAAATAACGTCGTCAAGGTACACAAGGCAATGGATTCCTTGCAAACCTCTTAAGACGTTATTCATAGCTCTTTGAAAGATGGCGGGAGCTGTCTTTAACTCAAATGGCTTCCTCAGGAACTCATAGTGTCCATTTTGGGTATACTTACTAAGTTCAATTTGGTGATATCCGCTGGCCAGATCGAGTGACGAAAAGTATGTGCTCTTACCTAGCTTATTTAAAAGGTCTGAAATATTTGGAAGGAGGTACTTATCATCAACTGTAATTTCATTTAGCCTTCTGTAATCTATGACCATTTTGTATTTAACTTCGCCCGAAGCATCAGCCTTTTTCGGAACAAGATGTACGGGAGAATTTCATGGGGAGAAAGATTCCTGAATTACATCATCTAATAGAAGTTTATCGACCTGCTTGTCTATCTCTATTACTAGTCCGGGGGCCTGTCTGTAAGGTTTTGTGAATATAGGGTCCTCGTTTTTAGTCCGAATGAAATGTTTAACCTAATTACTAAAACTCAAGGGTATCTGTTCACAATAAAATATATCCTTATATTTCTCACATAGTTTACTCATGCTCTGTCTTTCCTCTTCATTCATATGGTTTAGTCGTAACTTGTTTAAATTTTCAAGCAGTAACTGGTCTGTTTCTAGATCAGAATGATCTATAGAATTTACATATGATTTATCATCCACAAATTCACAAATTTCAAAAGGTTTCTTAATAGATAGTTCCATTTATTGATCCAACGTATTTTGTATAATTGTAGTGGCATAGCCATTTTCACATTTCACCAATGCAGAAGGCATGCACACTCCATCACAGAATCGGGTATAATTTAATATTACTTCGCCATAAAACATTTTAGCAGGTAATTTTGCTCTAACTTCAGAACGAGGTTGAAGTATTACAACATATTCTAAGCTTTTGTGTATTATAGGTATTCTAAAAGAATTTGTGGTAAGTACTTGTTTCTTTAAATCTATTACAGCTTCCAACTCCTTTAATAAATCATTCCCAATTAACCCATCATAACGTGAATCGACATTATAAAGATAAAATTTATGTTCGTCATTACAATAGAAAATAGTATTTTGATTGTGTTTGCTAGATGCATGAGTGCATTATAACTTCAAAGGTTCAATTGTAATATAATTACGGTAGTATTGATATGCTTTATCGGGGTTTATAAAAGAACGGGTGCTTCTTGTGTCTATCATAAAATTAGCATTTATTTCCGGTATATAAATAAATGTATGGTAGTTTTAGATTAATATCGCAATTCAACGTTATTATTTCAGGAGGTTTTCGAAGGCTTTTACTTGAAAATTTTCGGTCTGTGCAGACATGTCATTATCTTCTATTATAGACATGTTTTCGTATCTTCTATTATAGAATTTTCTTGTATAGATTCATCTTCATAATAATTGTCGTATGTTTCTTCATTCATATAATTTTGAGGAAATTCGTAGGGATAGCGTGATGGATAAATTTCTAATTCGTTTAGGCGGAAACCTGGCTTTGGAGGGGCAGTTCTCATAGAAACATCAGTATCATTAGAAACCGGCTTATTATGCACATTATTATTCTAGGATAATTAAAACGCTGACAATTATCAAACTGTTGTGGTAACATTGGTTGCATGGGGCTATAGCCCTGAGGTCTAAATCGAAAGTTTGGTCGGTATCCAAAATTAGGTCGGTATCCAAACTGAGGTGGGCGATATTGCTTTGCTATCATTTACTGTTGAGGCTTATTTTGTGGTAACGGAATCCTCATTTGTCCACTATACGGAATGCCAAACTTAAATTGAGGTGGTGTTCCGAAATTCTGCCTAGGGGGTTGGTTTCGTGCTAACATTGGTCTAAAACCTGTAGGCTGTGTTGGCATTGCGAACTTAAACGATGGTTATTGCACTGGTATACTACTAGACTGTGGCTTAGACATATAGCTAGACTGTAACATTTATTACGCATCTGATATTGGTCATAGAAGTTTACTTCTTCTAGAACTATACTTAGTGCTTCTTCTAGTGTACTGGGTGTTTTCAACCTAACAATGCGCGCCATATTTTCAGGTAAATTATATAAGAAAACCTGCAGAGCGATGTTATTATAAATAATAGTTTTACTTATTATTAAGTTTTTATCACCAATTTGATTAACCTTCGATAATAGCACTGATTTAACGGATTATATACGACCATAAAAAGCTATATAATTTTCATTTTGGTGTTTCTTTAAAGTTTCTAACTCAATGGCTAAACATTCTTCGCTAAGTGGGTCGCCGAAGTGAGTTAAAAACAATTGCTTGAGTTCGGCCCACGTCTCTATATCTTCCCGTTCACTGATAAGCGACGCAGCCTCGCCCGTAAGACGACTGGTAATGATTTGCATTATATATTAATTTTGCACATCGGATGATTTAAAGTTACTTATTATATATTCACATTTACGCAAAAATAAATATAAATGGCGTTTATCGCCGCTAAATATTGGTATTATTTTAGTTAATTCATTAGGGATAAGTTTAATTTCCGACATTTTTAATAATTTATTCACTGGTTCTACACAAAAAATAAGAAATAAAATAAAATATTTCTTATAACTCTACTAGTTCCACAAATGTTGTAAGGAAAATTCGAATATAAGTACTAATCTAAAAGTATTAACGTGTCGAGTGATCTTTAAATTAACAAACACACACAATAAGAACTTAATATAATGTATAATACTTAATATAATATACTCTATAACTTTATTATTGAGTAATATGGGACTTAATATCATGTACGTTTTTCAATTAAACTAATATTATTTTATTTTTATTTAAGTTATAGTTATTTATTGCATTTAATACTTTATAAAATTTACGTAATATTAGTATTTGAAATTCAAATTACAGTTAAAATGGAAAAAGTCTAATTCCAAGTTTTCTAAGGGATATGAAGGAGGTGAAAAGTCGTACTCACCAGCCCTCAGTGCCCATCATCAGCATCACGGCTCCTTATTCACGACGAATTTGGTTTGGTTCGCTGGATCACCCGCCGATGCGCGAAAATGGGTAAAATTGTATACGCGATATTCACGAACGGTGGCACAGCTTTTCCGGTGATCCTACCAGCTGCGCCAGTCAAGTTGCGGGAGCTGCCGAGAGCTTTTTAAAAACTAATTAAAACTACGTGTTCACAGAGTGAGATGTGAATTTATTCTGACCATTGTCTTTTAAAATTCTTGATCCTATGCTTACAGTCTACTTAAATTACTACATACTCAGCGTTTATGTATTTATGCTGATGGACGCTTTATACGTATTATGGGTAGTGCTGGTGCAACCATTACTAGATTGAGCCCCGCACGATTGACTTTGATGCGCTTTGGGCAAGAAAAAAATTGAAAGGAAGATGATGGGCTTATTTCTTTTTTGGGCAGTAACGGTTTTTGATTACATGATACCACGCTCAATCGAAATCTCGGTTTACATAACATCTTTGTAAATTGTAAAGATTACGTAGTATTTGACCGAGAAAAACATGAAAAGGGTTAGCTAAAAATATATTTCTATTGTACTTTGTTTGTGTAATACGTTGTACTTCATCTACATAAAATGAAATAGAATCTGAATGTTTCAAGGTATTTTATGCGAAACAAGCAAAAAATATATAATATATTATTATTCTATACTAATATGTGTTATTCATTTGTTCGGTGTAGTGTAGTGTATTGTAGTGTAGTGGCGGCATAAATGACTCTATCAACCCGTTACGTCCCGGGGATGTTGTAAGAGGTGACAATGGAAAAGCAAAGTAAAATTTAATAGCTTTCGATATACGGCAGTATGTTTAAGTCAGAGCTAGCCGTAAAATATACAGACCGGCTTTAAGCAGCAACTTCGGAGGTGTACACGTCTTTATCTCGATTGTCAATCTGCCTGCCATCCAAGACAGTTATGGGAAATCACCCCTACAGGAGAAGACACCCATGGCACATGGCTTGCAGGATACATTTAGGGGCTGATGATGAAGAAGTAGAAGAATACATAATTCTTTTGAGAGTTTCGAATCATAAATGAATGCACAAAGTCTTCAGTATGTTCATATAAGCAGCATTGTTAATTTTTTTATTATTATAGGCTAGTATTTGACTCCTATCCTATCTGATGGTAAGTGCTGATGCAGTCGAAGAAAGTAAAGTGCTCTGATTTAATAAAAGCTTATTCACTCTTGCCTTGAAAACACCTACTTTTAAATTGGTTGGAAAGACAGATGCTGGTAACTGATTCCTAGCCTATGCTATAAGCATGAAAAACGATAAAGAAAAATGTTTGGTTCAAATACATCGAAATTTTTCCTGTAGAAAACCACAAGTCTGGCTCATTAACTCTTATATTCGTGTCTGGTGAGATTGGTTTTAACTAGATTTGTTTCATCCATAAGCCTTCTCGCACGCCTTTGCAAAGCTGCTTTGTGATATTTTGCATAACCAGCCTATATATTGCATCAATACTTCATGCGTCACATGCATAATATGTTAATTGTCATTGCAGAGTTGTAGATGTCTCGTTTTAAGCAAATTCTCTTAACAACATGAGCCATCGTAACTCAGGGATTTCACAGTACTTGAACAAATCGGTTACGATCCCCGTTGGCATCTATGAAATTGTTTACTAAATTTTTGAAGAGCTGGTTTACCAGGTGCTCAGCGGTGAAGAAAAACATAGTGAGGAAACCAGCGTGTCTGAGATATGTGATATCTGCCAACACGCATTGGTGCAGCGCAGAGGAAATTTTCTTGTCCTGAAAATCTCTCAAAAATACCAGGATACCTGTGTCCAGCAGTGGGGTAAACATCACAACCGCTGGAAATATTTGTTTTCTACCGCTTGATAATGAGTACTGACGTTTCGTGTATTTCACAGCGGGTGTTGTTACGGGGTGCTGAGGTGTTTGATGTCCGGCGATATAATTAGCCCAGGCTATCTTCAGCTTTTGAATATTCATTTTTGGTCCAATCTACAAAGAACGAGCTCACAGTATCTTGAAGTCTTCTAGTGGTATTCTTGGGTTTATATTAAAATTTATTATTTATAGGATCCTGACCATCTAAGCATCCAGCAATCTCCCCTATTAATATTTGGATGTTTTTTAATTTCCATCATATTAAATCTTTTGAGATAATATAAATTATATTTATATAATACATAAAGCACATTTTTTAAATATGTACACGCTTAGAGGAAATATCTCCCTCCATGTTTATACTTATTTTAAATATCCTTTATAATGCCTGATTTCGACGCAATATCTTATCGATTGAATAATTATTAAAATAAAATAACACACACACACACACACACACCCACACATACACACACACACACACACATAGAGAGAGAGAGAGAGACCGCAGCGCTCGTCGATGTAAGAATAGTCGACAAAAAATATTCTTGAAATCTTTTTACATTTGCAACACAGTTAAATGATTTTATTTTTAGAACTATTCAATTTGTCATATTATAAATAATTATGTTTTATGAAATCGTGACGTATATTCTAAACCTCGTATGAAAAATTTAATAATGGAGGAACAACTTCGTCAATAGTGTAAGCTTTATGACTTGCAACTCCACAAAAGAAGCAATCTTAGTGTTGTGTTTTAGATGAGTTGGTAAACATCTTTTCCTTGACGTCAAATCATAATATTTTCATTATAAACCCTGATGGCAAAGTTGTCACAAATTAAGGTTAACTTTGGCATTTTCTTTCTAGAATACTTTCCCTTTTTAATGTGGGTAATTATTAAAATCTCTGTAAATAACTAATCTATGAAGAATTATAATGTCAAATTTACAATAAAGGCCAACCTGGGTGTATTCGAATCTCTTTGTAGCCAGTTTTTTGTATAAATAACTGAATTAAATAATACACGCTTAGATTTTATAAATTTCTGATTCGTTTTTATTAAACCTATTAAGAAAAACAGTTCTCACAAAGGTTTAGAAGTATTGATAATATCATTATATTTCTTTATGGCGTAACTTCAAAAACTCATAATAACTCATATTAAGTAAATGATAGCGCGTGAATGGCGGTGATGGTTCATAAAACTTATTCAAATTCTAGAAAATTTCGTACTTCCGTTACGTCATTTGCGTGATTAATCAAGTTTTTGACACGGAAGTGAAACACCAATTTATCATCTGTTTGAGTGTCAGGGACTAGGATTTCATAAGAATATAAAAGATACCACAGTTAACATGGAGTAAGTGATTATAAGCGACAATCACGTAATGATTGACGGTTCGGAATGTGTTAATAATACTTCCATTACGAACAATTCGACATTCGATCTTTATTGTAAACTAATGGTGTAGATTTCTGTATATACCTGGGGAGATCTTTATTGAAAAACCTCCATCGCAAAGTTTAAGAAACCTATGCCTATCCTAGCCTTAAAAGCCTCATGATTTTTATGATCGTGATAACGGGTAGTCATAACTTTAGCATTTTGATATTGTTAATTTAATACGTTTTTATATTAATAGTTATCTATTTAGGATGAAATATATAGTCGAGCTCGAGAATCAAAACTGTAAAGGGTTTATTGAGGTTTTCACTAACACGATGAAATTTTCCCCATTACTTCATTGCTTTGCACTTCACTTCACGCTTTTGCATGCTTGGCGAACAGATAGGCAACAAAAGTTTCTTAAATTTTTATTCGTTATTAGGAAGATGAGTGCCATGTGCCGTGTAGTGGTGGTTGGGAAATTCAACTACACCATATCTTCCCGTGGCCGTTCGTAAGAGGCGACAGAGGGAAACAGGCAAGAGTTGGGCAGCAGTATCTTCCTGATAACAGCAATTATACAATAAAAATGCCATAGTTGCCAACCCGCTAGCCAAGCGTGGCAACTATGCCAAACATTCCATGCCTTGAGCAACGATACAAACAAACGGCCCCAGTCCCCGGCGGCCCCGCTATTCCTGGCTACGGTGGCGGAAAAGATCCTGGAGCTGGATGAAGAGGGAAACAAGTTGCGCTGGCATATTATAGAATTATTTGAGGTCTGAAGATGGACACAAGAGTGACACGGTAATCCTCAAATCCAGCAACTAATTCTATCACTGGGAGGGCGAGCATCTGTCCCAAGGAGGTGTCGGATTTATCGTCCACAAGCCTCTCGTCGACAACGTTGTAAATATTGGGAGTGTGTCTACGAGGGTTGCGTACCTGATACTCAGAACCACAAAATGGTATTCGCTGAAGGTCATACAGGTTTAATTACCAACCACGGCATATCACGATGAGGAGGTGGAGGAAATATATGAGGATATCTCTAGCGCCATGCAATCCTCCAAAACCCACTATACGGTGTTAATGGCATACTTCAACGCAAAACTAGGCACAAGAGAAAGCGGTGAGCAACGGAACGCAAGGGGCCAGCAGCTGGCCGAATTCATGGAGAAAGAGGGACTCATTATGATGACCACTTTCTCCCGGAAGCGGCCTCACAGGAAACAGATCCCCGTCGAGCCCCGACTGTTCGTCAAAAAGGAGATTGACTTCATTAGGACGACCAGACGCCAACTGTTCAGTGATGTCTCAGTGCTCGCGAGGGTGAAAACTGGCACCGAATGGTTAGAGGCACACTGAACCTAAATGTTAAGTTGGAGAGGTCTCGTCTAATAAGTCAACGCTCCGTCCTCCTCGTGCACTGATCTAGGGTCCCGAAAACATTCAGCTCGAATTATAAAACCGTTTTCAGTGCCTAGGAGACTGCAACACATTGGCCGATATAAATGATAAATGAAAAAAGTGACTTTCAATAAGTATTGTTTATAATCTACATTGAATAAAAAAGTTTCTGTTTCTACTTTAACGAATGTTTGGTGATTTAACAGAATATACGGCCGAATACGAATACTCGGCAAAGCTGCCGAATATGCCGAATACCGAATATGAAAGGAATATTCGGCCCATCTTTACTATTTATTTTGTTTGAAAGATGCATATTTTTTGTTTAATGGTTTATTTTATTATTTTGACAGGTATATATCAAAATTTATTTATCATTGTGTTTTTTAATGTGATAACCTTATTATAAATTTATCAATCATATTACATTTTTACAATCGAACTGACTCTTCGGGATTCTCGTAAACAATTTAAAGAGAGGTATCACGATTTTTTTCTCTTTTCTAATGCCATAATTCACAGAAAACAATTATATTTATTCTGATTAATCTTCGATAATTATTTTTTAAATACGATTACTAATATTTGTAACAATATTTCAATGTTTAGTTATAATAAGTTACAAGATATTTGTAGCTTTTTAGGAGTGTCTTATTTAATTTCATTCAATAATAATCATTTAGAATATAGAAAATATTATTCTCGGTAGTAGAGCGGTGTAATTATTGATTTTTCATTAATACCTCAATATCTAAAAATACCTTCTATATATAAGCCTTTTGACCTATTTACCTTTTTACATACCCTGTTCGTTCAATTACATATATTTTGAGACGATCATGTGTTAAAAATATTATTTAAACAATATAATTTTTGTGGTCTAATTTTATCCATAAAAATGCAACGCATTGTAATATTTTTTTATTTTAGAATATTGAAGTGTAAGATGTGAAATATTGAGGAATTAAGTACTGAGTTAAAATACCCCATACTTGTAATTATACTGACTTTCTTGCCCTTCAAAGGCGGCAGATATAAGTAAGAGGTTAATACCTACCCAGATGACCACCATGTCCAATAAAATGCTAACTGGCTTTCTATTAATTTAGCCATCCATTTATATATATTTTTCAAACTTTTTGGTGTTGTTCACTAAAATTTTCTCTTATAATTAGCGTTGTAATAATAGCCTATAAATTTTCAGAAACAGAAACAGAAACAAAAATGTTTTTATATAAAAAATTCAACATAGAAAATAAATGATTCTTATTGAAAGTCATGCTTTTGTTTAATTACCACTGGTTCGGAAAAAAACTCTCTGTCCTGGGAAGAACCAGCAACAACAATCAGGAAGAACACCATTAGGCTTCCTTCTGTTGCGACCAGAGTTTTTATTTTTTATTTTGAGCTAATTAAGTTAATTGAAGATATGAAACATTTAAAAAATTTTAAAGTGCTCGTGAATTACGTATTAAATGATTACTTTAAGTACCTTCGAAAATGAGGAGGTAATCAATTCAACCATATTTTTTTACGTGTTACTTCAGAACTTTTTGCTAGGTTCGATTTTGATGATTCTTCTTTTATTTGAAAGCTAGTGATTCTCATGTAGTCTCTTGTAAATTTAATCTAGATCTGACCAGTAGTAAAATAAGTAAAAAAAAGTAATGTAAATTAAAAGATTTTGACAATGAATAAATAAGTCCCAAATGATTTATGTAGAGGCTAATAGCAAAAAGACAGACAACGAGTACCTATCAATTTGGAGAAACCTATGTCGCGTAAGAGGTGACCATAAAGAATGCCAGAATGATATCTTGTCTTAAGATAAATAGCGGTATAACCATCTCGTTGACGCTAGTGTGGTGACAGACCCGTGAGAAATACCGATATATTTATTCACCGATAGTTTTACTTTTTTATATGAAAGGCGGCAAACGAGCATGAGGTTCACCTAATGGTAAGTAACTACCATCGCCCAACGTCTTTAAGTCGTGTGAGTCTGGAAAAGTTCTTGTAAATCGCACGGTAGAGCACCAATTATCCAGATGGTATGGATGGTATTTCGAGTTTTGTCGCGATGTGCGATTGTGTAATTGAGCGACTGAAATAAGTCCAAACAATTCCTCTTAAATTTTTTTTAAAAAGCACGCCCCATGATCTACCACAGTAGACTACGCAAAGAAATGCAACATCTCTGCGCAGTGCCAGTGAGTAAAGCTGATCAGAAAGAGCTCTGTCACCGACGATCCGGTCAGGGGGGATGGGGCCCCCAACTGGGAACAGACAGGAATTATGTAATGTAAGAAGTGATGGATTTACTTGGGATTATATGAGCGATGGGAATAAGGGGCTTATATTTCATTTGCAGTTATATATATATATATATATATATATATATATATATATATATATATATATATATATATATATATATATATATATAATATGTCAATGTAACGCTGCTGGACTGGACTTTTTGATTGATTCTGAAAAGATTTGAAATTTCGGAAAAAAAATAAGCTAACACCATAAACTTTTCACATTCATTCAAGCTAGTGCGTGTCAGTCCATACGTTCCCTTTTCAGTTGATGGCAGTAAAATTAATTTGGATCACCACGCCACCATAAACAGGTTACAAAGACAATATAATAAGCTCAGCAAGGCAAGTGACGTCGCTTTGCTGATAGGCCCCAAAAATTCATGCGAAAAATTTTGCAGTCCTTTGCAACAACAACAGTTAGCTAACATTTGGGTCTAGTTTAAAAATATATATATTAATAACTGAAATTGATAGAATAATTTTATGTAACATATTTGTTTTAGAAACACATTGAATGCCGTGGCGGCCTTTATGGCGCTACTCCTATCGAACGACCTTGAGCGTTCGGCGCGCTCTTGCTACAATATATCGCGTAAGACATACGTACAAATTTTAAAATATTTTCTTTATTAAATCGAATTTTAGTGCTTCGAAAAAATTAAATAGATCAAAATGTTCATTAATAAATTGCCTAAAAAATGCTTACTTTATGAGGGGATGCATGTTATTAATAATTACTTCGCATTTCTGTGGTTTAGTTGTAGGAAGATTTATCAAGTATTTAGTTCCTTAAAAAAATAAAATTGGCTAGTATGGGATCAAAATTATGTAGAAATTTAACAGATTTTTATTAGTTGATACATTATATTTTAATAACAAGTAGACAGCTCCTAAAAACTTCACAAATAACAAATAACGACTAGCGCGGCATTTTGCTCAAACACGCACCTTAATAATTATTAATTAAGACGGCACTTTAGAGATAAACGTTTTTGTTATTTCTAGTATAGGAATCGATGTTCTTTCGCGAGGATTTGTGGTCTATCAAATCTAATGTAATGGTTGGGGCCATCTAGAATATGATCGCAAACTGCAGACTTCCCTCATATTCTAGATGGCCCCAACCATTACATTAGATTTGATAGACCACAAATCCTCGCGAAAGAACATCGATTCCTACCAAGGATGATACGTGAGGCTATTGAAATTAAAAAACATCCTAATTTCAATAGAGAATGAGGCTGGGTACTACCACCTGCTTGGGATCCTATAATTAATAAAATTAAAACTAAACCCAAGCGTACCACTGCAAGACTTCAAAATACAGTTAGTTCATTCTGCGTAGATCGGACCAAAGACAATAATTAAAAAGCTGAAGGTACTCCGGGTTAACTTTGACATCGGGACGTTAGTCACCAAGGTCCCTCGTGACCATGGATGCTGGAAAGCACCCGAAACGTCGGGTATTAAAATTAATATAAATAAAACGCGATAAAATCCGTAAAAGTAGTTTTAATCAATGTATAGTGTTCGCATAAATATAAGAAACCTATATTTTAGTAATAAAATATTTATTATATTATATATGTAACATTTGTTTATAGGATAAGGGTGACAATCGAGCACATAGTCCACCTGATGGTAAATGGATGCTCTGGCCCATAGACATCTACAATTAACCACGATTAGGTATCAAAATGCAGATGCGTTGTCACCCTTGAGGACCAAGATGGAATGCCTCGATTCCAGTAAAACGGGTCTCGGGTTCTCTACACTCACCATACAAAACACAGTTGCATTATGCTAGTATTCTGTGAACGCGTGGTCTTTTCCCGGTCAAGCCGACCTATTCATGCTAGAAACATAATATAGCTGCAGCGTGGCTCTACCACGTAAAAAACGTGTGTGCTATTCTTATTATTTTATTATTAAAAACTCCTGATATATAAAAAGGAAGGCTATAAAGTGATTGTTTTGAAATAAAATAATAAGAAATTAGTAAAAAAGAAACATCTAGTCCAAATGATGAAGTTGACACTCTGAGTCCTCTGGCCCATAGGCAGTACATCCATCCTTCATTAACCAAAATGCAGATGACCAGTAAAAATGTGTATAATTCTAATCACCGTTACGAAACAAAGCGACATTACGATCCTATTTTATGTTAAACAGTGAAAATTGCGTGAAATAATAACAATTATTGTTATATCATTCTATGCACCACTCCATTGTTTTTATTTGAAACTGGTTTTAATCAAAACTCTTCGTATTGATTGATTACATATCTATCCCATATAATTCCGTGGAGATTAAGTTGAAAATAATAAATCTGGAGATAGGCAGCATTCCACAAGACATAAAAACCGCGGTTGCCAACGTATCTGCCAACAGTGGAGATTTATGGCAACTGACACACCTATGAGGTCATTCTGTGAAAAGTTTACATTTGATAGGCTGTAACGATGGCTATAGTGATGATGATTGTAGCAGAAAATTTTAATTTATAACTTATTTTGAAATGTCGGTTATTGCGATCACAACTCTGTCTGCGAAGCGCGGCGTCTTTGGAACAAATCGTTCTATGGAAGTGCCCTACATCAAGATGTGGACTGGGAATGGACTAATGAGGAACAGGAAGGATAAAATATGATTGAATTATATCAAAATTAAAATTATTATCACTACGTAACTTGCAAGAGGTAAGACTTTCTTCCTATTAGCATGCAGAGATACGCGGATTTGATCGTAAGGTTCCATATTATGTTTCGTGCTGCTATTAGTACCCGTCAATAATTTTTGAATTACTAAATTTTCAGTAAAAGGTAATGAATATATTTTCCAGTGGCCACGAAAGGACTTTCACATATTTTTTAAATAAATTATATGGGATGACATAGTAATAAAAATAGTTATTCAAATAAACGCGTTGCCTTTAGAATTTCATTTGCATTGCAAGCGCTTAATATAATTTGGGCCCCATAACTAACAAATAAAAAAGTTCGCCGTGCATACCGAACAATATTTTAGAGTCCCTCTTGCATCAGACAACTAAGTGCTCTTGCAATTTGAAACATGGAACTCGCTGACGAAGCTTTGTGTAAAATTTGAAATACGAGTGTGTTGGCTCGTACCGCTACACTTGAATTTAATATGTGAGCTGTAAAATTTTATTTTATTATGATGAAAATTTAACCAAAAAAGTTACTGGAATGTTCAAAAGAGGGCGAATAATATAAAAACGCGTGCAATGTTCACGTCATTAAATAAAATTAGTTACAAAGATAATTTATATTTAATCTCTATTATCTTAAATAATTTTTTTCAGGCGCACCTCAAAACTTCCTTAAAAGTAACGTTCATTCATTTAGGTAGTTTTCGCATTTATGAAGGCAGTGAATTACTTTAATAATTTCGTGATACAATTTTCAGACGTTTATATTTTGTTAGAAATTACTCTTAAAATTATTTAAATCAAAGAATATTACTCGTATTAGGAAAAATTCTGAAGGATAATAGTTAAAAATAACATAAGTGTAAGAGCGAATGTTCAACTTGCTCTCTTGCTTACGCAATCAATCATTATAAGCAACACAACAGCGCACTGCATCATACATTCAGTATCATAGACTTTGAATATACTGGCGTATTCAGTATAGAGCAATACAGTTTACCAACCATAACATGTTACCGTAACAATCACACACAAGTGTAACGTGAAAGATCCAATTAATTGATAAAACCAATGTATGCTAACCAACAGCAATACATCTTAATGCAACACAGGGTAGCCTCTCAGCAACACGATCTTCCTTTCCTACTAGTAGAATACCCCAACGGGCATAGTAGCGACAGTGAGACACGTAGAATTATCGACCAATCCCTCATAGATTTTTTTGCGCTCAGAAGCAAAGTAAAGTGCTACCGTCCGGGAAGTGGGGGAGGGAGGTGGTGAATATTCTAAGCATACCACGCAGCCGGCCGCGTGGTTATGTGGGACTTACTGAGAAACCTCAGTGCCTACCCGAAACGATAATTAAGCGATACTTAAGCGTCACCCTTGAGACGAGGCTCGAAAATGAGCCTCGTGTCAAGGGTGACGCTTAAGCATTTGACGGTTTTTTGCCAAGGGACAGGGGTTCCTAACATCCGTATTGGCGGAATAGCAGTAGGAAGACGTTATTTATGTTCAAAGTAAACGACGGAGCTCTTTTCTGACTTAACATCAATACACTATTTTCGGAACCAAGCGCCTAGGCCACTAATTGACCTTTGGATCTCGTTACGGATCTGTAGAAATGAATTGACCTTTATAGTAAAGGGCTGTGTTATCTGCAAAGAGGGAGATTTTAACACAATTCGACGGGATGGGAATGTCGTTGGTGAATAGTATGTATTAGAAGGGGCAAGCACGGAGCTTTGAGGGACACTGGCTTCATGCCAGACTCCATCAAACGCTTTAGCTATATCGAAAATGACCGCGATGGTATTATAACGACGAGGATAAAACCGCTGAGGATGTATTTCACTATACGGTGAACTTGTTGCAGGCATCAGTGTTTGGCTCGGAAACAAAATTGTGGGGGATAACACGAGGGTTGCCGTCTGTGGGAAACAGATGGCACCTCATGCGAGTGAGGATGATGCACTCGAAAAGTTTGCCCATGGACTTGAGGAGGCTGATGGGACGGTGATTCGAGGGGAGGTGTTGAGGCTTGCCTGATTTGGGAATGCTAATGACAGTTGCCTCTTTCCAAGAGGAAGGAAATTAGCTGAAGTCGAAGCAGGTGTTAAGAATTATGGCCAGTAAAGTCAAGATCACCTGCTCAGAAAATTGTTTGAGGGCTTGGTTGGAGATGCCATACGCGCCCGGTGCTTTTTTGGACTTCAATCCTTTGATGATAGTTGAAATCTCATCTTTAGACACAGTGATGGGGTCAGAGGCTGTGGGGGGGGGGGGGTTATTTCAGCGGCGTACCTTTTCCTCCACTGCCTGGATGTGGGAGGAGTTGGTGGACTGTAAGCTGGGAGAGCATTGCGCGGCGACGCTGTCTGCAAAGCATTCAGCCTTGTCATCGTCCTCAAAGGCAGTAGAGCCGTCGGGACGGGATAGAGAGGGAGTATGAGTGACAGCGTCAATACGAAGGGCTCTCGCTATCTGGTAGTACGCTGTATGAGAGAGGGAGATATTCTCCATGAGATTGCTCTTTTCGAGATCTCTTATTTCGGAAAGGTCTGCATGGACTTTTCGTTGAAGATGATTGGCCGTTCGCCTACATTAAGGAGTAAGATAAAGTGTCGGTCTACGGAGATCAGCTCTCTTGGCTTTAATAAGGGCGGGACAACACTTACACTCTTCTTAAGGGAAGATTTTATTAGGATGGAGAGAATGTCGATCGCGGTGTCGATTTTATATGTGCTGTCGAGGAAGTCAGAAGGCACCCTCCCTTCTGACTTCCTCCTGAGATCGGTAAATCCCAAGAAGTGTAAGTGTATTTTCTATTATCATTTTCAGACAATTTGCGTCATCTAATGTAGGTTCCGATACAGATACATTCCATGCATTTTTATGTACGTAACGACAATACCATTTTCATTTATAAATTTATTAGTTCGAAACGATTTGTAGCATGGAATTAGTTACATGACTGCTCCTTCATCCAAAAAACACTCAGATAGAATAATAGCGCCATATTCTACATCAAGTCTCGAGAGAACCACTAAGAAGTATTAAAAATTATGATGTATACTTCTTATGTAACAGCCTAGTAATGTGAAGTTAGAATAAGACTGTAATGTGTTTGCACAGAGTTCCAGATCAGGAATTGAGTGACATGTTATAGTGAATGTTTTGCTAATACCCTCTTCTACGTCTATGGTGGCCGCTTGGGTCGTACATTGTAAAAAGGGGATATATAAATATTATTACTTCCATGTATGAAGTCACTCGTGATAAGAGATGTGAATAAATAGTAGTATCTGTTAATAGTAAGGTTAACTCGGGAAGAAAGAACTTGTTTATATTGTAACAATTTTGTATTTGTTTGTTCTGTTCAGTTTATTTGTAACAAAGTACTAGAAGTGTAATATTGAAGACAGTTGGATGTTTAAATTGACGCAGTAGTTTATGAATGTTATAGTATATGAGTGTATGTGTTGTATTTTTGTATTTATGTATGGTAAAGGGTACGCTAATTAATCAACAAATGCATGATAAATGCCACACAAAGTAAATTTTATAACATTTATAAGATTGAAATATATACATTATTTTAAGTAAGCTATTATTGTGAGTTAAAAACATACAGTAAAAATAAAGAAGCAAGAAACAAAAAATAACAAAAAAAAAGTTAATGCATCATTTGTTAATTACTGCTAACTACTGGAGCTGTGGTAGTCAATTCCTCAGGACCGAGATGACGCTCCAGATCAGAGGCGTTCCGTATCGTGATAACAGGACTTCCTTCCCGCCTACGAATGTAACCGACCGCTTTAGCTCGTATTCTTGTCTCTAGAAATAACCACCGGTTATGTTTCATTAGATGTTCGTTGAAATATAGCTTCCTGGTGGACATCCCCTGTACTTCGATGTCAGTAGCGGTGAGATCACGCCTGGTCCTAGAGGCTTTAAGGAATTCTCCTCGTTTATTTTTAGCCCAATTTACCCCAATTTAGCAGGCGGTAACAGGTATTACGTGCTCAAGACTTTTATTTGGATTTTCGTTGAGCGATTGAGATTTCGAATGGCGGATTGAGCCTGGGTGTTAATCTGTTCCTGAAGAGAGGATATAGTAGCAGTGAGCTCGGCCACTTCTGTATATGTTTTAGCCTCTTAAATTGTTTTTTCAGCATTTACCATGCGAGTATCAAGTGATTCCAGTTTTTTAGTAAATTTGAGAACGCAAGCCGATAGATTTTCCATAATTCACTTAATGCTGTTAGATTCCTCTAGCAATAATCTTATTTCCGAGGTAAGCGAAGCAAGGTTGTCATTTATAGAAGTTACTGAGGGAGCCTGGTTAACCTCAACGTTAAGTGATAAGGTTGCCTTCTACTTTGTAAGGCGAGCTGTGACGTTATTATAAAAATCTGTTGGAGATGCACAAATTGGGTTGTTTGAATTATCTACTTTCGGCTTTTTACATTGATAGCTTGGACAAAGCCAGTTTGCTAAATATTCGTCAGAATAGGAGTTGTACTCCTGTGCCGATACATTAACACACAATAGTGCATTGGGGTAAGATCAGTGATGGGGTAAGACCGTAAAATTAAAATTTCCAGTGAATTATGCTATATTTTTGAAAGCTAGCAATATGGTACAAGACTCCATTTTATTCTGCCCCGACCCCAAGTTCCACCCAGTCAGTCGCTCCGAGAAGTAGGGCGTGTGCTGCGCAGAATTTTATAAAACAAAGTAATTTTCCGGTCTTCTGGTAACTGAGTAAGGGCAAGTGTGGCTTTCATTGTTTGAAGCTGGTTGCAGATGTTCACTGGCAGCAGTAACCACTCATAATCATGTGGCCGGTAAGTTTGATAACCACTTCAATTTGGAAACTGTTACGTTGTAAGCGCGGTTGCTAATCATGAGGTCCCGGGATCAAATCGCGGGTGGGGCCAAAATCAGTCATTGAGTTTTTCTGTCAAGAAATTCTCAGTAGCAGCTCGGAGCCAGGAAGTTGGCAGTGTTTCACTGACGTGCTTCGGAAAGCAGGTAAAGCCGTAGGTCCTGCGCCTGATCTCTCTCCAGTCTTATGTTACCGAGTATTTTACCGTCTCATCGGACTATGAGTGTGAGGGAATAGAGAGTGCACCTGTGCTTGCGCATGCACTGGTGTACTACAATCCTCTCCTGTGCAGATAGCTAGTCTCCATTGAGACTCCGTTGAGTGACCGGAATTCAGTGTGGACTACATGATCACTGCCAAACAAAGACTTCCTCTTATTACTAAGAGGGTTTTGCAAGCATTTGGCCCGCCGGGCTTCCCCCTTTGACGTAAAAGGAAAAGAGAAGATCCGGTCCGGTCTTTCCCTATCACTTTTATTTGCGATTTTTAGCGACGCCCGGTCTTACCCCTTGATGGCCAATTCTTCATCATGCATATAAAAATTTATGCCTTGTCTTCGCATACGTTTTAAGCAGAAACTGTTGAGTTTTGAAAAGCAAGCTTCTTATAGCTAAATGACGTGTAAACATTAACGATTTGCGCCATGTTTCAGAAATCTGACGTATATGGATGTTTAGAAAATAATTTTTTTGCCCGACTCTTTTAACTAGTCGAAAATCGTCCGGTATTACCCCAACGCATCTTATTACGATAATCTGTTTCGCATCTGTAACATTTCGTAAGCAAAGATGTGGTATCCATATTAGCTAAACAAGCGCCACAGTTTACACTCACCACTATAATAATACTTATAATAAAAGCACAAGCAATGGAAACAAAGTAGAGAAAAAGAAAATAATTAGTTCACTTGGGCGACAGTGAGTGACCGCGCTAGGCCTATTTAAAAAAATATTGCGGTTGTGTTTAGCAAGCAAGCGCACTTTAGCTACACAGCTATCTCAACGCATCCGATGTTTTAAGCGAGAGCACCCGCAATTGGTTGTAGGCCAAAGCAATACTCCATCGTATTAGGTAGGTGTGGTGTCGCAAGACGTGCTGTGATGATTCATAAAGTAGTAGCAATTAACACTTACTTTGTCCGTTGAAAGAAATTATAGTTAACCAAATCTAAGAAATACCTTTTAACGTTTCACATTAATCATTTCGCAATAACTTTGAACATGCCTACTCACTCGATTTAAAATAACCTTTTACGTAAATCCGAAGAATTACGAAGTTATCTTTACTTCATTACAACGTAATGATTTCTTATATTTACGCGAACACTATACATTGATTAAAACTACTTTTACGGATTTTATTGCGTTATATTTATATTAATTTTAATATCCGATGTTTCGGGTGCTTTCCAGCACCCATGGTCACGGGGGACTGAGGTGACTGACGTCCCAATGTCAAAGTTAACCCGGAGTACCTTCAGCTTTTTAATTATTGTCTTTGGTCCGATCTACGCAGAATGAACTAACTGTATTTTGAAGTCTTGCAGTGGTATGCTTGGGTTTAGTTTTAATTTTATTAATTATAGGATCCCAAGCAGGTGGTAGTACCCAGCCTCCGTCTCTATTGAAATTAGGATGTTTTTAATTTCAATAGCCTCACGTATCATCCTTGGTAGGAATCGATGTTCTTTCGCGAGGATTTGTGGTCTATCAAATCTGATGTAATGGTTGGGGCCATCTAGAATATGATCGCAAACTGCAGACTTCCCGGAACGTTGATGCTTCACGTCAGCTATGTGTTCTTTTACGCGGGTTCTAATTGATCTCTTTTTTTGCCCTATATATGAGAGACCACAATCACAATCAAGCTTGTACACTCCTGCATCTTGTAGAGGAATATGACACTTGACGGATGGTAAGAACTGACTAATCTTCTTCGGCGGCTTGTAGAATGTTATAATAGAAGCTCGCTTCAAGATGTAGCCAATGTTGTCTGTGACACCTCTGACATATGTTAGTATAGCAGGCACACGTTCGACTGTGGCTGGCTTCACTCGGTCACTGTGACGGAGGCGCGGGACCCGAAGCTTGTTGTCGTGCAGAACCTGCTTGACGTGCTGAAGCTCAGTAGCCAGGTGTTTGCTGTCACAGATCCCTCGTGCTCTCTGAAACAAAGATTTGCCCACGGTAGCTAACTGTGAAGGATGATGGTTGGCAAAATACAGTTAGTTTATTCTGCGTAGATCGGACCAAAGACAATAATTAAAAAAGCTGAAGGTACTCCGGGTTACTTTGACATTGGGACGTCAGTCACCTCAGTCTCCCGTGACCATGGGTGCTGGAAAGCACCCGAAACGTCGGGTATTAAAATTAATATAAATAAAACGCGATAAAATCCGTAAAAGTAGTTTTAATCATTACAACGTGTATTGCTTTTATCACTAATTTAAATTCGAATCTTTCAAACAAAGCAAAATATTAAAAAAATAACCATTATCAACTTTTTTACTTAACTGTAAGCTCTGACAGCGCGCGACATGTTATACTCCCGTTCGCTCGGGACCGTAATGGCGGCAAAATTTGAAAATTAGCAAATTTTTTTGCTATATTGCAAATTTTGCTATATTTTCACTTTGAGACAATATTTATGGATAAAACTTACAGGAATTCTTGTTGAATGTATAAACTATCGAATAAAATTATTTTTGGTTGCTAGAAATTGTAATAAAATACGTAAATTACCCTGTATAGCTGTATAGTGGTATATACTTCAATTTTAGTGACAAAATTACTACTAATTTGAATTCTACACTTTTGTTTTTAGAGAAATTTATATGAAAATGTTTGGAAATATGTATATTTTTATGTTTTATGTGTTTCCATTCGTTACTCATACCAAAATATAAAATATAAAGAAATTAATAAAATTAAATATTAATATTTTATCTGTGTGACATTTAGAACAATATTTCTAAAATAGTTTTGTGTGAATTTGAAATAAATACAACGTCAAGTTATTTGAAATATGTAAGAAAACTATTTTTACTTACATTTTACACTAAAAATAAATGAGAATGTGAAAAATACCACATTTATGACCCAGCCGCCATAATGGGCCTTCCAGATTTTGAAGCACTTTTGGCAATTTACTTTTCACTTTTTATACCACAAATTATATATATATATGTGTTCACTTTATTACAAGGAATATAAAAAAGTATAATACTTTCGTTTTTAGTCCAGACACAAATATAAAATTCTATAAAAAAGACGGAGCACCTTAATCAAAACGGCATGTGGAACGCCGAAAGTTCATAGTGATTTCTTTTTTTTTTTTTTTCTAAGAAACGTTGCCAGGTTATGGTTTAAAATAAAAGAGCATATCTTTGTCTTTGATACTAATATCTATTGCATAGTATCTTTGGTTTTGTTTAAAACGAAAAAATAGTTTTTTCATAGGTAGACATGTTTACATAATTCTGATCTAATTCGATCACTACTTGGCGGGCGTAAGGTTGGTATTGCGCGATCGAATGTGAGCTAGGCTTGGTTAACAGGTCGTCTTTTAAATAATATGTCGCTATGTAATTACCGCAATGTTTGTATGATTGAAATTCATTGTTATGCGAATGATCGGCAAAAATATTCAAATAATCGGTAAAAATATTCAAATAATCGAATCATCATCATATGTGAGTTGTTATTTTTTTAATGTATTATTTGTTTAATAAAATTTTTATTTCTGAAATGTCTTAAATTGCATTAATCATGAATAAAACAAGTTTATTTTTTTACTCTGTTGACGTAAATTTGTGTAGGCAAAAAAAAAATATTCATACGCTTACTGCGCGTAATTTTGTGAGTTTGTGTTTGTCTTTTTATTTTGTGACTCAGCTTTAACTTGTTGGACTGTTTCGTCTATATTCGTTGAAGCATGTGCCCAAGTCACAAAGGATGATTGGGCACAAGTAGTAGAAAAAACAAAAAAAAAATCGATTATGAACGACTTTGAAAGAGATTAATGTTGACTGCATTATTGAAAATCAAATATTAATTCATCTAAACAACGACAGCTCAACTAGTTGTACTGAAAGTGATTGAATAATTTTTTTCTCTCTTGCCTCTAGAAATAAGCAGTAACAACAAATACGAAGAAACTGATAATACTTGTTTATTTTTCCGTTACTTACGTTTATTATCCGTTTTTATTTTATTCTAGTATTATTCAAACTAAACCGTAAATGATTACCAACTCTAAATAATCGATATCGATTTTTTTAAGAATAGAATATTGTACGTACCAATTTTTTGATTGTCATGCTTGGTGCAATAAATCTGCCAGCTGTCAAAATGTATTTCTTAGATTTGGTTGACTATAGTTGATATAATTTCCTGATTTTACGAGAATGGTATGAGTTATATTAGACACTTATATCACGTTTTATTAGATACACTTGTATTGATAGTTTGATGTATATTTATCACTCAACAATACACTTTAAATGAGTGAAACGAATTAAATACAACTTTGAAACAGTGTACACAACCTCTGTGGTCGACGCATCCACGAGCTCCCCCCAAAAGACTGAGTGATATCAAGCAGTACCTTGCCACTACTTGTAGTAGTAAGGCAGGTCCATTCAATACGCTTAGAGTTAAAATCTCCAAACATAATGACTGAATTGCCTAATGCAAGTATGGCCTCGAAATCGATCTTAAGGGGGAGGGTTTCCCCAGGAAAATAGCTGGAGGCTATGATAATAGACTATACAACCAAACGGATATGGTGGGAGCAGGAGGCTGTGAAATTATGTTATGTTGATTTACAGGGAACACAAGAGGTGTTGATGCTCAGCAAGAGTAAGAAGACGGCCCTGAGGAAACTGACCAGCGCGCATTTTGCGTGCTAAGATGGCAATCTTCCCTATGTCGATGTTCCGAATAGCATTATAAATTGTATTCAGTTCTTCATAAAATAATAACTTATAATCTTTGAGAAACGTTAACTAATGAGCAGTAAGAACGTTTTTGTGATGTTATTGAGGTGGAAAATCATGGTATAATATAAATACGTCTCCGATGGTAAATCATTTCATAATACAGCGTAAAAAAATTCTGTAATATCAACGGTAACAATTATTTAATGTAAACTATACAACTTAAATTCTAAACTTAAAAGGATATATAAAAAAATATACTACGAATTAAAATTTGACAACTCACTTTTGCAAGAATTTGCAAACCGCCTACGCCTAAAACGTCCAACTTTATTATTGCATCGTTAAAACTAAAGCGCTAAAATATCTCTTTAGGCGCTGTATCCTTCGTGTTTTCTGATATAATGATCGCACATTTTCACCACTGTAAGTCGCACATGCTGCTTTTACTAAAGGCCTCGCCCGTTGATTGAGTGCTAGGCCAGCAAGAGTAACTTACTACTTCCAGTGGATCAGTGAGTTAAAGTAGCAATGGACCGTCCCTATAGTTCGAAAAACAGACAAATTATGGCGACTGCCACTCAATAACCTTTTATTGAGTGGCAGTCTCGTACAGACAAACGCAGTGTATTGCGACTACCTACTAGATGAAGTGAAAACCGGACGAAACACGCAAGTGGTCGTTGACTGCATGTAACTCAAGACCGAACATTGTGGCCTATATCCAGGCCTGAACTCTGAGATGGGCTGTATATCTGAATACAGTAAATCTGAAGTTTACGTCTGATAATGGATAAGGTCGGTTAAAACGTGATATCAAATATATATAATATTAATATACAAACTACTTTTCACTATCAGGCTATAGAAAATATCACAATTAAAGCACTTAACTTTGAGAACGTGAGCAGAAATAAGTTGTCAAAATTTTGTTAAAATGAAAGCAGAAACTCATGTCCTGCACTTTTCCTTTTATTCACACTATTTAAATTGAAAATATGTTTGCATTTCACCGCGGTTGGGGTTTTTTAAATGATGAATAATTTTATTTTTGAATTATATTTGTATAAACACAATTTTTTAACATTCTATACTAATATATGTTTGTTATTTTCTATATTTTGTAACTTTGAAGTATATTATGTGTAAGGTATGAAATATACATCTACAATGAATATAAGTATATATCGATGATCTAGTAAACAGACGTGTTAAGGGTAAATTTAAAAAAAATGTACATTTTAATGCCAACTGTATTAATTAAGCTTTTTCTACCATTTGCACTCAAGAGAGTGCTTATTTTGTATCCACATTAAAGCTGAATGTTTAAAAAAATAACATGTATACAAAGATATATACGGAAAATTTACAAATCTATCAATAAAAAACGTAAGAAAATGTAATAAATAGTCTTAAATCCTTTCGCTTTTATAAAAACCATGAATATAAAATCTTTGTATTATAGACCTTTACATTAATAGACCAAAGTTATTTTTTTACAACCATAGTAAAACCAGAATAGTAGATTAACTACCGCGCTGCGCGAGACTAAATTCCTACTGTTAAAGTGTTTTCACTATCTTTATGTTTAAAAAATGCCAAATGACTAAAATATGAGTAAATTAACACTGAGCATATGGAGTCAGCTTAGATTTAATATTTAAAATTAATTTGATCATCAATGATGCCACCATTGCGCCGCCGCCGCGCCGTAGCGTTTGTATCTATTTATAGACCGGGAAGCTCAGTGCCGTTTTTTCAACCATATTCCCTAGACAACATTTATAAATTATCATATTTGTGATGTGATATGATAATAAATGAAGAGGTTTGTATCTATGTATACATATAGTAATATAACCTATTAATTATAATATAAGTTGAATAAAACTATTTTTACGGATTTATCGCGTTTAATTAACTATTTTAACTTATTTTTAATTTCCGACGTTTCGGGTGCTTTACAGCACCTATGGTCAGTTAGCGTATTACTGAATAAATATGTGCCCCCTCACCAGCCTGTTCCGTCTATGTCTGCTCAGCCAATATATTTTTTATATGTGCGAGCAGCTATGCAGCTATGCCTAAGGTAAGAGACCAGTATCACTGAGACCTAAAAGATCTATTGTGATCGTTGCTACGGTTTTTGTTCACTGTTAAGCCCTATGTCTTCAATGAATAGGAGTTGCTTAGCTATGTGTAATTTTACTTCTTCTGGGCGGAGTATATAGTTTCCCAAATGAGTGTTACGTTTACCCATTACGGGTCCGTAATTAGTTAGGATATGCAAAGGCGTTTCTTCCGTTAAAGAACAGAACCGGCACATTCTTAAGTTGCTTAGTCCCAGGATACATATGTGCTTTTTAAGACAACAGTGTCCAGTTAGTACTCCTACCAGAATTGTGCAATTTATTTCTACATGATCCTAGGACTTCTGTAGCGAATTTACGATCAAAATTCCAGATCCTCTGTCTCTTATCTAAGTCCCCAGAGGTAAAAACGAATCTGCAGCCTTCTTTGTTTTATAGTTGGTGGCAAGTGTCTATATACAGCAGTAGCCACTTTCCACCAGATGGACTGTAAGTTAGTTTCTCACTCCCGTTTTATAAAAATAAGACATGACGCGAAACTACCCAGAAGACATTAAAATAGGTTTTAGAATGTTTAAAGTCTTTGTGCCTTCCCGTGCGAGTTTATCAGCAAGATCATTACCTTCAATACATACGTGATCCGGAAAGCATCTTAAGATGGCCCTGTTGTTACATCTCCTGGAATGTTTTATGAGTTTCGTCCTGATGTTTAGGAGGTTATATAGTTGACGTTTTGCTTTTGCAGATTGATTTATGCACACTGAAGTATGGCGAAAATTTCTGCCAGGAAGGTAGAGTTGAATCTACCCAAATTAATACTAAATTTGAATTCGTGGTGTACCCTATAGATTCCAAAGCCTACGTCGAGGCCTATTTTTGACATATAGGTACACCATGTGAGGCTACCGACTTCAGAGATGACCTGGACATTCAGCCAGTCTTTCTGGAAGGTATTTCTAGTATATACTTTTTGATTAAAGATGTGGGCAGGGGTCTTTTTCACCTGTTAAGGACGAATATCTCCTTTACTGGCGCACTTGACCCGCGGTTTACCATCCCTCCTTTCTCCGTACCCCTGGCCAACACCAGTGTAGACCCTCGGACCTAGGAGAGATTGGCGCCTTAGGTCCCAGTCACTCTCGCTGATGACGTTGCATTCTCACTCGGAGAGGTGGAGGGCTGAGGGATCGGAGTTGGGGTGATTCAGTCTCCATTATCGCGTCTGAGCCTCCCTTTACTTTAAAGGTTAATATTTTAAAGTCAAGCTAACGACTCTGCCGCCTGCGGCCTCCAGAGCCTCCATCGATGGGTCGTCCAAAGAAAACGTTACTAAGTACCAATTCTCTTCGTACCTGCGGTGGAGAATTTTCCAAAGCTCGGTATGGAGCCCCACATTTTGTGCCCTCAACAGCATTGCCGCCTCCTTTGGAGAGTCAGATTCGCTGCGTAGCAGATAGATGATGCCCAGCTGAGGCGCTGGGCAGTTCGCCCTCGGGTATTATCGAGAGCTCTGCCTCCGGTCAAGGTTTCAGTTTTCCGACCTCACCCAAAATCTAGTCCTGGCTTGTCTTATTCAGTCACGTTACCGGAATCCAAAATAGCTTGTGAGTGAAATCTGAAAATTTTGGTCCCATTTCCGGCTGCGCCCTACAAACCGTCTTAGCGAAAACCTATTTTAGTGCCCGATGGACCAGCCGCATCTGCTCCATGTTCATGGAACTTGAATCACGAATTCCTACACGCGCGGAGCAAGCTATGGCACTGAAGCTGAGCTTCTTTGTCCCCTTTGCCAGCTTTGAAAAAATTGCCCATAGTAGACGATTCCAAAAAGAAGTCTTGCGAGGACGACAACTCCTAAAAAATTGTACAGTCGTGGTGGACCGTCAATCACTCAGATGGTATGGATGGTACCGTGAGTTTTGTTGCAATGTACGTTGATGGACTTTGCTTTCGGCTATAATTAATCTGAAAATATTGTCTACAAGTACTCACCGTAGAAAATGCGATTGAAAATGCCGGTATGAAATACTGTCCCACTCTTATGCTCCAAAGCAAAGATTTTAGAGGCCAATTTAGCCTTCCCTTTCATGTGACTTCTGAACTGTATGTAATTCGTTAAGTCGGTGACAACTATCCAGATGGTGGTTTAGGGCAGCGTGGGGAGTGCCCTCAAATTGAGGAGGTACGACAAGGGGTTATTTTTAGCGGTAAACGCGTAAATCCGTGTCTTTTGAAGTTTAAACTCGACTTTAGTCGTCACCAATCCGAGATTTTGTTTATCAAAGACTTCACTTCAGACTCAAACTTATTCCAATACCCTGTGACCTGTTCCCGAAAAAATATTAACACGACCGGTGTAAAAACCAGTTACAGAAACACATAATTGATATACAGAAGAAACAGCAAAGGTGAGAGCACGCAGCTATGTAAAATACTAGCATTAATTGGCTCATACTTGGAATATACAGCGTTTACTTCCATTTTGATGCTCCAATCTGCAAGAAAAACGGTAGATCTAATTGAGAGAGAGAAGCACTAATCAAGGCTTTTCTATAACCAATTTAACGATCAGGGCTACTATTCTTGGACTACTGCTTCCGATTATCTATAATTTAGATAAATTAGAATATTAAACTAGAACCAGCTGATTAGTGATCGTCAACTTATTAGTGACCACCAACTGATTGGAAACCACATTGGTAGGGATCGAGTGCACTAAAGATGTCTTCCATAAGTTCAGGATTACTCCCAGAGAGTAGGAGTACTAAAAAGACGCGTTAATGTCAGTACTAAATCTAGAGCACGCTTCTTCAGCATAATAGGAGGGACTTCATTAGTCCCACTCGAATTGTTTAGGTCCGAGGAGAGAAGTGCTTTGCACACTGAGCGCTTGATAAACCGCATATCTAGCATGGACTAATTGTACCGCGGGATGGTCAGCGGTGTGTACCCCCCGTCATCGATAGTCGAACTCAAAAAGAGAATCCAAACGGTTGACTTACTCCTTTGCGGAATGGGCCAATGAGTCGTTCTCCTTGTGCAGAGATGGAACAGATGGCTGACAGAAGATTCCTTAGGCAAAACACTTTAATGAATCTAATTTTATTAAAATGTTTTGAAAAATCTGTGTGTCGATCGATTAGATTTAGATAGAGAAGCGATCTTGAGCAGTTTTAAAAATTTTGAATCACGTCCAGTCAGTCAAAAAAAGACGAAACCAAATAAAGAAAGAACAACAAGTAAAATGCAAACTGACAAAATGACAACAAGTATAAAGTTTATTAGAGACTTACTCTATTATTGATTAAGAATATTATCCCAAATTTTAATGTGTACATAAGCGGTGCTTGCAAAGGCGAGTTCAGCGCTCCCTCAAACCTTGCGCCCTAGGTTGCAGCCTAGTAGCCTGTGAGTAAATCAGAGCTTGCCCATGGTGAGAGAGGAGACTGAGGTGTTTGTGGTTACGATCTCGTAGTTTTAGCCCTGACTACCTTCAGCTTTTGAATATTAATTTTTGGTTCGATCTATGAAGACGAGCTTATAGTATGTATCTTAAAGTCTTGCCGTGGTATGCTTGGGCTTGGCAGCCTTGTCCATTACAAGCAAAGTGTAGGGCCAAATTTGAATGTTATGAATATGTGTTTCTCAAGCACGCAGAAACGGTTGAACGGATTTAAATAATATTTAGTATAAAAATACGTCACAGCCTAAGATATTAATAACGATATTTCTAATTCTGATATATATCTGATATTAGGTTATACTATGGTAAGATCATGAGATGGTGCTGCTATAAAGTAGCGTAAAGCGAACGTTTAAACGTAAATTTAAACATTTTTTCATGGTTCGTATTTTTTCTGTATAGTTTGTAAATGAGTATTTGTTAATTATAGTTTTACATAAATAAATAATCCATCTGGCAGTTTTGTTTAATAACAAAATATAACAATCAACAAAGCTTCATGGCAACTTGTTTAACTACTCTCCTAAAAAGTTATCAATTCTGTAGCTATCACATTTATCTTCGTGCAGACCTGGCTGATCTAACCAAACCCAGATTTACATTTTCACAGTCACGTACAAGCTCACGCATACAAACTGAAACGTGTGTATTATTTATGATATTAAGTATCCTATATATACACGATATATCTTATGTAAAGTTCTATCAAAGGAATTAAACATTCAGTCTTGTACTATTTAAATGGAGCGGAGGGCAGTACTAAATTTAAAAAGTAATTCCTCATTTTAATCTTGATTAAAGACGCCTTTTAACAGTGATTTTAAATTTATTATACCGCCATTACTGTTATCTTGCTACCTATTACCGTGAAAATGGTTATTGTAATTCGAGAGTCATTTAATAAAGGTAATTTAAATAATAAAACAAAGGGAAATGAAAGTGAATGCAAGTGGAATGGAAGTGCTGATTTTTGAAAGAGAAGAAAGTAAAACATTATGTGAAATACGAGATATGTCCCGTGATATTGATATATACATTTATAATCGATCAATAAAATTCCCTCTGAATCCCAAAAAAATGAGCCCATAATCTTTCCAGCCGATTGTGACAACTTGAAATTCTTAGGCGGTTTTTATTCTACGTCATAATTCGGGCCCTATTCTCACTACATAGGTCCAAAAACTCGGGCAAACATTCAGCCCTATGCTGTTCTAGCAGAGTGAGCATTTTTGACTCCCATCTGCTCATCTTGCACTGCCCTTAGATATGTTAAAATCGTCATGTAGAACGTTTAAAACGATATTAGATCATACTCCAATTATTTCTGCGATCCGTTTTTTCTTCATACTAGCATCTTCAAGGAAAAGTTTTCAACTTTTTTGACAATGTCTAAGGATGTTGCCTCGGTCATCCTGAGTGCTGATCTTCTTCAATTGAGTCTATACCTTGCTTGATAAGTAATGACGACTATTATAATATATAGAGTCAATAGTAAAAATTTAGATTTCATATTAGTAAAAAATCCCCGTTTGGAATTGGAACCCAGCACCCCAGGACTTAGTTACCCATAACCTTTAATCTGTGCACTAGGTCAATACAAAGTTAAAATTATTTATTTCTTAATGACCTTAATTGTTTATGAACGATTGTTATAATAAGACACACAAGACTTATTTAACATATTGTATTTTCTTATTATCTCGTTGTTTTGTTGTGGCGGTTGAGAATATCCACCTACCCATATTTTCCCGTGGGTGTCGTAAAAGGCGACAGAGGGAGACAGGCAGAAGATGGGCAGCAGAATCTTCCTCCAAGCACTCGCCAAGCGTTGACCTCGCAACATATAACGCACGCACTCTGAGGACTGACGAGAAGATACTGGAGCTGGAAGAAGAGCTGAAACTGAATTGTACAACCAGTGCATGTTGCCAGTGATGACCTATGGAACTGAGACGTGATCCTTCACTGCTGACCGTATGAGGACGCTCAAAGTCACTCAGCGAGCTACGGAGAGGGCTATGCTCAGGGTTTCTCTGCGTAATAAACTTAGCAATGAGGATATCCGCAGTAGAATCAGAGTGACTGGCATAGCTCAACGCATTAGTAAGGTGAAGTGGCAATGGGCCGGCCATATAGCTCGAAGAACCGACAACCGTTGGGGAAAAAAGATTCTCGATTGGCAGCCTCGTACCGGTAGGCGAAGTGCAGGGCGACTCCTTACTATATGGAGTAAAAAACCACCATGCAGGAAGTCGATGGATGCAGGTGGCTCCAACAACCAGACATGCAGGAAGTCGATGGATGCAGGTGGCTCAGGATCGTGCTTTGTGGCATAGCTTGGGGGAGGCCTATGTTCAGCAATGGACTTGTGAAGGACTGTAATGATGATGGTGAATGATTAAATCGATACAGATTATGTAATATTTTTTTGTATATACCAAAAGTTTTAGCAATAAATTTCCTTTTTCGGTAAATTTATTACGTTTTTGTACAAAACCCTGTTGGTAATAAATTTGGAAGTGGTGTTTCTCATTTTAATCTTGACTTTATCTGCTCGTTTAGCTCCAACACTTAATATTTATAATACTTTCATACTCGTGAAACTGCTGGTTACACATAAATTGCAGTCACAGGATTATATAAAAACTTTTTTAGAAATCTTTCGGAGTAAAAGCAATATGAAAGTATTAGCTATTGTTTATTATGTAATTATTTAGAGGACTTTCTCGATTATGAAATTATTTAATCTACTCAAAAGGGTAAAATATTGAAATTTTAACAATAAGTAAAATTTGCGCTAATTCTTATTGCTAATTTCGGAAGCTATTAAGCGAAAAAACTGAAAAACAGTTGACCCTGCATATCTGGAACTTTCCGCTCATTTTCGAGTTCACCGCTCGTAAATCTTCTTCATCTATTTAATTTTTGATCTCGAAACGTTTATTTGAGATATTAAAAAGGGCTATAATTTTTGAACGTGACATTCGAATTTGACTTGCTTGAAGGCATTTGACGCAGTTCTTTAAGTACAAAATTGTTTGTTAGGTCTTGAGCCAAAGGATCGAAAAATTTAAAAGTTATCTCAAAAAAGAGAAAAGATTATTTAGGAATTTTTAAATGGCAATAATTTTGGAACGCGTCGTTCGATTTTGACTTGCTTGCCGGCATTCGAGACAGTTTTTTAAGTAGAAAAAGTCTTTCTAATGTCTGGAGTTGATTACTCAAATATTTTGAAAGTTATTAAGAAAAATCTTAAAAAAATTGTTTTTGGGTAGCATTTTTTGAAAATATTTGAAACGGCTCTACCGATTAACTTGAAAATCTAATCAGCCCTAATTCTCAATGAAGACTTTCGAACGCCGTGATCTCGATTGGTTGATTTGTTCTAAAGATATCGTACGTCATTCGGTTTTGGATATTCCCACGGGGATAGTCGGAACGGCTTCCTAGGAACTCAACGATCTGATGAAAACTCTCATTTCAAAAATGGACCGAAATCTATAACTTCCTACTTTTGAAAATTTTTCTTTTTAAAAGCGGAAGTTACAAAGACGTTAAATATGACATTTTGTGATAGCGCCATCATTTTCAAATGTTTATGTTTAATAGTAAGAACATTTCTTCTTCTTCTTATTCTTCTTCTAGCAACAACTAGTAAAGTCTACTGCCAGACATGAGCCTTCTACACTGTGGGGAGGATTTTTTGCTTGGAAAAGTGAAGGCGTATTCGATCGCAGTACCAAACGTCTCGCACATTTGGTGCTTATATTATGTTGAAGATGTCATCACGAATTTCTCGCTCAACAAACCGACTTCTTCCATTTGACCAACAATAACGCAAATAAGGAAAACATATTATTCTAATTCAAATTTTTAAGGAAAGAAAATAAAACTCGCTAGAAGTGAATACCCACATTTTACGATCAAATTTATCTACTTTAAACGCTAAAAATATTATAAAAATGCAAAGATTTTACGTGGTAGACCCATGTTGCAGTTATATTAGTAGTATAGTTGAAGTACGAATGGGTCGGCTCGACCGGGGAAGGACCACGTTCTCACAGAATACCAAAGTCAAATAGTAGCTTAATGCTGCTGTGTTTCGTATAGTGAGTGTAGAGAACCGGAGACCCTTTTTACTGGAAACGAGGCATTCCTCCTAAGTCCTCACGGATGACAACACATCTGAATTTTGATTCGCAATCGAGGATAGATGTAGATGTCTATGGGTCACAGCAACCACTTACCGTCAGGTGAACTGTGTGCTCGTTTGTCATGCTATTCCATAAAAAAAAAGATAGATACTCTCGAATTGATTCGTACAACTGTTTAAATTTTCAGTTGTCACTGAAATTATTTAGTACTGTTACGTATTCTATTATTTTTGATCTCAATCTAATGTAATTGTTATATATTTATATATGTTATTTCTCTAAAATTTTCTATTATTCTCAATTTTTGGCATATTTGTTAAGTAAGTTTTGCGGTTTTGATCCCACAATATATAAAATATAAATATATATGGATGGAATTAAAATCTATCTCAAACCGTTGCAGATACTAAGTTTTAAAAGCTACACGGCGTGCGTTCAAAGGGTTTACTGAGAAGAATAAGAATAATGTTCGCGTTCAGCTCCTCGTGGAGATGGTGTACTACTGCCTGACTAAACGGTAAGACTTAGCGGTCTTCTGCTATGGTTAGTATAGTTAATTAACGATCTTCACCTCGTGCGAATTTCAGCAGTGATAAAAAATTATAAATGGCAGAATACAAGATGGCCACCATACTAATTTTAAAGAGTTATTACTCGGCAAAGGTTAGGGTTAGATTGGTGGTGCTCGAACAAATGTTGTTAGGACGGACAAAGGTCAACTGCTGCTGATAAAAAAATCAAGATGGCAAATCTATGATGGCGATCATAAACCAACAATGACTTGATAAGTGAAATGAATAGATTGAAAAACATGTCCAGCGATAACTAAAAAATAAAACGTAAATTGTACCTGTAGTAAAAACATTTATAAAAACAAACTAAAAAGAAGAAAAAAAAACTTTAAATTAAATCAAATCCATCAATTCATTACACAATTTTTAGGATATACAAGCTTGTCGCAAGAATTACCTATGTACATAAACAAGAATACAATATGTAGCTTAATAATGACATCAGTGGATAATTCTAAAATTAATATGTTTTTCATAAAATAGGTAAATCTCGCGATAAGCTTTTATAGCAAATAAATTGTGTTTTGTAACAAACTGATGGGTTCAATTAAATTTAAAATTTATTTTCTTCTTTTTAGAGCATTTAAAAAAAGCTAGTTATTAAAATGTTTTTCACCACTAATTTATTTTATTGTTATTTTAATTTTTTCACATGCATACATTTTTGAAAGGACACAAAAAGTCTTTTTGATAGTCATTCTAATTAAAGTTGTTATTTGTAATCTTTACCCTCTTTTAAAAAAAATGGTGGTTCCTCACGCAATTACCTTCCGAAATCATTCATTTCATCAGGATAAATATATGATGAAATAGGAATGCATACGGGACAGACAAAGAAACATTACTTTTTATATTTCTTTATAACTATTATCGTACTTTTCAAATTATTTATTTATATAATACAACAACGAAAGTTTTTGAACGTGATAGAGCTATGCTGCAGCTATATTAATTGTATAATTGTAACATTTTGATAAACCACAAATCCTTGCAAAAGAACACCGATTCCTACCAAGGATGATACGCGAGGCTATTGAAATTAAAAAAAAAAAAACATCCAAATTTCAATAGAGAAGATGGATGGGTGTTGCCACATGCTTAGGAACCTATAATTAACAAAATTAAACCCAAACCCAAGCATACCACTGCAAGACGTCATGTTACAATAAGCTCGTTTTGCGTAAACCAGACCAAAAATTAATATTCAAAAACTGAAGATAGCCGGAGTAACTATGACATTGGGACGTCAAACATCTCAGTCCCCCCCCACCCCCGTGACCATGGGCGCTGTAAAGCATCCGAAACGTCGAGATAATAAAAATAAATTATAGTAATTAAACGCGATAAAATCCGTAAATAATAGTTTTA